>JANFCV010000215.1:397500-763375 GCA_024500475.1 Phthorimaea operculella
TTTCGTCATGTCTGTCTGTATGCCGCGCCCTCATATCTTCGTCAGTTTTAGAGCTATCGACATGAAATTTGGTGAGAAGATAGATCGTGTTGACCCAAATATAGAAATGTTAAGAAAAAAATATATTAAATGTTTTTTGGACCCCCTCCCATACAAGTGAAAGGGGGGCAAAAAATTTTTTTTTTTCTGTAATATTGAGTAGGGTGTCGTTGAATAGGTCTTTTAAAACTAAGGGGTGGTTCCTTTGAAACAAAGTCACTAAAATTTTTCTGTCACGAGATATTTGCTTTTAAAAAGGGCTTTTTTGACCCATAATTTGTTCCAGCTGTAACTTCTAAAGTATAAACGCTAAAAATTTGATATTCATATAGAATATAGCTTACAATCTGAAGTTACAATGAAAACTATAACGGATATTGTACCCTTGAAGGTTTCAGAAAAAAAATGAGTTTTTCTATATGCAGTTGGTCATCATACTGCTGCTAACAAACCAGCAACAAAATTAAGTTTGTAATGCTGAAAAACCTGATATTTAAACGTTGACTACGAAACCCTATTTGTGGTTTTATTATTGTGCTTAGAATATGCTTTCCCGCGGGTGTCGTAGGAGGTGATTAAGGGACTCAAGGGTTTCATGTATTACAAATTTGGGCGAAAGGCTAACAACCTGTCACGAATTTTCTGCGACGGCCTTCAAAAATGTGACAGACGTGGTGATGTGATGATATGTCATCGGAAAGTCTGGGGGCACGACAGTGCCCCCGCCAAGATGAGACACGTGAAGCGCGAGGGCACTACCTACCAATTTTTCGTATCATTTTAATTTTTCCGTTACAGTTAGCTTATTTACTTACAATTTTATATGTATAAATGAGAGTAATAAGTAGGGGAGACCGAGGGGTATTGGATCAGAGGGGTGTTGGATCAGCTTTATTTTCTCGAAAAATAGAAGCATTAACGAGCAGACTACGATGCAAGTGTGCCTCTTTCTGCCTCTTGTTAACCCCTTAGTTAGCGTCCCTGACCATTTTATTGGATAATCGTCAAAAAAATCGTAAAAAGTAGGTTTTTTGCTGATATTTTTCAGTCTAATATTTTGAAGGTGCTTTTATATTTTCATGTTTTATACGATATAAAACCTTTAATATTAAGGATTCAAATGGCACCACTGGTAAGTCTTGTTTCTCTGTGGTTTCATCTCAGTTTTTTTTTTTCAAACTAGCACCATTTTTCATCCCCTCGGTAAAATTTTGTATGGTTAATTTCATAGACGTACACGAACACCACGCGTGTTGTGCCAGCCGGGTGTAAGTATGTGTTCAAAGGCACCACGCGCTGTGACTTGTAACCGAATACGTTATTAATAAACTTTTTGTTTTCATTTTCATTATCAATTTCTCTTTCACTTTCGCTTTTATTCTCATTTCAGATTTGCTAGCTCTTAGAGAAGTCTGGTAATATTTGTAGGCTTTTATTTCAAAACAGCCTCGACGTCTACACTGGCTCAAATTTAAATGGTACACAGTGACTCTAACATCCAGTACTGGCTCATCTCTCTATTTTTAGAAACCAAACAATTGTAAAATATTTCTTATGGCAATAGTAATGATATAAAAAGAATACTTTGACAAATATACCATAACCATAACAGCCACAACAGTCCACTGCTGGACATGGGCCTCCCCCTATCGGAGGGTATTGCCATACACACCACGCTTGGCAGGCGGATTGGCGGATTTTATTGATTGAAGAAATCCGAGTCACTGTTGCCCACCTGACCCTACATAAAATCAAAAGTCAAAGCTTGTAATTGAAACATTGCAATGTAATTGAAACATTGCATGTTTAATACGGTTACTATCTACAAGATATCCTGAGAATTCGACCAATATATCGAAAACTAAAGTTATGAGAATTCAAAAAACTATGAAGTATTTCGAGAAAATATAGGTAGTTCTCTACTGTGCCCCAGATAATTCTTTGAAATGAATTATTTGGTAAATTTTGAGGTAATACACTAAAATTTTTAAGTAAGCCTTTATTGAAATGACATTCACATAAAATGATCCAACACCCCTCTGTACCTGATCCAACAATGCTCGGTATGAGGGGTGTTGGATCAAAACAAAATGACTTGCTCAACTAAAGACACTGTATATCATTTGAAAGCTTATGAAATTTGGTATCTTTATAGAATTTTGTGTTAAGAAGCAAAATGACAAAAATGATCCAACACCCCTCGGTCTTACCATTTATTCGTGTACCTATATTGTAAATTTTTATGTATCTATCTACTACAACTACAACAGCCACGCACGACAGTCTACTTTGGAATTGGGCATCTCCCTAAAAGGGGGTATTTGCGATACTCACCACGCTTGGCAGGCAAATTGGCGTATGATGGTGTGATATTTCATTATTTATGTTTATAAGAAAAACTAAGTATATTTTTTTCTATTATCAGTTTAATGAATGAATTAAACGATCAATAAAGTAATTACTTGAGACAGAATAAAATATATAATTTTATTATTGGGTTAGTTTTCTCTCTCTGACTGGTCGGTTTCGTGGAATTCTAGGATCAAATTAGTTCAGGCACAGAGTTCAGGTAGTAAACATTCAAATCGTAATGAATGTTTCGCTGGCGCATGGCGCGGTCGCGGCGGGGGCGCGCGCGGCGCGGCGCGGCCGTCCGGCGCGCGTTGATGTGTGCGTAAGGTTTTGTATGTGTGGGTGCTTCCCGCGCCGGAGTCGAGATAGCACATAAAATGTGGAAAACGCATTTCGCGCGAGCCATGTCACTAAACGATAGTCTTAATAAACGCACTCAGCCTCCCCCAGATTTACAGTTAAAAATTCACCAATGCTCTCAATCAATTGGAAATTACGGAACATGTAGCTGTATCTATTTAGATAAAGTCAGTTACGTCAAATATTTAGGAGTATACATAGACCAAAGACTATCTTGGCATCAGCAAATAGAGTACATTAATGAAAGAACGCGTAAATTAAACTGGATTTTCAAAAAACTTAGGCATGTTGCTTCTAAACATCTACTAACCAATATATAAACTGCAATTGCCCAATCAGTCATTAGTTACTGCATACCAGTTTGGGGTGGAGCAAATAAGACAAAGTTTATTGAGGTTGAGAGAGGACAAAGATGTCTATTAAAACTCATGTACTTCAAACCTTTCCTGTTTCCGACTGAAGATTTATATGCTTATTGTGATGTGTTATCTGTGAGAAAGCTATATGTGTTATCGACTATTTTAAAATTACATAAATCCCTAAATTATGACCCAAACACAGCTGATAGAAGAAGGCAGAACAGAATAGTTAAAAGGCATCCAGCTAAAACGACTTTCGCTCAACGACAATTTTATCATCTGTCGGCTTTCATCTATAATCAGCTGAACCCAAAGTTAAACATTTACCCAAAAATGGTCCGCGAATGTAAAGTAGTAGGTACTAATCAAATGGTTAAAATCTATTTCCTATGATCAAACAGAAAAATTGATACGATGTCTTTGAAAGCTATTATTATCTTGTGGGGTATATAATACATATAATAATATACACACACACACAAACACGAACACACACACACACACACACACACACACACGCGCGCACACGCACGCACACACACACACACACACACACGCGCACATTTGCTCTTAACACATATTTTTCTTTCCTTTTTGTCATAAAATAAGTTTTATACTACACCTGCATAGCAATTTACCTATAGCTTAACACTCTATAGGGGGGAACGTTAGTCATTGTTCAACGTACAAATTAGCGGGAGGGAATTAACCATACAAATCACTTTCCCCCCGTGGGAATTTTTACAGAATTTAGTACAGTTGAACAGGTAGGTGACCGCAAGTTGATCAGTTTTGAAGTTGTCATTAAAAAGTTGTCCAGTTTCATAAGTTTTACAGTTATTAAAGTTGTTCAGGTGTAAAAGTTGTTCAGTTTCAAAAGTTGTTCAGTCTCAAAAGTTGTTCAGTTTTGAAAAGATGTTCAGTTTTTAAAATAGTTCAGTATTAAAAAGTTGTTGAGTTTCATAAGTTGTTCAGTTTTGTAAGTTGTTCAGTTTTGTAAGTTGTTCAGTTTCATAAGTTGTTCAGTTTTGTAAGTTGTTCAGTTTTGTAAAGTTGTTCAGTTTTGTAAGTTGTACAGTTTTGAAAAGTTGTTCAGTTTTGTAAGTTGTTCAGTTTTGTAAGTTGTTCAGTTTTGTAAGTTGTTCAGTTTTGTAAAGTTGTTCAGTTTTGTAAAGTTGTTCAGTTTTGTAAGTTGTTCAGTTATGTAAAGTTGTTCAGTTTTGTAAGTTGTTCAGTTTTGTAAGTTGTTCAGTTTTTTAAAGTTGTTCAGTTTTGTAAGTTGTTCAGTTTTGTAAGTTGTTGAGTTTTGTAAGTTGTTTAGTTTTGTAAGTTGTTCAGTTTTGTAAGTTGTTCAGTTTTGTAAAGTTCTTCAATTTTGTAAGTTGTTCAGTTTTGTAAGTTGTTAAGTTTTGTAAGTTGTTCAGTTTTGTCAGTTGTTCAGTTTTGAAAGTTGTTCAGTTTTGTAAGTTGTTCAGTTTTGTATATTGTGAAGTTTTGTAAGTTATTCAGTTGTTTTGTTTTGCACTGCCGTATGCATGTGAGTGTTTGGAAATGTGTACCTAGGTAGTTTATTTTTTTTCCGGATGTTTCAATTCACCCCATGGCTGTTACAACTGACCCCACAGGTGTAGTATAAAGCACTATGTATTACTCGGATGAAAGTCCGACTACAAACTCGGGTGTATTGAGGCCCTCAGCTGCGCTTCGGGCCTCAAACTACACCCTCGTTAGTAATCGGTTTCTTTCTCCCCGCGTATACAATGTACTATTATTAAAGGTATTAGTTTTTGTCGATGTTGTTGCAAAAAGACAGGAGGTATGTTTATATAGTGTCTCAGTAACTTTTCCACACTAGTTTTTTGTAGCACCACGATGGATATATTTTTAGTACCTAGGTAACATATTTGTTTTGGCCCTACGAGGAAGAGCGAGACCTCCCGCTACAGGTATCCTGGTATACTTACTGGGTTGGTCTCAGCACTATATTAAGTACTAGCGGCCCGCCCAGCGGTTTCACTCGCTGCTACTTACCTGTTTTCCCGTAGAAATGGGATCTTTGCCTGTAGTAAAAAGTCCATTAATCCATTCTAGCAGAAGTTACTCATCATGACCATGTGCCAGCAGAGGCGGCCTGACATAGCGAATAACTTTAACTTTGAAGCCATTACCGTATCTCTTATAGTTTTGATGGGATGCTGGTGGTCTACATCAGGCACTCCAGACCCTCGTGACCATGTGCCAGTAGAAGCGGCCCGTCATGAACTTTAACTTTGAAGCCATTACCGAGTTTAATAAAGTTTAGATGGGGTGCTGGTGGTCTACATCAGGTACTCCAGACCCTCGTGACCATGTGCCAGCAGAAGCAGCCTGTCGTGCTGAATAACTTTTACTTTGAAACCATTACCCTATCTCTTATAGTTTAGATGGGATGCTTGTGGTCTACATCAGGTACTCCAGATCCTCGATGACCATGTGCCAGCAGAAGCGGCCCGTCATGGTGAACAACTTTTTCTATGAAGCCATGACCGTATCTCTTATAGTTTATATGGGTTGCTGGTGGTCTTCATCAGGTACTCCAGATCCTCGAGGGCTGACCATGTCCGTCTTTTATATGATAGTAATATCAGTGCCAAAATTCGCGAGGATCGGTAAAGCGGTTTGGCTAATTTGGGTAATATCTGCTTTATTTCCCCGTTTTCCTGCTGCTAACCGTTTTCCCGTAGGAATGAGGAATTTTCCCGTGGTAAAAAGTAGCCTATGTTACTCAGGGATGTTGTAGCTTTCTAATAGTGAAAGAATTTTGGAAATCGGTCCAGTAGTTTCGGAGTTTATCGATTACATACAAACAAACAAACAAACAAACAAACAAACAAACAAAAAAACAAACAAAGTTTTCCTCTTTATTATATTAGTATTAAGTATAAGAAATTATGTTACTGAATAAAATATTTTTCAATTTTTTCATTTTCATACCGGGAGTAACAGAAAGGGTATAAAGCAGAAAGGAGGTCAAGGTACTCATGAAACTGAACAACTTTCCCTATGCAACATGGGTCGAAATAAGAAAAAAAATTAGGACCTTCCATAGTAAATCAATCAGCTGATCGGAGATTTTGTATGGGAGGTACAAATTTTTTTTCATATGTCGACCCATGTTCCATGGGGAAAGTTGTTCAGTTTCATGAGTACCTTGACCTCCTTTCGGCTTGTTATACCCTTTCTGTTACTCCCTGTATACAGGAATATGTGACAATGACAACCGATGTGGCGCAGTGGTTAGTTCAACTGCCTGTGACGCAGAAGGTTCCGGGTTTAATTCCCGGTGTGGTCATCAACTCACAAACTTGATATTATAATACACTTTGTGAATTTGTTCGCAGTCTGTTTAGGACTTAGCAGGCTGAACCACCTGATTATCCGAAAAGCAAGATGGTTCCGTGCTTCGGATGGGCACGTTAAGCCGTCGGTCCCGGTTGCTGTCTATGATGGCGGGCGTTACACAACCATGTCAAAGGCCTGCAGTAGAAGGTTGAAAAACTCTGACACCAGGGTTCATCGGGTCGTTAGACGGCTTATTGTCCCACTCGAAGAAGAAGAATAAGAAGATAGGAATATGGAACCAGGGACCGGACGAGCGGTTTAATTTTCAATACCCTTTGAAGGGGTTTCCCAATCGTTCGACTAGCGCAAAGTTTGGTGTCCGCGTTTAGATGTGTACTAAATGATTGGCTTTCCCTTTCAATTTGGGAAACCCTAGCATATCGAAGTGGTTAGCGCTTACCAAAGCCTTTCATAGGGTAACCCCGTACTTTTGGTATTTACACTTCGTCAAAGGGTTTTATTGCTCGCTACTAAGTCCATTATATTTAATAATATATATATATATGTCGTATTGGCGCGTCGTGATCTCCAGCGGCACTATGCTAAAATAAATTATTTCTTATTAACTACGCATACGGCACTAACTCGCGTGGATTATCTCATGTAAAAAGCGCTATCGAAGGGGTTTCCCTTTCGAATTGGCGTAGTCAGTCAAAAGGCTTTTTTGTTCTGGCTTTGCAACAATTTAACTTACCCATTGGGAAAGCCTTTCATTAGGTTTCCGTTTATAGGGATAGTTTATAAAATATCCAGCAATATCATCGTGCGTTATAATCAAATTAAAATATTATTGAGCTTCAAAACCCCGGTAAAAACCCTTAAAAGGGAAAGCGCTTCCGGTCCCTGTATGGAACCATTGTAGCAGTATTGGGCGTAAGCTTTCACGGAAATTAAATAAAAAGTTATTTAATATTTTATAAGGGCTTACCTAGGATTTAATCTATTGACAGTCTCTTCACCAGATTCTTCTATATTTCTCTGCAAGTCCGCTCTTATCTTCTTTAGAAGCGGCGTACAAATCCCTTGTCCTATTGTTAACTTTTCTTGCATAGTAAGGCCGTATTCCTGTAAAATACACATGCGGTAAACGTTATGTTATATACTCCTCATCAAAAAAATCGAGTCACCTTGCAATTTTATGTTTTGTACTTTGTACAGATCACATTATCAGAGAAATCTGTTTATTGATGAATAAATGTCTGAAGTGATTTAATAGAAAGTATTATGATATGAGGTTTATAATTCCTAAAGTAAATGTTAATAGAAAGTATTAGGATTTAATACAAAGTATTATGATATGAGGTTTATAATTCTTAAAGTAAATGTTAAAATTCAATTTACATTTTCGTACAATTCGTGTTTTGTTTAAAAATAAAAACGAAAGAGTCTCGGTATTTCTGAAGAGTACTTCATCATTTGCTTGATAAAAAATTATAAGAAGAATAGTGTTTTACCTGAGGTATCACAATATCAGCTAAGTACTTGGCGTAAATATACAATTCCTCAGCTAAATCGAACTGTAGCGTGTGTTGGTTGTGTTGCAGATCATATTTGATGCAGTCGTAGATGTCCGGTATTTTGGAGATGTCGTAAGTTTTGTTCTTTGTACAGAAATCCTTTTCTATCTTGCCCCACCGGCGACCCATTAGCTCCCACGTTTCGCCGTGGTATAGGATTGTATCTGGGGACAAAAGTTGATTCATCATTTGAATAGGTATAAAGTATCTCAATAGTTCTCAATGTATTCGCAAAATTTGTTATCCTCTGAACTGTAAAAAATCCCAAGTTGTTTAACATGGACGTATTTAATTTTGTGGCAAACTGCTTCCCTGGTGTAGCACTTCTATCTCGCTTCGCCCGCAATACGTATCATGTTGATGTAGTGTAGTGTAGCAGTTCTCCTTCTTACTTAATTTTTACGTAAAACGACGAGCTCGCATTGCTCAGAATGTGTATTGTAGTGTAGCACACATTTGAACGTAAAACTGCCATAGGACGATAAGTTAATAAGACATGTATTGTCGGTATACCTTTAGTCTTGCTGTCCTGTCGCTTGGTGCTGACCACCTTCGCAAGTTGCTGAATTAGCGTGTGCACATGCGCGCAACATCTCACGGGGTTCTTGACAAAGTCCATGGCAGCACTTATTGATAAGGAACGACACGGGTTGATGCGCGCGCGGTCCTCTTCGGTGAAGTCGCGGTCCACTTGCATCGCTTCGTGGAGACGCGCTTTCGCCCTGGAAGATAGGAAAAAGAGACATAGTAAGCTGCATCTAAACGTCCTACTAAAATTAATAATGATAACTTTTGAGGTTTATCTTACCTGTGATTGCTCACAGGTTATACGAAATCTTAGAAAAACCACGGTTCTCGTTTATACTTGTGGCAATGATAAATTATATAAAAAATGAGTGATATTGTGAAAGACCGTAAAAGATGTCGGGCTCGAAATCAAAGCTAATGCATGAATCAATGAAATCCCGAGCATAATTAATTACATAACAGTTAGTACAAGATTCGAATCGGAACTCAAAAATAACTGTGTAGAAGGTCTTTTCAAACGACGTTATTTACCTACATAAAAAAGTCGTAGCTTACATATTCTGCATTTTTAACGAGTCACAGTCATTGTCAGTAATGATCCACTCCTGGCGGATATAGATCTAGTATTAGCGGATTTGACCATCTGCACCAATATTGGTGCCAACTCTCCCTCCAAAGCGAGAATGCCTTTCGCGAAAGCGGCAGCCGTCATTTTAGACCCTACCCTCATCTGAGAAGTAGATTTTAAGACCTCAAAGTTACTAGGAAACTATGAATACTTACATGTTCTGAACTTTCGACGAATCGCAGTCATTATCCAACAGTCCATTCGTATTCGCCGATTTGACCATCTGCACCAATATGGGAGTCAACTCTCCTTCCAAAGCCAGAAGGCCTTTCGCGAAAGCGGCAGCCGTCATTTATACCCTGCGCTCGTCTGTGAATCTATCTATCTAAGGAGCCGTATCATAATAGGGACTTACATATTCTGAACTTTCGACGAATCGCAGTCATTATCCAGCAGTCCATTTGTATTAGCAGACTTCACCATCTGCACCAATATTGGAGTCAACTCTCCTTCCAAAGCGAGAAGGCCTTTCGCGAAAGCGGCAGCTATCATTTAGATCCTGCCCTCGTCTGAGAAGTAGATTTTATGACCTCGAAGTTACTAGGAAACTATGAATACGTACATGTTTTGCACTTTCGACGAATCGCAGTCACTATCCAGCAGTCCATTTGTATTGGCAGAATTGACCATCTGCACCAATATAGGCGTCAATTCTCCTTCCAAAGCAAGAAGGCCTTTCGCGAAAGCGGCAGCTGCCACTTGTACTCGACCTTCGTCTATAAATCTTTCTATCTAAGGAACTGTATCATAATAGGGACTTACATGTTCTGTACTTTCGACGAATCGCAGTCATTATCCAGCAGTCCATTTGTATTGGCAGATTTCACCATCTGCACTAATATTGGTGACAACTCTCCTTCCAAAGCGAGAAGGCCTTTCGCGAAAGCGGCAGCCGTCATTTGGACCTTGCGCTCGTCTGTGAATCTATCTATCTAAGGAGCTGTATCAGACAAGGGACTTACATATTCTGAACTTTCGACGAATCGCAGTCATTATCCAGCAGTCCATTTGTATTGGCAGACTTGACCATCTGCTCCAATATTGGAGTCAACTCTCCTTCCAAAGCGAGAAGGCCTTTTGCGAAAGCGGCAGCTGTTATTTAGACCTTCGTCTGCCATTTAGACCCTGCCCTCGTCTGAGAAGTAGATTGAGAAGTAGATTTTAAGACCTCAAAGTTACTAGGAAACTATGAATACGTACATGTTTTGCACTTTCGACGAATCGCAGTCATTATCCAGCAGTCCATTTGTATTAGCAGACTTGACCATCTGCACCAATATGGGAGTCAACTCTCCTTCCAAAGCGAGAAGTCCCTTGGCGAAAGCTGCAGCTGTCATTTGGACTCTTCCCTCGTCTGAGGCGTAGATCTTGAGGTCGTGGCGGAAGGTTGAGTGCAGGCGGAGGAGGCCTAGGCCTTGCGTGCCGCCTTCGCCTGGAAAAAGGAAGTAGAAATTATACATTTTGTTTTTAATTTGGACGGACATGAGTTGTTTTTGATACAATCACAAACTTATAAGTAGCCGAAAACGGCTTCTACTATTGAACGATCTTAAAGAAAGAAAATCTAGTGATGTTATCATTTTATTTTAATGTATTTCATGTTGGTGAGTGTGAACTTAGTTGGAGAATCGCATCTGCGTTCTATTTCTGATTCTCCAAAAGGTCAAGTGGCATTACACTACTCAAGAAATAAGATGAGGCCCACTTATTTGGACTATCTACCGCCTAATTAAAATGTTCAAAGAGGACTACCAGCAATATTTCGGGCCTCGGCTCGCCTCCCCACTTCGGGATCACTGCCCCCGGCCCTGCAGTCATTACCTGGTTTATGGCATACTATCAATTCATTGTTGTCATACTATCTATTTTTTCTCTCTGTTTACTCCCCCTGGTTGGCCAGTAGAGAATGCCGCGTTGCATTAGGCCCGCTTATTGTACTATGTACAATAAAGAATAACAATAAATAAATAAAATGTCAATGAACCGGAATAACCTCAGAATTATTACAAGGGCCCTTACTGGACACTGTAAACTCAATAAGTAACTGTGCAGAATGGAGCTTACCCCCTTAAATACCAGCTATTGTTCTGTTTTTTCATAGGTTTTGAACCTTAAGTTGAGGGTAATAAGCAGTGATCGGAATCAGGGGGCTATTTGGTACGAAATCATTAACATGGATATTACTTTTTTACGGAAAACAATTTCTTACCGGAAAAAGAATTTCCGGTAAACGGAAAACCCATATTAATTATTATTTTTACTGAAATATACATATAAAGCGTAAAATATATATGCATACGTAAAATATAAGGTGATTTTATAAATTACATTACAAAAAATATATTGTTTGATGTCTTAGTTGAGATCTTTGATTGCTACTTTTAATGTTAGACTGTTTTGTAGGCATGTGTATAACAACTAAAAAAAACTTGTTCCCATGGGAAAACGGTAATCAGCGGGCAAACCGGGAAATATAGCGGATATTTACCATTATAGCCACACCGTTTTATCGATCTTCGCAAAATTTGGCTCTGATATTGCTAGCAAATCGGAGACGGACATGAACTCCTTTTTGCCAGCACTTAAGGACTTGTAGTACCTGATACACAGCACCAGGATCATAGCTAAACTATTTGAGACACCAAAACAGGCTGTTTTAAATTTTGGTTTACATCGGGATTATTAAATTTTCGTGTAACTCGATATTTCGAAGCGGTCTCATGCTCCATGACCACAAAACAAAAACCTTATCGCGGCAATAATATTTCTTCATACCAAAAGTTGTTCAACATCACAGGCCGCTTTTGCTAGCACATAGTCATTGAGGATCTGGAGTACCTAATATAGAGCGCCAGCAATACTAGTGTAGCAGAGTGCAAACTCTGCATGGACATCCTCCCTAAGCCACCCTCACATCTCCCTTTTTCGAATCATTTTATAACTTAAATTTGGAACTCGGCACCGAAACGTCACCGTTCTTGGCTTTTTTGACGCACTCCTCTCTAACTGACGGTGAAGTCAACACCTATCCTTGTTAATTTGTACTCTCGCATATTTTGCAACTGTATTTAACCAAGTGAAGTTTCCGAAACAGTTCAAAAAGCTTACTGAATCATTGTCTGAAAGTGAACATTTTGTCTATCTTATATATTTTGTGATACATTAATGGACCCACCCAAGGTAAGCCTCAAATCATCCCCGACAACCATCTGCTCACCTCCATACTCCACAGTGTGTTAATGTCTGTTACGTCTGCAGGGTCCATATCTTTGAATAAAGATCATCCATTGAAGTTAATCCTATTATTTATGGCCCTCGCGGCTATACTAGTATCCCATCTAAATTATAAAAAGCGTTTTGTTACGAATGCTATCACGCCGTAGCGACACGCACACAAGCTCACTGTGAAAACAGCCAACGTTTTATAAGCTCGTCCCCACCGCGAGAGTCGAAGAGGATGTCTGCCTAGTCGTCGTGGCGTAGTTTAAAACTTCCCACCCGCGTACGAAAGAGACAAACTCAGTGATTCTGCATACCTTCGGTCGTCATATAGGACTCTGTTGAGCACCCGTAAGCCCGGCCTCCCACCAGAGGGTACTCCAGGGACCTGCGCCCCGAAGGCAGGCTACGCTTTACGCGGAATAGGCCACTAAGCCCTACAAAGGCAACCAGCGCCGCGCACTTAAAAACCGCGCCAGGGTGTCGTTCGCACAAACACCTAATCCGTCCTGCGAGTGTTAGACGCCCACGCGCCGGCGCGTCCATCTTGTACGCCGTCCACGCCGAGAACGACGGGCCCACCACTCGTCACCTCGCCTACGGCCGACGCTACAGCAATAACCGCTGCCTTTGCTGCCGCACCCCCACTGCCGCCGCTGCCTGCTTCCTCCTCGCCGGCTCCGCTATCCCAGCGTGAGCCGAGGGACAAGAAGCAGCTAGACCTCTTCGCATTACTACGCGCCGCCGCACGGCACACCACCATGAATTCCCTCAGGGAGAGTGCTACAGCCGTGCAGGTGGGAGCCGAGCGTAGAAAAGCGTGCACATGGAGTTTCATCTTCCACTACACCAACTCGGTTACGATTTCGGCTACGAGGATCACGCCGCCACTGTCCATACCTCTGCTAAACAGCTCGTATACCGGAGACAGCCCAGCGTTGACATTTTCTCAGACGACTTACGCGTCCACGCGGGCGATGCTGAAGCCTGCGCCCAGCAAGCCCAGGGCAGACTCCGCCTCTTGCAGCCACGACGTCCATGAAGACGACTGGAAACCTTAAGTCGCCGCTCATTGTTGTGGTCTAACTGGAATATCAACTTTAAGAGGACTTCGACTTCGGACTTTGACTTCGACGACTTCGGCTTTTTTTTGTCGACTAAAAGACCAACTTGAATACGCCCCTAATATACGGACCTATGGACCAACTGGATTCCGATTTTCTAGCAAAGACCGAACAAGATTTCTGCGTCTACCAGCGCTACCTAACCGTGCTGGAGGGCTCCGGGGCCAGAACCTCCTGGTTCGCGTACGCTTCGCCGAAAGAAAGACCCGTGAAGTTCGCAATAATTGCGTTATCTGCGGCGGTAAACACCGCGCACGGGACTGCAGAAGACCTCGTGAGGAATTGATGTTCCAACTATGGTGGAACAACAGCATCGACTGCCCCGTACACCAGAGATGCTCGACTCGCTCATGAGAGCGGAAATCGGTCCAGTTTACTTTACGCACTTCGTTTCGTGCCAAGAGAATTTCGTGGCTTTCAGGAAGCTCGCACACGCATGGCACGCAAGTCGGCGAAGTTACGAAGGGTAGCTCATTTTCCGGGCCGCGCGTTGAGTAGATCACGTTGTTTGTCGTTTAAAACCATTAGGTTGTGTTGTCGCTAGAGGTTAGCTGCCCCGACTTGTAAGTGTCGGGGAGAGGGCCGGGACGTAAGAACATGTAGGGAGCCTGCAACAATGCTTAGTAGATACTTTGCATCTCCCGAGATTTGGTTCGTATACCATTTTTGGTATGAAGAACCATGGGAAGGAGAAGGATCTGCCCTGTACTACACCGTAAAGTAAGGAACAATCGTGCAGGCACAGCGTCCCTCACTTAACCGAAACCCGTCGAGCCAAAGAGGACGGAGGCGGCACTGCTGGGAGAATGGGAGAGACTAACGCGGCAGGTTCTCTCATGGCGGCCCAGCGGGGCGACGAAGAAGCGGAAGCCGAGCATCGCCCCCGCCTCTCCGGACGTAGAAGCACCGGGTCAGCCAGGCTAGCCCAGAGGTACGGTTCGTTGGATGCGGTCACCCAATACCTGCCCGCCCTTTACATGATGGTGCTATTTAGCACAGTGTGACGTGGACATTCACTACTCCACGTCGAGTAGGTAGGATCGTGGGCACATTACCAGTAATACCCAGCTACTGCCGCTTAAGGCCGGGATTCGAGAGAAAATGCAGAAAAGCGGTACGTTCGATTCAGTTTTTAAGCCCTTTACGGTGGTTACCGAGACCTCAAAAAAAATTATGTTGTACCTAAAGAAATGCTCTAGAGCTAATACTATTTTTTTTCTAGGTTTGATTGATATGTTTTGATAAAAAATATTTTAATCGAACTCTGAAGCTCACCCAATTTATTGAGGATGAGTTTGAGTTCAAAAAGCTAACTGGTGTAGTGTTTGTGGACGTATCTGTCGCATACGACACGGTTAACCTCCGAAGGCTGTTGTGGAAGGTGGGGAATATTACAGGTGACCAGCAGTTTGTGAGGGTTTAAGGCGAACTTCTTTCCAATCGCCGCTTTAAAGTCCACCTTCTTTCGGACAAAAGTAGATGGCGAAATCAAAAGAACGGTCTGCCTCAAGGTAGCGTCTTAGCTCCTACCTTATTCAACATCTACACAAATGATCAGCCGCTTAGCCCTGGTACATCTCGTTTCATCTCTGCAGATGACCTCTCACTAGCATCGCAGGGTGACTCTTTTGAGGCGGTCGAACACACAACCTCAGGAGCTTTAGAGGGTCTAACTACCTACTATAAGGATAACTCCCTTAAGCCCAACCCCTCCAAGACTCAGTCCTGCGTGTTTCATCTCCGAAATAAACAAGCACGCCGATCTCTAAACATCTCTTGGAAAGGCACTCCAATCGCACATTGCAGTCAACCTAAATATTTAGGGGTAACATTTGACAGGGCCTTAACATTCAGACCAAACTGCGACAACATCAGGCGCAAAGAAGGCACTCGCAACAACCTCCTACGCAAACTAATCTCGACAAAGTGGGGAGCATCGCCAGAAGTCCTGCGAACAACTGGACTCGCGCTATCCTACTCTGCTGGCGAATTCGCTAGCCCAGTCTGGTGAAAGCCAAGCAGGAAACAGACCCACGGCACCCCTTGTATGGCTGCAGTCCCGCATCACGTAGGCTAATAAGCAGAAAAAGCTTCTTAAGTAAGTAGTAGCAGCCACTTATAAAAACTGGCGGTGGCGAGAATCCCCCTCCGGAACGTTCTGTCTACTTTCCCGATCGGTCTACTTTCACAAAGCGTCTATTTTACCAAACAGTCAACTTCTTTTCCCAAAGCGTCTATTTCCTATTGCGTCTACTTTCCCCATCGGTCCATTTTCTTTCATTATTTCATTTTGGTTCAATGTTTCCAATATGAAAAAGTTCTAGAAGTTGAATTTGTAAATCTTATTTTTTCGAAACGTTGTAGGTCTTCGCGAGATTTATATTTTTGGTGCCAACTGTCAAACTCATAATCCGTTTATCTCGGAATCTATGCATGCTAGACTATCAGTTTCTTAGAGGAAGTAGGCATTGCCGAGATCTACATTTCGAATGACAGCTGTCAAACTTAAACCTCGTTTATCTCGGTAACTATGCGAGTTAGACTACTAGTTTCTTAGTAAAAGTTGTAGGCCTTTACGAGATCTACATTTCGAATGACAGCTGTCAAACTTAAACCTTGTTTATTTCGGTAACTATGCGAGTTAGACTACTAGTTTCTTGGTAAAAGTTGTAGGCCTTTACGAGATCTACATTTCGAATGACAGCTGTCAAACTTAAATATGGTTTACCTCGGAAACTATGCAAGCTAGAAGGAAACTGAACGACTAAATCAGAACAGGGCCTTTACTTTGCATGTAATAAATAACTAACACTGCGCACGCTAAACAAGCGTGGCTAGTCATTCTTTCATCTACTTTTGAGAGAGTAGACCGATCAGGAAAGTAGACCGATCGGGAAGTAGACCGATTAGGAAAGTAGACCAATCGGGAAAGTAGACCGATCGGGAAAGTAGACCGATTGAGAAGTAGACCGATCGGGAAAGTAGACAGAACGTTCCGGAGGGGAGAATCCTTTCCGGTAGATCGACACATCCCTCAGGTCGAACACCTTCCTCCAGGTCAAAACTTACAGTGGCCATTGTGGAGATCCTTAAATCGACTCCGATCACAGATTGACCGCTGTAAGGAAAATAGCGTGCGGTGGGGCTATTCCAATAGCCCATCCTTTGTATGTGGTGCCATACCGCAAGACATGGCCCACCTGCTGATCTGCCCGGCTTGCCCCAGCACCTGCTCGCTTGAAGACCTTTGGGATGCCACCAATGAGGTTGTCCGCGTGGCTACACACGGGTCTGGGCACATTTAAAAAATTGTCATCGACACGATGGAAAAAGATAAAAAATATCACAAAAACAGCAAACAAAAAAAATATTGTTTAAATTTTTATGTAACAATTACTACTATTTTCCTATAGTTTTTATTGTACGATATTCCTCTTTTAATTCTCGAGCGCTAATATTAATAGGTTTAAGCTGATTTACTAATTTTAATTCAACCAGCCAATTTTTTTCAAAAATTTGAACGGCCCTCGCGGTGAAACCAGCCTCCCGATGACCTTCCGCGCCGCCCGCTACCCGCATCTCACCCCCCCTCAACCCTACCCCTGACGTTGCTTTTTTTTTCTTACTGGATCCTCGCCTTAAGTGAATATAACCGCTGCTTCGGAACACCCTCGCGAGGAGGATGAGGCAGACAATCAACGGACTTGACCCATCAGATGTAACGAGCCGCCGCTGGCTGAGGGGCACTAGCTGGACGTCCCCCAATGGGAAATCACCCGGCTGGTTCGACCTCGCCGCAGCGTGAAGTTATGCCTGGATTTCTGGACAACCACGTCACTCACGAGAGCGACCCTATCGTCTCGCCTGTCGTTACAAGCGGCAATCGATACAACGTTAGAGTGGCTCAGCCACGTCCCAGTCTGGTTAGGACATTGCAGGCTGAACCACCTGGTTGTCCGAAAAGCAAGATGGTTCCATGCTTCGGATGGGCACGTTAAGCTGTCGGCCCCGGTTGCTGTCTATGACGGCGGTCGTTACACAACCATGTCAGAGGCCTGCTACTTGCAGTAGGCGGTTGAAAAACCGACAACAGGGTTCATCGGGTCGTTGAACGACTCGGTGTCCCACACGAAGAAGAAGAACGAAGAGAGAGAGAAAGAGCCACGTTAACGTCTCCCCGCCGGCCAAAAAACTCCACGAAATCGAACACTCTGCCGCGGTTCGAGCTCTACGAAAGTAACCAGCGAAAGGTTACTACCGCGACTCAGGCCGTAAACTGATTTTCTGATCTTCTTCGCCGGGGAGTCGCCTACGAGGCTGAGACCCTGGCGATGTTTAGATCGCCACCTGCTATGACAGGCGAGGCGATGGGGTGTCGCTCTAGTGGACGTCGCGGCTATCCAGTGATCCTCTTAACCTATTGTACTGGAATATGGCAACATGATTGTTAGGACATTTTTATCAGCATTTGAGGGTTAAGTGTACTTAATGTAACCATCAGATGTCCCCGAATTTTAGTAAAATAAAATTACCGGAATAACCGATTCCCGGAATTCGGCAGTTCCGGTAGGTCAAAGGCATATCCATAGTTTTGATAACATTAGCCCCCGTCGTTCCGATCTTTGGTAATAAGATTCAAAATCACTGGTACATATGCTGTACCACGGGCAATGAGGACTTACTGAGGCCCAGCCCGAGTGGCGACCATTCGATGTGGCAGCCTTTCGATGTGGCGACCTTTCGATGTGGCGACCATTCAATGTGGCGACCTTTCGATGCAGCGTTGTCGATGTTGCGACATTCCATGTAACGACCTTCGATGTTATAATCTGGACACCTAGTATTCCGACTCTCACCTGCAATAGTCCTTGCATCAGGCGGGTACTGGCTTTGGGTGTACTTTGTACTTCTATGGTGCAGGCAGACAGAGTGAGTAGCCGCTTGATGCACACATCACAAAACTCATTATTTGGTATAAAAAAAAGCCTCTGTGCTGTTGGCTTCGGCCCCACACATTCCTCAAAGGACCTCCCTGTGGGCTAAAGATTCTAAAAGAATACCAACATAATAATAAAAATACCTGGTATGTGCCGGCCCTGTAGTTACCTGGTATGTGCCGGCCCTGTAGTTACCTGGTATGTGCCGGCCCTGCCCGCCCGGGTACATGCATCTGAACATTCTCCCCAGTTCTTCCGCCTGGATGCGGCCCGCGGGCGTCAGCTCCCCGCCCCACTTGAGGATCACTGCCGCCGGCCCTGTAGTTACCTGGTATGTGCCGGCCCTGCCCCCCCGGGTACATGCATCTGAACATTCTCCCCAGTTCTTCCGCCTGGATGCGGCCCGCGGGCGTCAGCTCCCCGCCCCACTTGGGGATCACTGCCACCGGCCCTGTAGTTACCTGGTACCTACCATCCTTAGAGTATATATAAACAAGCTATAGAGTGCGCCTAAAAAGTTAGATCTGTTGGCAGTAGTTGGTACACAACCTCTCTGTCTGTCAGTAGCAAAACGCCAGTGACAGCACTATTGAACTTCTATGACTTCTCATACATTTGACGTCTGTATCTAGGAAGCAACTGCTTACGCTTTGACAGTACGCCACAGGCCGATATGCGCACTCTATAGCTTGCTTATTTAAACTCTAAGATCAAGCCCTGTAGTTACCTGATATGTGCCGGCCCTGTAGTTACTTTCTTCATCTTCTTCTTTGTGTCAATGACTCAAACTTGTTATTAAATTAACTTTTGCTAGTATTTAGTCTGCGTTTTATCCTTGAGTGTATTTACCTGGTATGTGCCGGCCCTGCCCCCCCGGGTACATGCAGCGGAACATTCTCCCCAGTTCTTCCGCCTGGATGCGGCCCGCGGGCGTCAATTCGCCGCCCCACTTCAGGATCAGGACCAGGGACGGCTCGCCCGCGCCACCTACTGGAGATATAACGGACGTTAGCTTATTGTTGTGGGCGCCATTTTGATGGCCCAGTTGTTTTTTTGGAGCCTTTCCACACAATTATATAATTTATGTGCTTTGTTTCAAAACGTAGCGAACATGAAATACTCTCATGTCGTAATGAGTAGTGTGTAAGGACCTATTCGATTGTGAGCAATATTCGCGCGATACGTGGATGTACCGCGCGGATATAGCTCAGGTTTGAAGGGAGAATTCGACGAAAACATAAATAAATATAAATAAATAAATATCCCTGGACGAGACACACAGCGCCATCTAGCCCCAAACTAAGCAAAGCTTGTACTATGGGAACTAGACAACTGATATAATACTTATATACTTTTTTTGTAAATAAATACATATAATACATAGAAAACACCCAGACTAAACACAAATATTCGAAAATAGACATTACAAATATTTGTGTCGGTGGGAATCGAACCCACGACCCTCGGCGTACTATCCACTACGCCAACGGGACAGTCAGACATCGGGGAAACTATAGCAGCACCTACTTATGCTTATAACTTTATAAGACAAAGCTACTGTATGCGCACCTAAACCACGCAATCTATGTTTCGAAATATTAGAAATCAGTTACCGTCGTCGGAGGAGGATCCGCGCGGGCGGCCGCGAGGCTGGTACTTCATCTGCACCTTGCGGTTGATGCCGGAGAAGTGACCGTACCTGAGGAAATAAAAAATAATTGTACTGGCATATTGTTGTAGGACGCTAGACCGAAGCCGTGTGGTAGCGGCCAAGAATACTGCCACCCCTAGTCCACTCAGGGTGTTCCGTAAAAGGCGACGTAGAGTTTTAGACCTCGGCTGAACATCTGCCGACTATGATCAACCGCATGGTGGCGGTGATACCACCTACAATAGCATTCCTAAAGAGGGTTGACGTCAGGCAGGCGGCCGGCCATAAAACATAGCCAAATCCTTTTGCAACATGATTTTGTTTTCGAACAAAACGTGTTGCGCCGACCCCAGGTGGTTGGGATAAGGGCAGGAAGATGATGATTGTTGTAGGCAGCTAAGGCCGGCAGAGACCTTTGGAAGCAGCACAGGACCGGGACTGATAGCGCGAAAGAGGGGAGGCCTTTGCCATGCATAAGGACATAGAAGAGGCTACATTTTCTTGGAAGAATTAAATCTAAACGGCTCTAACGAAATTTGCATATTCCTTTCAATGAAATCACTTTAAACAACAAAAATCGGCGAGTAAACACCGTCGTCCGTATGTCATAGTTTTTGCATGGTCTTAGCTTTGCGTGGAATAATTATAATAGGTTTCGTTTGTACTCGGTTCCTTAGCCACAACAAAACTGGCCCGAATAACTAAATACTTACATTTCTAAAACGCTTTTGAGTTGCTCCAGTTTTTTCTTGTTTCTCTTCAATCTCTGGGTCGGCATGTCTTGTATGTATATCAGCCAACAGTCCTCTGGCAATATCCAGGATTTCTTGTAACTGCTTGGGTTTCTTGAACTTATAGCGCCCTTTATGCTGAATGGGATAGTAAAATACTCACATTTCCAAAAAGCTTTTGAGCTGTTCCTATATTCCCTGTTTCTCTTCAATCTCTGGATTAGCATGTCTTGTATGTATATCAGCCAACAGTCCCCTTGCAATATCCAGAATTTCTTGTAACTGCTTGGGTTTATAGCGCCTTCTACGCTGAATGAAAATAACGTGGAACAGTAAAATACTTACATTTCCAGAACGCTTTTCAGCTGTTCCAATTTTCCCTGCTTTTCCTCAATCTCTGGGTCAGCATGTCTTGTATGTATATCAGCTAACAACCCCCTTGCAATATCCAGGATTTTTTGTAACTGCTTGGTTTTCTTCAACTTATAGCGCCCTCTATCATGAATGGAATGGTAAGATACTTACATTTCCAAAACGCTTTTGAGCTGCTCCAGTTTTCCCTGTTTCTCCTCAATCTCTGGATCGGCATGTCTTGTATGTATATCAGCTAGAAGTCCCCTTGCTATGTCCAGGATTTCTTGCAACTGCTTGGGTTTCTTCAGCTTGACGTGGCCTCGCTTGAATCCTTCGTACTTCTCGAAGATCTCGAAGAATCTATGGAACACAACGCTAAATGTTTCAAATAAAAATAAAGTTTGTTAATGGCATGCGGCAATTGATTGCGAATTGGCATGGTTTGTGCAAAGATCTCTTTAAACTTATTCACAGAAGAGAGGGAATATGAATGGCGGCCGGAGGTCATGCTTTCTCACTCGCACTAAGGCTCTTACATACACCAGGCGTTCATGCTTTCTCCCTCCCACTTATGGAATTTTATTCCGGCCGCCATTTATATTCCGGTAGTAACAGACTTTCAAAACGTTATTAAACGAAAATTTGAGAATTATTGTAGATAATAAATTAGTTATTGGGATTTTAATGCACTATTAACAGTGCTATATTATTCTCATAAACGAAAATAAGAAATTGAAAAGATGTCAAGCGTCGACCGGGACGGTACTGCACCTGTTTTAAGATCGATCCCCGATCAACGCGTGACATATTTTCAATTTCTTATTTTCGATTATGAGAATAAATAACTTTTTTCTAAAACATGGACCGAAATAAAAAAAAAGGTTTGATTTAGAGTCGAAGAATCCATATTCAATAGGGATACATATTTAAAAAAAAGTCCTAATAACTTTCTATCTTCTTGTCTGCAGACGTTCCATACAAAATGCAGGCCTAATGCCTCATATCATGTTAGTGACTTTCCTTACAAGTAAAATATCTAACTAACTTATTAATTCAGACTACACCAACTCACCTAGGATGCCTCACTTCCACCTTCATCTTCTGCTTGGGCGTTCTATCCCCATGCCTGATCACGGCCACGACACATCTCAGCTCCATCATCTTGCCAAAGGTCGTAGGCACTATGGGCGGGTCGTCAAGTTGGAACGGCACCGACCACGGGATATGCAGCGTAGGGGCTAGTTCCCTGAGGATCATATTCCCCAGGATTTTGGCGCAGTCATCGTAGTATTTGTTGGAGTTTTTCACGAAGGAGAAACCGTTTACGTCGCAGACGAAGGACTTTCCGTTTGCTCTGCAAAAAGGTAAAGGACACTTTAGTAGGTATATCAGGTTACTTTTATTGTACCCCCATACAAAACGAATATGTTGAAAAAGTGTGTCACTGACTTAGTATAGGAGATCTATTTTTTTTATATTTCGACAAAATGTTTGTGATGAAATTGTAACAGTTTTGTGAGTAGAACATACCTCGAAAATGTTAGTACGAAATTAAATTTAACCCATTTAACCCTATATAAAAGCAGTTTAAAAATTTAAGCGCTATAGTTCGACAAGTTCATGCGCGAAAAGTATAGAACTTGAATAGCACTTGAATCTGGGGGCACGGCAGTGCCCCCACCAAGTCGAGCTGAAAGCGGCACGGCCGTACCATCCTTTTCTCGAACCAGTTCAGGCCATTTTTGACCCCCCCATAACTCCCTTCTCGATAAGTTTAGAACTCTCATTTTAAAATATCTTATTAAGCACTGCATAGACACGATATATTTTAAATTACATTTAATTTGGACCAGTAGTTTAGAAGTTATAGTTAGTCAAAGTTTCTTAATTTTCTGCCTGACTGACTGACTGACTGACTGACCGATCATCAAAATTCTAAGGTACTTCTAGCAGACTGAGGAGCTTGAAACTTAGAATACACCTTGTATTTAGTGTATGAATAAAGGGAAAACTACAACATTCTGCAAATTCGGTTGCAACCGCATAACTAACTTTGTATTTCCATACAAATGTATAGGATTACAAAGTTAACTTTGCGGATGGGCTTTGAGGAAATCTGTAGCTGAGGCTCAAGAAGTAGTTCCAGACAAGAGAAAGAGGAAGACTATCTACAAAAAGAAATGAGATCATTTACTTGTAAAAGTCTCGCCTCTCAGTTCATCTACTGTAAAGTTGTGAGATCCATGTGATGCCAAGTCGGTTATTGATTTATTCAAGGACTACTTCAGGGAACTTTCTTCTTAAGCTATTGCGTAATTAGGTAACAGACATCATCTAACAGTAACTATATCGATATTTAAAAACTTTTATATTTACAATAACTAGAATGACTTGGCAATCGCACAATATTTGCTTGTGAGATACGATGGTCTAGTGCGATGGCCGGGTCATTCTAGTTATTGTAAATATAAAAGTTTTTAAATATCGATATAGTTACTGTAAGATGATGTCTGTTACCTAATTACGCAATAGCTTAAGATGAAAGTTCCCTGAAGTAGTCCTTGAATAAATCAATAACCGACTTGGCATCACATGGATCTCACAACTTTTTACAGTAGATGAACTGAGAGGCGAGACTTGGTTCTTTTTACAAGTAAATGTTTTTGGTGGGATAAAATTTACCTGAGCAAATCAAACCCGCACACGGTTTGCTTGAAGACTAGGCATACGCTTTTGCTTGAAGGCTAGGCATACTTTCCTCGATATACGCTTTTCCTGGTTGCTCAATATCACTGGGTATCTGATCTTTTTACCCGAATGCCTTAGAAGGAGGGTTATGTTTTTCGAGAGTATGTATGTATGTGGACAAGAAAATTCTTTTTCACGGGCTACAGCCCAAACGGATAGTTGGATTTTGACATATGAGGTGTCATTAGATTCGTCTCAGCAGCGCGAGTGACACTGGCAATATTATAAAAAAATATTGATTCAAGATGGCGGATTTTTTGAGCAAAATACTACTTTAAAATTACCGCAGTCGGGTTTTCTTGTTTTTTAAAACATCTACTTGTTTCCCTCGGAGTCTCATGTCAGAGCATTCAAATTAGTATCTTGAAAACACGCCCATTTGTCCCTTTCATTCACTCACCAAAGTGTAACTTGGGATGATTGTGTTCTAGTAATTAAATAATACACAATATGATTTATCTGAGCAAATCAAACCCTCTGCTTGAAAGCTAGGCACACTTTTCTCGATATGATTTTCTCCTGGTAGCTCAAATGACTGGGTATCTGATCTCCTTGCCCTCGGAGTCTCGTTCTACCTTGCCGTCCAGCGCCGGTGAATAATACACGTTATAAGAAAGATATAGATATACCTGAGCAAATCAAACCCGCACACGGTTTGCTTGAAGGCTAGGCAGACTTTTCTCGATATGAGCTTCTCCTGGTTGCTAAGTATCACTGGGTATCTGATCTCCTTCCCCTCTGAGTCTCGTTCCACCTTTCCGTCAATCACCGATGAAAAATACACGGGATAAGAAAGATATGAATTACCTGAGCAAATCAAACCCGCACACGGTTTGCTTGAAGGCTAGGCAGACTTTCCTCGATATGAGCTTCTCCTGGTTGCTCAATATCACGGGGTATCTGATCTCCTTGCCCTCGGAGTCTCGTTCCACCTTCCCGTCCAGCGCCGGTGAACAATACACGTTATAAGCATGTCAGAAATATCATCAGGAAGGGGCAGGGGGCACGAGCGGGAAGAAGGGCAGAAGAAGAAGCCCATAACAAAACAAAACATAAAATCTTACGCGCGTCAGGAATGTCAGGATATAAAACCAACAGCACGTCGTGGGCGTATACTCGTCGAGTACCTGATGGATACTAGATGGATGGAATACTGCATAGTCAACTGCCGACTCCTGTCAGGATACTACATCGTCAGATGCTATCTCGAACCACTGTCACTATAATGATAAACCACAGTATACTCACGTATCACGTAGTCTGCTTTTCCATCCAGGCTGTTTCGGGCTTGCAGCCCTCATCAGGTATGGTGTAACCATACGACAGCATTTACACCACACCTAGAGGAACAATCTCGGAACCTTAGACTCACGCTAATCCACGTCAGCGCTTCTTCGCCAGTCGTCAGATCCCGATAATCAGCACTCTTCAACACCAGACACCGTTGAAGTCCTCTGCCTGCAGCCCTGCATGCCTACAAGGATAGACCACCAGTTATTATCACCATTCTCGTACGATTTCTGCACTTCACTAACGTTTCGCATACCTTCGAAAGTATAACGATAAAAACTATCACAAACTTCATGATCTCCTAAAATATTCCACTAGCCTTATAAAGCTAGGGCTCCACTATAGCCTGGAGGCACCGGTTCCTCTAAATACACCATGATTACCATGATTCTATCGGATTACGAACTTCACCTCGAAAAGACACAAACAAAACCATACCTTAGCTGGAACTGTCACAATCACCACAAATATTCCGTAGCCCATACGAATCTAGGGCTCCGCCATCGCCTGAAGGCCACAACTCCACGAAATAGTCCAAGATTACCAAGATTTCGCCGGATTGAAATCTAACCTCAAAAGACAAGTTAACGGCAGCGCGGCCAAACCGAGAATGAATCAATCGCATTCGGCACTCGAGTTCATCAATTCGTCATTCGTCAATCCCACTCGAATGAGTTCATTCGTTCAGTCACTCAATCTTCCATTTTCACTACACAACCGCGATTGTAACCCAAACTGGAACTGTCAAAGTTGTTTACTCAGTTCGCCGCCTGAGTTCCGTTTCTTTGTTACGAAAGCAGCCATCAATGAACTGTGAGAACGAGCTACACCGCCTCAAAAGTCTATCGCAGTCTATCTTGCTGTCTGTCCTACGGTGTGCAAATAAAGCGCACCGCCTACGTCGAGTGTTGCCAGCGCTATGCGTTTCGTTTCTGCAAGATTTAACTAGCAATGGAATGGAAAGACAAATTATCAAAACGCGAACTATAAACTGTCAAATAATTTCACTAAATACCCACAGAGTTCGATCATTCTCCGACACGGCCATTCTGACAAGTCAGCCGTCCTCGGCTGATGCGTAAGAAAGGAAACCAACTATGCTTTTCATTCCGTTCGTCCATCCTGACCATAACAAGTAGTCAGATCAGCATCTCCATGTTTGGCCTCCCGCCACTTGGAACCCAACAACGACAAAACTACTATGCTACTCACACACACACGACATACTTCAACACGACCCATATTGGCGTCTGATAAGTCTCAAGACAACGATAGTCTAGCATCTGATGGAATTCAATACAAACCAAACCAGAAGCAACGTCTGATAAGTATCAACACAATCTCCACTTAGTGCCTGATCCTCTCTCAAGAAAACTTTGCTATGCATCGAGTGTCCGATATACAACCACCAACCGTTGCCTGACCCGACCTCAAGATAACCTGCATCCAGCGTCTGATAGATCACAGAACAACCCTCACCTGGCGTCTGATCCGATCTCAAGACAACTGTGCATCTGGCATCTGATAGATCTCAGGACAACTGTCAACGGGCACACAAAAGATCCCCAGACCACAAATATGATGCCATATCAAAGATTTCTATCACAGCAAGGAACATAACAGCAATTATGATGATTGCCAATTATGTTCCTCTGGTCAAGAAAGCACCGACACTACACAAACATTCACCATGTACTAGTGGGAATACACTGTACTTTTGATTAAATCAAAACTCAATTCTCTTTCAGTCATCATCAATACAGCCCAGTCAAGTGTGCACTTCATAAAACACAAAAACGACTTTCACTCCAAAACCAAAAACAATTGAATCTGCTGCAGTAAACAAACCGCAAAAAGCGTTGTGCTATAGAGCACAAGTACTCATTGATAATAGACAACAAAATTCAAACTAAGTCATCTCTGTGAAGAATCATCTCTGTGATTCAACAAGTCATGTCTCTGAAGAATCAGAAAAGCTCAAACTGACAAAGCTCAAAACAATATTCAAAACGACATTCAAATCAATCAAAAGCAAAAAGCCACTCAAATCAAGAAGTTCAAGAACAAAACGGTACCCAAATCAACAGTCTCTCTTTAAGCTTTGACTCACTGACAAATTCTCACATTGACCAGTCTCATCGATCTGCATGCCCGTCTTGGACATGACGCACTTGTTCAAAGTACAGTTTCCACACCACCTCAACAGAGCTCCCAATCTTCGCGAAGCACGTTATTGCCATATGATGATAGCAGTTTACGTTTTTCCGCTCACAAGAACTACTGTTGTTACGTCGGCTAACCACCAAGCGTAACGAGAGAGTTTGGTTAACCACCAAACGATCAGAGCTGGCTACCCACCAAACTCAAGAGAACACTCAGTTTATTTGGCTACCCACCAAATAAACGCTTTCCATTTGGCTACCCACCAAAGGAGTACCAACTTAGCTAACCGCCAAGTTGCCAGGCTTCCGGCCAAATTAGACCACCTGCCATATCAGGCTACCCGCCATGTCATAATCAGGCTACCCGCCATGTCATCATCAGGCTACCCGCCATGTCATCATCAGGCTACCCGCACTGCCACAGGTTTCCCGCTAAGTTAGGCTACCTGCCATGTTATAATCAGGCTATCCACCTAATCACCAATTCCGTCAGTGAGGCTAAATACAACGACTTACGACTTCTGTTATCAGAATCATTATTATCCACCTCCAAGACAATATCTTTAGGCTCCTTACAATCTAAGCCACGAAAACAATGGTCAAACCAAACATCCATGTACATTGACAGCACAACAATGTGAAAATCAAACTCCGAAGACAACTTAGACCACAAAAACAAGGGTAATCCATACCGCTAGAACACATTTGACATCTATCTCAAATAATCATCAATACACAACTATCATCATTGATACTCCATCCCAGTACCATGTCCCTCATAACACAAACCACTAAAATAATGGTCATCCCACTTCTGATGTCGAAGATATATCAGGAAGGGGCAGGGGGCACGAGCGGGAAGAAGGGCAGAAGAAGAAGCCCATAACAAAACAAAACATAAAATCTTACGCGCGTCAGGAATGTCAGGATATAAAACCAACAGCACGTCGTGGGCGTATACTCGTCGAGTACCTGATGGATACTAGATGGATGGAATACTGCATAGTCAACTGCCGACTCCTGTCAGGATACTACATCGTCAGATGCTATCTCGAACCACTGTCACTATAATGATAAACCACAGTATACTCACGTATCACGTAGTCTGCTTTTCCATCCAGGCTGTTTCGGGCTTGCAGCCCTCATCAGGTATGGTGTAACCATACGACAGCATTTACACCACACCTAGAGGAACAATCTCGGAACCTTAGACTCACGCTAATCCACGTCAGCGCTTCTTCGCCAGTCGTCAGATCCCGATAATCAGCACTCTTCAACACCAGACACCGTTGAAGTCCTCTGCCTGCAGCCCTGCATGCCTACAAGGATAGACCACCAGTTATTATCACCATTCTCGTACGATTTCTGCACTTCACTAACGTTTCGCATACCTTCGAAAGTATAACGATAAAAACTATCACAAACTTCATGATCTCCTAAAATATTCCACTAGCCTTATAAAGCTAGGGCTCCACTATAGCCTGGAGGCACCGGTTCCTCTAAATACACCATGATTACCATGATTCTATCGGATTACGAACTTCACCTCGAAAAGACACAAACAAAACCATACCTTAGCTGGAACTGTCACAATCACCACAAATATTCCGTAGCCCATACGAATCTAGGGCTCCGCCATCGCCTGAAGGCCACAACTCCACGAAATAGTCCAAGATTACCAAGATTTCGCCGGATTGAAATCTAACCTCAAAAGACAAGTTAACGGCAGCGCGGCCAAACCGAGAATGAATCAATCGCATTCGGCACTCGAGTTCATCAATTCGTCATTCGTCAATCCCACTCGAATGAGTTCATTCGTTCAGTCACTCAATCTTCCATTTTCACTACACAACCGCGATTGTAACCCAAACTGGAACTGTCAAAGTTGTTTACTCAGTTCGCCGCCTGAGTTCCGTTTCTTTGTTACGAAAGCAGCCATCAATGAACTGTGAGAACGAGCTACACCGCCTCAAAAGTCTATCGCAGTCTATCTTGCTGTCTGTCCTACGGTGTGCAAATAAAGCGCACCGCCTACGTCGAGTGTTGCCAGCGCTATGCGTTTCGTTTCTGCAAGATTTAACTAGCAATGGAATGGAAAGACAAATTATCAAAACGCGAACTATAAACTGTCAAATAATTTCACTAAATACCCACAGAGTTCGATCATTCTCCGACAAAGCAAGATATAGATTTACCTGAGCAAATCAAACCCGCACTCGGTTTGCTTGAAGGCTAGGCAGACTTTCCTCGATATGAGCTTCTCCTGGTTGCTCAATATCACTGGGTATCTGATCTCCTTCCCTTCGGAGTCTCGTTCCACCTTCCCGTCGAGCGCCAGTGAATAATACACGGAATAAGAGAGGTTAAAATGATTTACCTGAGCAAATCAAACCCGCACACGGTTTGCTTGAAGGCTAAGCAGACTTTTCTCGATATGAGCTTCTCCTGGTCGCTCAGTATCACTGGGTGTTTGAATCCGAAGCTGATCTTAGCGCAGTGGAAGCAAATTAAAGTTATCTAAAAATCTAAAACTAAATGGTCGAT
The DNA here is from genome assembly GCA_024500475.1 of Phthorimaea operculella. Lineage (NCBI taxonomy): Eukaryota > Metazoa > Arthropoda > Insecta > Lepidoptera > Gelechiidae > Phthorimaea > Phthorimaea operculella. The sequence continues at coordinate 427,425 of JANFCV010000215.1, forward strand.
CAGCCTCGGAACAACATTTGACTACGATTCGTAGTGCTCTTTACTATAGCTAAATAAAATAAATTTAATGAGAGAATTTTTGTTCCGGAAAGTTTCCGGCCGAGAAATTCTTGTTTCCAAAGTCTACTTAAACAGGACCTAGCAGCGAATTGCTTACCGTGCGAATTATGACGCCGCCGTTTCCTTGTAAGTCTAGTTTTTGACAGGAAAAAAGGTATCAGGTTTTGAGGAAGACATTTGGAGTGGGATTTAGATACTAGACTTACTGCACCCGGACACCAGCTCGTGTGGCACTCCGTCCCTTCAGCAATTTTGGTTTCACATTAGTTTATCACTCTATTATTCACTAGTTCACAGTTCAACATCGAATAATGTTTTAACACACTAATAACAAAGATTTCTCCCGCACACTACTGGTTGCGACAGCAATGAGTTTGCTGTACAAAACGCAAAACTAAAAGATTTCTCCCGCATGAGAATTCCACACAATTAAAATATAGGATTAACTTCCACACTGGACAGGAACTCTTCCTGGTGGTCAAAGCACACACAAAATAATAAAACCCAGACTACTTAAAATATGTGTCTAACACCGGACGCGCGAGTGACTAAAAGTGAGGTTATATTTGCCGGCGGCCGCGTGGTATCGAACCGACTGAACGAACAACGGAAAAAAAGATGGCGTCGGCCGACTAGCTGGCGTCAGTCACAGGCCACGGTCTGTCAGACGAAAATGGCGCGAAACAACAAAACTCGCATATGTTACGAAACTAAACATTCACCCGCCCCGGACCGACCCATCGGTCCGCTCAATGCATGGCAGGCGTGATAATGTAGCTACTGCTCGCTTAAGAACTGAATCCCCCACCTGAACTTCTGCAACTCGAGGAGTGCCATCACTACCCGGAAACAGGTTGAGAATGCGCCCCCGGCGCCAACGCAGTGGCGGTAGGTTGGCATCCTTAACCAGAACGAGATCCCCAATGCAGGGGGGTTCAGTCCTGTCCGTCCACTTAAGGCGTTGCTGCAGAATGTGCAAGTACTCAAGCGACCAACGCTTCCAAAAGTTTTGAGTCATTTGCTGCAACAACTGATAACGCGACAAACGATTGCTATTCACCTCCGTATAGGGATATTCCGGCAAGGCGTTAAGACCGCTATAAAGGAATTTCCGAAAATTGCCTTTATAAACATGAGAGTTTCTCGTAAACAGTTAAGTAAAAAGAAAATATTACTTATACATCTAGTCAGACATATCTTTATCTAAAAAATTATCAACAAAAATATTAACATTTCAGTGGCTAACATAGAATAAAGAAGGGAAATCTAAGACAACAAACTCAAAATTCTGAAAAAAGGGCTCAAATCAAGCGCGAGTTTTGAAGTTTATGTATACTGTATCAAAATGTTGATTTTACAAACAAATAGAGAATATCTTTAAAAACAATATTACCAATGTACGTTTTTCAATTTCATTCATAAACTTAGCTTAACATTACGTTTTCGCTGCCGTATCTTGACTGAACATCTTGCATTTTTAATGGCTCCTGTATGAAAAACTATCCATAGTATAACTTCAGAAAAAAAACATATGTTGTGAGAAGATGTATTTAATCAAATGGTAAAATAATAATTATTTATTTTTATTTTGTAAATTATTCTAAAAATATTCAAAAATCCCTATATAATTGGTGCAACGACAGTCAGAGATTTAGTAGCGCTTGTGCGCTTGTCGAGGTCGGGTCTATGTCACTCGTGCTTTTCCCGCCACGCGAAAAAATGACAACAGCTGACGTGACGTTGACCCCTGGGTATTTTTTGAAATATAGGGAAATTCTTCAATCATTCTGTAATTTATAAGCGCTAAGAGTAGAGTCTGGCCAGCGAGTCTTTGGACACGGAAATGGCGCCAATTTTAAAAATCTTTCACATGTTAACACTGAAAAACTACAATAAAACAATTTTGATACTTACTATTTTTTTGTTTTCTGCTCTTTAGTTTGTGTTTACCTTGCCTACCGGTATGTATGTATGATGTATCTACCGGGAGTAACAGAAAGGGTATAACAAGCCGAAAGGAGGTCAAGGTACTCATGAAACTGAACAACTTTCCCCATGGAACATGGGTCGATATAGGTATGAAAAAAATATTTGGACCTTCCATACAAAATCGCAGATCAGCTGATTGATTTACACTGAGAGGTCCAAATTTTTTTCATATTTCGTCCCATGTTCCATGGGGAAAGTTGTTCAGTTTCATGAGTACCTTGACCTCCTTTTGGCTTTTTTTACCCTTTCTGTTACTCCCGGTAGATACATCATGCATACATACCGGTAGGCAAGGTAAACACAAACTAAAGAGCAGAAAACAAAAAAATAGTAAGTATCAAAATTGTTTTATTGTAGTTTTTCAGTGGTAACATGTTGCCATTTGAAATATTTGAATTATTTGACGTCCAAAGACTCGCTGGCCAGACTCTAGCACAGGACCGTGAGGAGTGTCGAAATAGAGTGCAATGGGTGGATGTGGGCTGATGAAGATGATGATGATAATGATGATGTGGCTAGCTGTCGAATACTGCCTCAGTCGTTGAAATTTAAACTATTTGAAAACAACGACCACAAAATCTGAAACGGATTTTATTTTATTTTATTTGTGCTAAAACGGACTGTATTCAATCACTTCTCGGCGTCTGTCGAGGTACGAAAGAGAGACATTTAGCGCCTTATGTCCAACATACCGGTCGATTTGCAAGTTGGCTCCCAGAGCTACATTCATAGCTAAGCGAGAGTCACCGGGACAGAAAAAGGAGTGATCAAAGTTTTGTCTACCTCTAGACCCTCACCTGGATATCACCCTACAAAAGAAAATCTATCACAAAATTGCATATACGAGCAAGGAAACGCGGAGTTCTCCTAACCTGGAGCTCTGCTATTGAATTTTCGCAAGTTTGCTATTGATTGTGCTTGTATCACACGTTCAACTATACTTACCCATTCACACATAGGTACCCCTGACATAAGCAAATTCGAGTAGTATACGTAATACGGGTGGTTATTATATGGTTTTAGAAATTTTTTTTCGTATTTTGACCTATGTTCCTTGGGGAAAGTTGTTCCTATATTTACAATAACTAGCGCATAGTTGTTTTCAAAATGGTTCCAGCTAATTTAAACTCAATAAAACAAATTATTATTTGAGTGACAATTAATTGCATGTTCATCATCTGCCTGCCGTTATCCCAATTTATTTAGGGTCGGCGAAACATGTCTTTTTCTTCCATTCATCTCTTTCAGCAGTCAAATCGTCACTTACGCCTTTATTTTTCATATCGTCTTTTATACAATCCATCCAAACTTTTTTAGGCCTTCCTCTTCTTCTGCGTCCATCCATACATTCATGTTCATTACTATCTTTGTTACATGCTCTTCATCCCTCCTCATGACATGCCCATATTGGTCATGTTGTACCTACTTAAAAACGGGCATATATTTTATTCGCACAAATATCGGGTTGCTTGATCGGGCTTGTAAGTTAGTTGGTCGGGTTGCTCTGGTTAGTCAGGTGGGTTTGATCGGGTTGGTCGGTTCGGGTTTGTCAGGTTGAGATGGTCGGGTTGATTCGGTGGGTGAAAGTGATAGAAATTTATTTAGCTTCTTCCGCACTAATTATGGCAGGTTATGCTGCTGAGTGAACCACACGAACGAGCGCAACTTAATGCAAATGTACTAGCGATGCACTTTACTAATACTGCAATCACCGTTTTACACTCTGCACGTGTTTCGCAGACTCTGGGCACAGTTTAGCGGACATCCATTCCTATAAAGTTTTACATACTTGTAACAGGGCCGAAGACTGAACGTGTTGGAACAATTAGAAATAATACGACATGGGTGTACTGGAATCATCTTCAACGAGCAGGTGAATGTTTCCTCTTCACCGTTGCTACGAGTTTTTTAGAACAACGAAAGTAGTTAAGCGAAACACGTGTAGAGTGTAAAACGTTAGTTGCAGTGTTGTCGATGTTTCACTTATGAGACTTGTCGTAATATAACAGGCTGCCTGAAACCGACACCGCTTAGCATGCTGTACTCTCTAGCGGTACCTATTGGTCCACTGGACGTTCGGTGAGAATTAGCCTGTGCAGAAGAGATACACAAACAAAAAACTGATCCTCAGCACTCACTACACAGCTACTCAATGCCTCCTGAACGCCTGAAAAGCCGCAGAAGCTTTTTGAGGTGTACGGCTTCTACAGACAGTGTTCCGCAAGAGGCAAGGGAGCAGTTATGGAAAACACGTTGCCCAACTCCATCCGGGTTTATTTCACCGTTCGAGACTCTGCCGCGGGGGCATAAATTACCGTGGTAAACCTGGAAATCGCTCAACCGATTGCGTATTCGGGTTAGCCGGTGCAGAGAAAACATGGTGAAATTTGGCTTCGCTGACAGCAACTCAACTCAAACTTTGGCACATTTACTGGCTTGCTCTCTGTTACCGGTCACCTACAGTAAAGAAGATCTGAACTTGGCGACTGATAATGCCATTGCTGTCGCCAAGTACTGGCAGAACTAAGTCTAGTTAGTAGAAGTGCATCGCTAGTACATAGTACATTTGCATTAAGTTGCGGTCGTACGTGTGGTTCACTTAGCCATCGTAAGTGCGGAAGAAGCTTAACATATTTCTATCACTTTCTTCAAGATGGAGTTCCGCAAAGTAACGCCTGATACTATTAGTCACTTGATTCGGTGGGGTTGGTGAAGTTGGCCGGCTCTTTTGGGTCGGGTCGAGTCGGGTTTGTCGGGTCTGGTTAGTCAGGTCGTGGGTTCGTTAGATGTATTTTATTCACCCACTTCCTTTTTTATGCTCGTTTATTATCTTAGACGCCTACCTATTATTTTAGTCCTCCAGTAATTATTTATGTCACCCACCCAACACCCACTTATTTTTGTTGTCACCAGATTTGGATTTATGTCACCAGCAAATTTTCGGTTTTAAGTCACTCGTGGTTTTCGCCATTGTAATTTTAGCATTACTCGGTATAGTATTACAATATCCCGAAAATTTATTCTATCCTTAAAAAAGTAAGCATTTAGCAGACGGCGCTCGTTACAGAACTATGCTAAGGTTCATCGAATCGTTGAACAACTCGGTGTCCCACTCAAAAAAAGAAGATTACAGTTAATTACTAAGAAATAATTTGAAATATTTTTGATTGAGTTATATTTATAAAGCTACAGCTAAACTCATGATGATGCCTGGTTCGCCGGTCTCGCATAAAAACGACATCTAAATATGCATGTGCCAGTCTCCAATTCCACCTTCACTTATAGAGCGTGCGGAAAGTCATGCCGCTCCCGTATCGGCTTATACAGCCATAATTTTTTTTGCCTAAGACACTGAATAAATCGTCTGCCACAGACTTATGAGGCCAATGATGATGATGATGATGACAGCTAAAATAGTTTTATTGAGAGGCGCGTTTATTGTGGCTGAGTTAGAATCTTAGAGGTTAATAATGCTATTCAAGAGAAGCTCGTCTGCTGTAAGTTACAATGGATCTAATATGAACGTCATTGCTCGCATCTTCGGGCGATGATGTTTGAAACCTTTCGCATTCAGTATAATTGTTAAAATTAAACAATGAAAAAAAGACAAAAACGTGTTTTGTGAAAAAAATATCTTATTATAAATTAACATGAAAAGTCAGAAAACAAAGCAATTTTATATAATATCTAGGAAGAATTTGATTATAAACTTTAACTTTTATATAACTTTGACTTAAACTAGTGCCTGGTTTTGATTAAAACCTAATTTTATCATGATTCTGCGACTTATTGATTCATAATAATATATTGAATTAAAATAATAAAAATGAATTCATTTAAGTGCCTATGTCTTTTAACTATTTACCTTAATATTGGTCTCACCACACAATTTAAATCACTATTCAACACTTGATTAGCTATTTGCTATAGGAAAGAGCAACTTATTCTATGATAATGTTACCTTACCTTACGTACACTGCGCTCGCAAATTTGTCTGCCCAAAAGAGTGGCGGGATTAAAATTTACTCCCAATAATTATGTTATCTTGTGGCGAAGATAGTATTATTCAGATGCACTTTATTTGTGGCCATGTTAATAATTCGGTAGCTGTGCTATATTTTTAGAGGCAAAAATGTTAATAAAAGATGCTTGTTTAATTAGTACCCTGAAATTAACTACCTATCTAATATTTAGTATCTTCTGCTCACTTACGATTATGAAGGGTGCAATAATCATACAATAGTTGTTCTATCTGTTGCTGTTTACCTTGCTATGTGGTGCCGGCTTAGAACAGCATCACCCCATTCCTATCCGCGGGTGTCGTATAATGCGACTAAGGGATATTCATCCAGGGAATGGGCAGTAGCGTTCACTGTAAATTGAACATCTTGCACTGCACTAGCCAATCCGCTTGCAATACCCTCCAATTAGGGGAGACCCATGTCCAGCAGTGGACTGTTGTGGTTATAGTAGTAGTAGTTGTTCTATTTAAAAAGATTATACAGATTGGGTACCATACTGCATCATAAACTTCATAACATTAAAACCACAATAAACCACCAAGAAAGCGCGACGGCGGCGAGGCAGACGACAGCGGGTCAAGATAATTTGGTTCTGGTCGGACGGGTCGCGGGCTGTCATCAAGTCGGCGAATTCCAAAATTCAGCTGTGTAAAATGTCAAATGGGCTCTTAAGTGGGCGGCCAATTAAGAAATGCCCTGGCGTCAGGGCCTCTAAATCATTTGGGTCTGAGCTGAGCGGACACAAAGGGCGCGAATTGAGTACAGCCTCAATTTTACAAAACACGGTCGCCAGCTCCTCGAAAGTCAAAATTGTTAACCCTACAACGCGCAACAAATGCGTCTTAGCGGACTTTACAACCGCTTCAAAAATACCACCCCAGTGAGGGCACGCTGGTGGATCGAACACCCAGGTAATGCCCTGACGGGAGAGGCCCGTGCTGATGGCTTCTTCGTTCTCCCTTAAGAACGTTACAATTTCCTTCATACACCGATCAGCACCCTTAAAGTTGGTACCACAATCCGACCTGATCAGCGCTGGTCGCCCTCGTCGCGACGTAAATCTCTCCAGCGCTGCCAAAAGGCCTCCGTAGAAAGGTCGGCCACGAGCTCCAAGTGGACGGCCTTGGTGGCTAGGCACACGAACACGCACAAGTACGCCTTGATAGACTTTGCGTTCCGTAGGCGTGATGCCTTTACCATGAAAGGGCCTGCGAAATCCGTTCCCACACCTGCAAACGTCCAGGCCTCCGTCACCCGGTCCGGTGGAAGATCTCCCATCTGTGGCTGCATTGTGGCTGCCTTCAAGCGGTAACAAGGCAAGCACCTAAACACAACGCTACGTACCGTTCGTCGTCCCGATAAGATCCAAAACTCGCGCTGTAGAATGGCCAATAGCGCATTACAGCCCGCGTGCGAGTTTTTCTCATGACGATCCCTGACTAAGAGCTCAACTAAGGGTCCCCTTTTGGAAGTAACAGTGGATGCCGAGCCGAAAGGGCAGGCTAGCGTTCCGAAGTCTGCCTCCAACCCTGAGCATACCTTGCTCATCCAGGAATGGGTTGAGGCGCACAATTCCTCCCTTCAGCTTTCCACGTCCATCCCTGAGCAGCCTGACCTCCTCTTCAAAATGTTCCGCCTGGACGACTCTAACTAATGAGCATAGAGCCGCATTCCGTTCCGCAGGCGAGAGGACAGGTGTAAAGTTCCGTTCTGCTTGAGGCTTCCTGCAGTTGTTCACGAACCGTTTGATCCAACCTGTCACCCCAAGAAGTTTGTCGAGGAGCTATACCGTTCCAGCAAGAAAGCTGGGTTAGGCTTCGGTACGAGTTGCCCCACGTTCACTCGCAAACCTCGATCAGGTGGCCCAAGCGGCGCCCTGCACTCGTTGAATGGCCATTCCTGCGGCGACTCAGTCAGCCATTGAGGTCCCCACCACAGTGGGTAACTCACCAAATCAGGTGCCCTGCACCCGCGCGAAGCGCAGTCCGCTGGGTTCCATTCTCCCGGTACGTGCCTCCACACTAACGGAGTTTCCGACCCCGTAATCTGTGACACCCGATTTGCCACGAAAACCTCAAGTGTATGTACCGACGTCTGCAACCAGCACAGAACTATCCGACTGTCAGTCCACGCGTACACCGTTTCATCCAAGTTGATGGTACCACGCAGATTGCAGGTTACATGATTTAGCAAGCGCGCTAGAAGAGCTGCCCTGCCAATTCCAATTTGGGGATGGTCCATCTAGTTCTGACTGGTGCCACCTTACTTTTGGCCATAACCAGACGCACGTGCACAGTTCCCGTTGAACTTGCTGTCCGAAGGTATACAGCTGCCGCGTACCCTCGCTCCGAGGCGTCACAAAACCCATGTAGGGTAGCCTTACATCCCACCGATGGGACTAACTTGCGGGGTATCGCGATGTGCACAATCCCTGGTAAGGTGGTCACAAACTTGAGCCAATCCTTCAACAACTCTCCGGAGAGTTGGTCGTCCCATCCTAAGTTGGCTAGCCACAACCTTTGTAAAAAGCACTTCGCCATGAACGTAACCGGGGCGATCCATCCGTTAGGATCGAACGTTCTAGCGATTGTCGACAGTACCGACCGCTTAGTCCAAGTTTTCTCCAAAAGGTCGGGCTCAATCGGCGTTGGCCTATATTGCACCCCGAGGATGCCCAACGTGTTTGGATTGTCCGGGTTCTCAAAGAGGTGCGGGTCCTGATGGAACTCGCCTGGCAAACCGGCCAGGAGCTCTGGGCAACTGGACAACCATTTCCGCAACTCGTAACCTCCTGAACCCATGATCGCGATCAACTCGTCTCGTAGAATTAGCGCCTGCTCCACGCTATCAGCACCCGTGCAGATATCGTCCACGTAGACGTCGCGATCCAGTACTGCTGCGGCTCGAGGGTATCTTACCCTTTCCTGTGCGGCCAACTCTCGCAGCGTACGTACTGCCAAATACGGACTTGGCTTAAGTCCATACGTCACCGTGTTAAGTTCGTATGTGACCATCGGCTCATCTGGGCTCTCACGCCACAAAATCAGCTGATACCGACGGTCATCCGGATGTATCATGGTTTGGCGAAACATCATTTTGACGTCTGCGACGAACGCTACCTGGTGCAAACGAAAGTCTGTGAGAATGTCCACAATGTCCCGGTTCAATTTAGGACCCGCGTGCAAACATTGGTTCACAGACACACCATTCGAGGTAGGAGCAGAACCGTCAAACACCACCCGTATTTTCGCCTCAGGTGACTTCAAGACAGCCAGGTGTGGAATGTAATAATGCTCGACACACCTCCAATTCAGGCTGGACACCGACATGTGGCCCAATTGAATATATTCCCGCATGAATTCTATATACTTCTGCCGAAGTGCTGGGTCTCGCCTCATCTTCCGCTCCATTCCGAGTAGTCTCCGTTCCGCGAGCTGTCGCGAACTACCTAAAGCGGGGCGGTTTGGGAGAAAAGGTAGCCTGGTCACGAATCTGCCTGACGGGCATCTCGCAGTGTTGTATTGATAGAACAACTCGCACTCGTCATCCTCTGGCTTCCGTCTGTCCGCCGTGGGCGGCTCTTCAACTCCCAAAACCTCTGCAGCACCTCTGACAGCACACTACCATAGAGGACCGTATCCCTTCTGGTAGGTCCTGAGGTCTCCAAACTGGGCCGAAAACAACATACCCCTGTGGTATCTACGGCCACCAAACCAGCTTCCTGGAGTACCTTCTTCCTACCGCACCATAATCTCCCGAGGACGTCTGACCCGAGAAGTACGTCCACCGTACCAGGAGTATCAAAATCAGGATCAGCTAACTCCAACCCTGTGGTTAACCCTCTTACCGTTGGTGGTAACCTAACCTGAGGAGTTTCCCAACCACTTCCTCCAGCACCACGGCTGAGACTTGATAGCTGACCCCTGTACATGTGCTACCTAATGCGAACTCATAGTTCGTCTGACCCCGAATGTCAGGCACATTCAGGCCCCCGACGCCTACAGCTTCATCCTCACTTGGCCGTACATTTAGGCCTAGCCTACTCACCAGCTTACTCGATACAATACATCCCTGAGCCCCTGTATCCAGTAGGGCTCTTACTTGAATGGTCCGGCCACCGTATCCCCATACCCAAATCTTAGCCGTTGGCAAAAGTACCGTGATTGGACGGGGCCGAAGCTGATGAGTAGGCGGCGATTACCTAGCGGGAATCTAAACGCGGTGAGGCCGCGTCCCGCGGGGTATCCCCTCGCTACCCAAACCTGTGTATGGGTCCCACTCCTGCTGGTAGGAGGTCTGCCCATAAAGGCCATGGCTGGAGTTCTATAGTACCCCGACGGCAAACGTTCGTACCGAGGTTGCGCCTGTAGCCGCGGGTACTCAGGCATAGGCGGAGGCATGCGTGGGTCTTGAGACCCAACCAGGTGGCTCAAGCCCGCAGAATACTGCATGTACCCTGGTGGCTGCCTAGTGCTCCCCTGACACCCGCCCGTTTGATCCCGTACCTGGGATGGGTGTCCTTGGCCATGTTCCCGTGTCGTTCCTCCCCAATCCGGCACCTGCTGCCGTGGTGGAGATCGTCCCCACGTCCGTTGGTAAGTGGACTCCGACTGTTGACGTCCCCTGCCTGTCCCTGTGACTGATGCGGAGGTGGGCTCCTCCTTGGAGGGGTGGGGCGTTGCTCCCTCCTTGGTGGGCAGGCTCCCTTCGCTGATCCGATCCAGCGCTGCCCCCGGCGCCTCCGGAGCGATTCATGCAGAGCAGCGGATGGTGTGCACCCTGGCAGTACCTACAGTTGGTGCTTGAAGGGCACTCTTGCACCTGATGCGGCCCCAGGCACCGAAAACACCAACGCCTCTGCTGTGCCACACCCCGTCTCCTCTGAACCCGCTGCGCAGCAAACTCCTGACACGCTGTCACCCCGTGGCCTGTCTCCTGCAGTAGGCACACCCTGATTCCAATGCGGTGTTGTACCGCCTGGGTTGCCTACTGTTGCCTCCTCGCGCCGGTGCACCCGGCCGTTCCGGGTGGCGAGGGGCAGAGGTCTCCTTGCGTGGGGCTTCACCAGCCTGGACGTCCACTCGCCTGCTTTCGGCCTCGAGGAACGACTTCAGATCCTCGTAGGTCGGGAGGTGGTCCGAGGACTTGCCCCCATGGAGCTGCTCGAATCGAGCGACCATTTCGCTCGGCAGGCGGCGAAGCACTGTGTGGACCAAGATATAACCGTAGCCCGCCACTGGCAAACCCTGTCGCTCCAGTGCGCTGACCGCGACGCTGACTGGGTGGAAGATTTTCTCGCGGAGGTCCGTACCTCGCGTTATGGTTGGTATTGACAGCCACTGGTCTAGCAGCCTGTCTACAATCAGGCGCTTGTTTTGATACCGGTCGGTAAGGATCTTCCACGCCACCTCATAATTGCTATCCGAGACAGCCAAATGCGTCAGCAATTCATGAGGCTCTCCTTTTAGCCTGGACATCAGCTGAGCCATCTTGTACGCTGGCATTATGTCCGTCCGTGTGTGGACCACGCTGCTATACAGGTCCTCAAACGCCGGCCAGTCGGCGTAATCGCCTGCAAAGACTGGAACCGTAACAGGCGGAAGAGGCACCTGTAATCCTTGTCCTACTTTACCACGGAATGGCTTTTCCTTTCCGTCACGTCGCCTAGATATGTCCGCAGCTGCCTGCTCAATGTCCTGTGCCAGCTCCAAGCACTGGCTTACATCGCCCTCGACCAGCTCCTTATCTTCAGGGTTAGGAGCTTCCTCAAGGAGCATGAGGCACTCTGTGAGGTGTTCCGACACAACCCGAACCCGTTCATCTGCCTGTAGTGCACTTTTCAAGAGCGCGTCCTCCCGGTCCTCGCGGCCGATCATTGCCGCTGTGGTAGTAAACCACCTTAATTCTGTCTTTATAGCAGCCTTATACCTGGCGATGGAGGAGCCATGGTACCAACTTTTACACACTCGACTTAATAAAACGAAAACCAATAAACAAATACCACAAAATAAATGTTAGTTGACTGGCCTAGACCTTACCGATAAGGTACCGTTCACTAGGCAAACAATACAGTCACAAAAACCGAAACAATATTTTCCAAAATTAATAAAATATGTGGGTAATATAAAAAACACGCTTAATACTAAATTACGGCTAACTATGTTGCAATAAAGCAACCACGCTCTGCTACCAAAAAATGTTTGATTCCGAAGCTGATCTTAGCGCAGTGGAAGCAAATTAAAGTTATCTTAAAATCTAAAACTAAATGGTCGATCAGCCTCGGAACAACATTTGACTACGATTCGTAGTGCTCTTTACTATAGCTAAATAAAATAAATTTAATGAGAGAATTTTTGTTCCGGAAAGTTTCCGGCCGAGAAATTCTTGTTTCCAAAGTCTACTTAAACAGGACCTAGCAGCGAATTGCTTACCGTGCGAATTATGACGCCGCCGTTTCCTTGTAAGTCTAGTTTTTGACAGGAAAAAAGGTATCAGGTTTTGAGGAAGACATTTGGAGTGGGATTTAGATACTAGACTTACTGCACCCGGACACCAGCTCGTGTGGCACTCCGTCCCTTCAGCAATTTTGGTTTCACATTAGTTTATCACTCTATTATTCACTAGTTCACAGTTCAACATCGAATAATGTTTTAACACACTAATAACAAAGATTTCTCCCGCACACTACTGGTTGCGACAGCAATGAGTTTGCTGTACAAAACGCAAAACTAAAAGATTTCTCCCGCATGAGAATTCCACACAATTAAAATATAGGATTAACTTCCACACTGGACAGGGAACTCTTCCCTGGTGGTCAAAGCACACACAAAATAATAAAACCCAGACTACTTAAAATATGTGTCTAACACCGGACGCGCGAGTGACTAAAAGTGAGGTTATATTTGCCGGCGGCCGCGTGGTATCGAACCGACTGAACGAACAACGGAAAAAAAAGATGGCGTCGGCCGACTAGCTGGCGTCAGTCACAGGCCACGGTCTGTCAGACGAAAATGGCGCGAAACAACAAAACTCGCATATGTTACGAAACTAAACACTGGGTATCTGATCTCCTTGCCCTCGGAGTCTCGTTCCACCTTCTCGTTCAGCGCCGGTGAATAATACACGGAATAAGAAAGATATAGACTTACCTGAGCAAATCAAACCCGCACACGGTCTGCTTGAAGGCTAGGCAGGCAGACCTTCCTCGATATGAGTTTCTCCTGGTTGTTCAATATCACCAGGTATCTGATCTCCTTGCCTTCAGAGTCTCGTTCCACCTTCCCGTCGAGCGCCGGTGAATAATACACGTTATAAGAAAGATATAGAATTACCTGAGCAAATCAAACCCGCACACGGTCTGCTTGAAGGCTAGGCACAGTTTTCTCGATATGAGCTTCTCCTGGTTGCTTAATATCACTGGGTATCTGGTCTCCTTGCCCTCGGAGTCTCGTTCCACCTTCCCGTCATGCGCCGGCGAATAATACACGGAATAAGAATGGTATGAATTACCTGAGCAAATCAAACCCGCACACGGTTTGCTTGAAGGCTAGGCAGACTTTCCTCGATATAAGCTTCTCCTGGTTGCTCAGTATCACTGGGTATCTGATTTCCTTGCCCTCGGAGTCTCGTTCCACCTTCCCGTCCAACGCTGGGCTCTTGCGCGCCTCCGCGTGCGCGTAGTCTGGGCCAACTGTGTATACTTTCACATCCGTGCCTGGGAATAGATAAACATGTGTATGAGTTGGTTCACAAGAGAAAGGGATTACAAATGGTGGCGGTTTCACAAGTGGGATGGAGAAAGCATGAATGCCTGGCGTATGTAAGAGCAATAGTGTGAGTGAGAAAGCATGCCATTTATAAGGTTCTCTATCCATTTGCATAAAAATAATTGGCATAATATATTTTGGCACACTGTAATTTAAACTAATAATACTTACGCATAATTCATGTACGCATAACAGTTTAGGCATAATTTCTTTACGCACAAAAAATATTGCCATAATAGTATACATAGGCCTAAAATACAAAACCATAAATTGTCATATCCATAATCAAAATAGGCATAAAAATCTGATGCATTAGAAGAACCCCTAAATTGTATAAAAATAACCTAACCTAACCTAAACTGACCTAATTTAACCTAATATATCTTAAAAAATACTAAACTGACTTACATTTCCTGCCATTTGAACTTAATAAAAAATATATTATATTAGTCAAAAAATTATTACAAAAGCAATTATGCCAAAATATTGTTAGTATAAAATACAATAGTGTAAAATATGATTATGCTAAGATAAATATTATGGCAAGAAACTATTATGTCAAAGCAATGGTAGGCGAAAAAAAATTATGCGAAACATGTTATGCTAAAACATATTAGTGGAAAAAAAATTATGCCTTTATAATCCTTTTCTTCTGTGACCAGGTTATATCACTGTATCTTTCAATTTTAAACTGGGCCATAAAAAAAATCAAGAACCTTTTTCTTTATACCGAAAGAGTTTTTCAGTTAAAGTATTGCGGACCTCTCAAAAAAAAATCACAAGCAACAGATGGTTTTGTCGCGCAGTCTTACTCAGAGATCAAATTTAATCCGTACGTTGCAGTCATGCTATAATATTTTTTTTATCATAAACTATTCACGAGAAAAGATAAGAACAAATCATAATGTCACTTACCATCAGTGGGCATAAAATCTTCATAAATAAAGGAACCAGTTTTCCGTACTCTCGATTCAGGCGAATAAATGCTACTGCGGCTTCCAATCTGCAAAACAAACAGTTATGAAACAATCTAGCGTTCTATACGCTTCTACCGCACAAATCATAATGTAAGTACAGTCAAACTCAGGCTGGGTTAGACAGTTTTGACTTTGGACCGTTCTTATGCCGCGCGCATACCCGCGCGTTCACTCAGGGGAGACTTTGGCCGGCGACTTATCGGAAGTTTAACACACGTGGAAAATATCAAAATACACTTCCCATCAGAAAAATCGAGACGCTTAGCAAGTTTACGTTTTGTAGGGATCACGTTATCTGAGACATATGTTTATTTTGGAATAAATGTCAAATGTAGTTCAATAGTCAGTATTACGAGGTTTCAAAATCCTAATGTCGTTTTTCCACATTCAACTTTTTATTTCATAGTTTTCATATTTTGTTTGACTATGAAAACGAAACTGTCTCGATTTTTTTGATGGGGAGTATAGTTGCATGTGTGAACTCGGTCTAAAAGGCAAACAGACTGCTGTTTCTTAAGTAAATTTTTCTAGAACCTCAATTACCGACAAAAAAGTAACTTTTGGGAACATTCCACTTTGAATTGTCTTGAAACTATTTTGTCTCTAGTGTGCGGTACCTCTAAGACTTACATTGGCAGTTCGAGTGTCTAACCGGACGAGAGCTTGACTGTACTTAAATTGTTCTGTGGTGAAATGGAAACCAGATCTTTGCCATTCTGGGAAGACCTCTGTCAATTGGTCGTTTAAAACGCCGGCAATCGACATTCATCTAGCGTCATTTGATGCGAGTCGTTTTCAGTATCAAATTGCAATGTTTGACCAAGCGCTGCTCGGTTTAAATAGATCCTAGCTGAATCCATTTGCTTCCGAAACATCCTGAAAAACGTTTGAGCCGTTTTCGAGTTTTGAACTGGGTTATTTTTTGGTTAGTACGCAAAATTTGAAGTTTTTTTTTATTTCAACTCATTATTCAATAGGTAAGTTTTTTTTTTACCAAGGGCACAGATAGTTAATATACACACTACGTGGAATATGGGACGTAGGCTGGGAGCCTGAATAGCAACTGTTACCCTTGTCAACGTGTCGTGTGCACGTCTACCTTCTATGGGCCATCTCCGAAACTGCAAAAGGTAGTTTTGCGTGACAGAAGTTGTTGTTATTGTTTTGTTTGTTTGTTGTTTGAAGTTATTTTGTTGTTGTTGTTGTTTGATGTTCCAGATGTTTCAAAGAGGCGTTGACTGCCGCCGCCGGCCGACGTCGGGTAGTAGATGTAGATGTTGTGGTCCTCCGCCGATACCGGCTTTTCTACGAACGGCTTGTTAAATACTACCCCGTTCACTTCCACATGGTCCTCTATAGAAACCTACCTTCCTGCTACAAGCAGACCCCTTTGTTGTTAAAACTAACCCCGCAAGTATTACCACTGACCCCTTGATTGTAGCAACTGATCCTTAGATTGTCACAACTGACTCCGGGACTGTTAGAACAACTGTTCTTCTAGGTTGTTACAACTGACCCTTTCATTGATATAAGTGACCCCTACCGATTCCCTGTTTTATACAACAGCCTACCTTTCTCGACGTCGGGTAGTAGATGTAGATGTTGTGGTCCTCCGCCGACACCGGCTTTTCTACGAACGGCTTATGAAATACCACCTACCCATTCACTTCTTCGTGGTCCTTCCTAATCCTTCCTAAATTTACCCTTTGGCTGTTACAAGCAGACCCCTTTGTTGTTAAAACTGACCCCGCAAGTATTACCACTCATTCCTTGATTGTAGCAATTAACCCCACGGCTGTTACAACCACTATACTTGTTACAACTGACCCCTTCATTGATATAAGTGACCCCTTGTTTTATACAGTAGCCTACCTTTCTAAACAGCCGCTGACTGCCGCCGCCGGCCGACGTCGGGTAGTAGATGTAGATGTTGTGGTCCTCCGCCGACACCGGCTTTTCTACGAAGGGCTTGTTAAATACCATTCCGTTCACATCCAAGTGGTCCTCTATAGAAACCTACCTTCCAAAACTTACTCTACGGCTGTTACAAGTCACCCCTTTGTTGTTACAA
The DNA here is from genome assembly GCA_024500475.1 of Phthorimaea operculella. NCBI lineage: Eukaryota > Metazoa > Arthropoda > Insecta > Lepidoptera > Gelechiidae > Phthorimaea > Phthorimaea operculella. The sequence goes on from JANFCV010000215.1 coordinate 444,310, forward strand.
CTAACTCCGCAAGTGTTACCACTGACCCCTTGATTGTATTAACAGCCCCTCTAATTTGTTACAACTGACCCCTTCATTGACATAAGTGTCCCCTACATATACCCTGTTTTATACAACAGCCTACCTCATTATGTTGTTTTACACGACTTATTTGTTATTTAGTTGGTAGAAGTTTCGGCTGGTTACAACAGCCTTCTTCACGGAGCAAACATAGAGGGCTACACCTTCTACTAACTAAATAACAAGTCACGTAAACCTACAAAATGAGAGATACTTGTTCGTTTAATAATAAAACAGCTTACCTTTCTAAACAGCCGCTGACTGCCGCCGCCGGCCGACGTCGGGTAATAGATGTAAATGTTGTGGTCTTCTGCTGACACCGGCTTTTCTACGAAGGGCTTGTTAAATACTACCTACCCGTTCACTTCCACGTGGTCCTCTATAGAAACCTACCTTCCTAAACCTACCCCGCGGCTGTTACAAGTGACCCCATTGTTGTTAAAACTGACCCGAAAGTGTTACCACTGATCCTTTGATGTAGCAACTGACCCCGCGATTGTTCCAACAACTGTCCCTCTAGGTTGTTACAACTGACCCCTTAATTGATATAAGTGACCCCTATACCACAAATTAGGGAAACGGCGCACGGCGCGCCTATAACCTGTTTTATACAAAAGCCTACTTTTAGATAAATGATTGCCTCACTGCGCTCGGTAGCGAGCAGTCTCGGGACGCACTTAATCATTTATCTAAAAACCTACCTTCCTAAACAGCCGTTGACTGCCGCCACCGGCCGACGTCGGGTAGTAGATGTAGATGTTGTGGTCCTCCGCCGACACCGGCTTTTCTACGAACGGCTTGTTAAATACCACTCCGTTCACTTCCAAGTGGTCCTCTAAAGAAACCTAGCTTCCTAAACTTACCCTAAGCTGTGACAAGTGACCCCTTTTTTGGTAGACCTGACCCTGCCAGTGTTACCACTGACCCCACGACTGTTACAACTGTCCCTCTAGGTTGTTACAACTGACCCCTTATTGATATAAGTGGCCCCTACCTATACCCTGTTTTATACAACAGCCTACCTCATTATGTAGTTTGACGCGACTTACTTGTTATTTAGTTGGTAGAAGTTTCGGCTGGTTATAACAGCCTTCTTCATGGAGCAAACGCTACACCTTCTACCAACTGAATAACAAGTAAGTAGCGTAAACCTACTTGTTCGTTTAATAATAAAACAGCCTACCTTTCTAAACAGCCGCTGACTGCCGCCGCCAGCCGACGTCGGGTAGTAGATGTAGATGTTGTGGTCCTCCGCTGATACCGGCTTTTCTACGAACGGCTTGTTAAATACTACACCGTTCACTTCCAAGTGGTCCTCTAAAGAAACCTACCTTCTTAAACTTACCCCGCGACTGTTACAAGTGACCCCTTTCTTGGTACAACTGACCCCGCAAGTGCTACCACTAACCCATTGCTTATAGCAACTGACTCCGCGACTGTTACAACTGTCCCTCTAGGTTGTTACAACTGACACCTTCGGTGATACAAGTGACATCTTCATTGTTAAAGCCGATCCCTTTGTATGGTTCTATTAGTCTTGTATAAATGCCTACCTTTCTAAACAGCCGCTGACTGCCGCCGCCGGCCGACGTCGGGTAGTAGATGTAGATGTTGTGGTCCTCCGCCGACACCGGCTTTTCTACGAAGGGCTTGTTAAATACTACTCCGTTCACTTCCACGTGGTCCTCTATGGAAAACTACCTTTTTAAATTCACCCCGCGGCTGCTACAAGTGACGCCATTCTTGTTATAACTGACCCCCCAAGTGTTACCACTGAACTGACCCCTTAGATTGTTACTAATGACCCCTTCATTTATAAGTGACCCCTACCTATACCCTGTTTTATAAATAGCCTACCTTTCTAAACAGCCGCTGGCTACCGCCGCCGGCCGACGTCGGGTAGTAGATGTAGATGTTGTGGTCCTCCGCCGAAACTGGCTTTTCTACGAAGGGCTTGTTAAATACCATTCCGTTCACATCCAAGTGGTCCTCTATAGAAACCTACCTTCCAAAACTTACTCTACGGCTGTAACAAGTCACCCCTTTGTTGTTACAAGTGACTCCGCAAGTGTTACCACTGACCCCTTGATTGTAGCAACTGATCCTTAGATTGTCACAACTGACCCCGGGACTGTTAGAACAACTGTCCTTCTAGGTTGTTACAACTGACACCGTCATTGATATAAGTGACCCCTTGTTTTATACAAAAGCCTACCTTCCTAAACAGCCGCTGACTGCCGCCGCCGGCCGACGTCGGGTAGTAGATGTAGATGTTGTGATCCTCCGCCGACACCGGCTTTTCTACGAACGGCTTGTTAAATACCACTCCGTTCACTTCCACATGATCCTCTGACTCCACTAACTCGTGGTCTGCAGAACAATAAATACGAGAAATTAACTTTTTTGACATAGATAGGGCCCAATATTTATAAAAACGTTGGATGATAATGGGCGGGTGAATGCATGAATAGATGTAGTCTTTGCTCACATTCATATTTCCTGAATTTTCCTGCTTCTGTGCATTTGGGTTAAATGACTAAGAGGTAAGATGCTACCAACAACAAGCTACTACAACAAGGAGAAGAATATACCTAAGTACGGGTGAAAAAAGTTAAGAAGTGAACCAGCTCATGAAACTAAGCAACTTTTATACAAATTGAATATGCTAGTCAACAAGAACATTAACTTACAACATGGTTCAATGTTTTTGTCATTTTTCGATCTGTGTTTTTTTTTTCTCTTCAGTGGCATAAACTTGAAATACTGTTTTACACCTTATAAAAATACAGTTACATAAAGATAAAATTTTGCTTACGTTTAGGATCCGGCGAATCCCTGTCCAAAACAGCGTATCTAGGTATCTCAATTCCTTCTCCTTCTAATATTGCGTATACTTTTCTCCGGTCCTGTAATGGAAAATCACACTGAACTTAAGTCATTTAGCAGTTTACTAAGAACAATCATGACGGTGTGTAGCTTGAAACAATAGCAGTCCAGAATAGTTCGCGTTTACGCCCAACATGGTGACCTGCTTATGAATACTGGAATTCAATACAGTGTTACCAGCAATGTTACCAGCCCTCGGGCAAATCTGGTGATTCTAGGCATATATATGAACAAATTTCACAATGAGGTTCCTCATGTGGACATCTGCGAAATCTCAAAAAAGAATCTGATGTTCCATAGAAAACCTAATACCTACTTACGTAGGGACTCAAACATATGATGATGTAGGTACTCAAACAAAGTGTATAGAACTGGCTATATAAATATAAATGTCCCCATAGGAAAAGTTGTACATGTAGATGCTTTGAATACCAGTTCGTGTAAATGCTGGTAACACACAATGAATACTAGGCATATAAGTTTCAACATATTCTAGTATTCTAGGCTAGTTTCAGCTGACCTAATATCGGCATACTGGACACAGTTTTCGTACCGCATCACGCAAGCGACCGTATTCTAAATAAAGCTTCGATCGATTTTAAAGTACCTACCTAGTTAGGTATTCAACAGCTAGTTACATTTTATACTACAGCAGACTTCTGTGTATCTATTACGACACGGAGTCAATTAGTCTAATAAACTAATAACATATCGTTAACATAAAACTATTAAAATTGGCTAGGTTGATTCAAACTGATACCTACATGCTGAAAACTGAAAGAATACTTCTATAATTGTAGGTATTATATCCAGGCATTTTTTAGGTTCGACATGTTAATCTAGACGGTTTAGTATTGTTACAAACATTTTTTTAAAAACATTGCGATATCGTCTCTTTCGTTGGTGTTTTTACAATATATTTTTTTACATTCTGGTACTGATTAGGTACGAGTATTTGTCTGAATTTACGAAATTGGACACATAAAATATTAATTAGGTACGTACGAAAAAACATACCTGTATATCATACTGCATGTGCAGGTTGTTTATCACGTAGGGTTTCCTCAGCTTCTCGTACTGAATGGCCTTGTCCAGCGGGAACCCCTTGGAGTGGAAGGAGATGAGGCAGTCGCAGATGGGCCACTCCTCCACGGGTTGCTGCGGAGAAACTCACGTTCAGAAGGGAGGGAAGTCGTGTATTGCACCAGTAGTGGGAGATCTGGCTGCAGAAATACCTATCTCAGCAGGGTGCACAGTGGCAGACCAAGCTTATGGTAAACAGATGACAGCACTTTCAATCGGGTACCTTTACACATAATTTTAACACATGAAATTAATTATCTAAAAATATCGATTATTTTCATCTTTCGGCAAGATCAGCTCTGGGTCTTCCGACTTGTTTATGTGACAGTTAAAGATTTAAAGTTAGCCTATTGTGGTACCTGATGGATGAGAAAGGTATTCCTGCAGTCGTGTATTGCACCAGTGTTACACCCGTGGAATGGGGAATGCGAGCGACTCCGGTAGCCGCGTTATGGAGCGTGCACATACGACGGAACGAGTTGCGGAAAATTCTCTGTACTTCTCTAACATGGTAGGGTAACAAATTAATGTGTGGATGTATGTGTTGCTGTCAAAGCAATCAAATCGGTTTTATTATATGGTAGCTACAGTACAGGATGAAGCCTGTATCCGCCATTTTATTCTATCTTATAATAGCGGGTTCTAATGTAATGGTTCCGGGCTTTTTCTAAAGGACGAAAAACGCTCTTAATACAAAGAACCGGCCGACGGAGCCGATTATCTAATTCTGTGCCGCCAAATTTAGTTAATGTATCCTGCTTTATACGTATGTAAATTGAAATATCAGACTAACTCTGTAGTTTCAAATTCTGTAATGTAGGTTCCATGTTTAAGTGTTATAGGAGCTATCTTTTAAATTAACGTAGTACCTATCCTAATACAACACAATTGATCGCCAATATTATTAACTAGACTATGCAGTAGGTAGCCTTGCACCAACTAGCTAATTGAATAAGGAAGGCAAGTGTACACGGTCCGTTCGTAGGTTTACAATCGCAACCCGATACAGCGTGAAAACAAAGCATTTATAGCCAACTGCAGCTATTCTAAGGAAATATAGCCACTTTACAAGAAATAGCGCAGTTTTACTAAATAAGCGTTATCTACTCTACTTTTTAAAAAGTAACCATAAGAGAGTTGGAAAAATTCTCAGTGTTAGTCGAGAAATACAGATTTATAGACAAAAATACCAATATGATCAGTCATATGAAAACTTTCTGCGAATGAGTTAGTTACAAATATAATTCGAATGCACCGATCCATTGATCAAGCTTACAGAAAAAATAAATCACTATGCCCAGTTAACAGAGAATGTTATTGAAAAAACTGGCAGTGAAACAAAATAATTTTGGTTTTTTATGTACAGTTTTGGTTTTTTATGTACTTATCGATGTAATTGTTTTTATTTTAAGCAACTGTTTCAAAAAAATTATCGTCGGACCTAGAAAGTTTTGTGAACTGAGGGATCTAGAAAAAAATCAGTATTTAGCTATTTCAGTATAGGGAAAAACTGAAGCACGTAATTGAATAACAGTTGCCAGTAAACGTGTGACGTGGGCGCTTCGAAGGGCAAGGTCGACTTGGCAACATCGTGAGCACACTATTTCTATTTATACAATGGATGTAAATGTAACAAAACAACTCTCACTGAAAATATCGATCGACCACACCCTCGGACGCTTTCTTTTGTAGTTCACGTGCTAAGGCTAGCTGTACATTGATGTAGGTAGTAGTTAAAGAGATACATATTGCAATGAGCTTCAGGGTCATGCGAGGAAAATATCTAACTACATACATAAATATGTATAAAAAGTTGAAAAATTAAGCCCCACCAATTTACAATAGGGAGGTTCACCAAAGCAATAATGATTATGACAGAAGTAAAACGTCAATGTACAGCCACACGCAAGCCTTAGCGCGCGAATCGTATATTTTGTTCCACTGAGGTTAATATAGACGAGAACCTTAAGGATAACCTCCTCAGGGAAGACCAGCATCTTGATGTACTCGAACTCGTCGAGCCTGGTGAGGATTTCCTTCATCGGTTTGGACTGCGACTTCTTGGCCATGGCGCATACGCCCACGACCACCTTCTTGCCGCCATCGCAGTGCGGGTCCAGCCCTTCGCACAGCTCCAACTCGCCCTGGACAAGTAGAAAGTGAATATAAAACCAGCCCGGTTGACGCTAACGAATTTTTAAATTTTCTCATTTTTATTCAAGGGTGCCACATACCGCCTCCGCTTGCGTGACGTTCACGTCATCACGCGGGTAGAGACGACGTTGTATCGTATGCGATCGTATGAGAGGCTGCATACTGCCTGCGTATGGGTGCGTATAATCACGTGCGTAGATCGGTGTGCGATGTCTCATACGGCCCCGTACGATACAACGTCATACATAGCTACGTGCGTGATGACGTGATCGTCACGCATACGGAGGCGGTGTGTGGCGCGCTTTATGAGAATAATATAGTACTGTTAGTGCATTGAAATGCTACATAAGTAGAGAGTCATGTTGTAAAAACCTTAACAGCTAAAAACCTTTGCGTAAGTAAATCAGGATTCCTAATGCATATCATAGTCTAGGTGTTTTTATTTGATGATGGTAGGTATTTAAATTACATATATTATTTTATGAAAAATCGTCTGGATAGGCACACAGACTTTTATCAAAGCAAAATTTGCATTACATTCCTTTCTAGGGATGGTCTAGAGCAAAAATCAATGAACTTTTCCTGATATCCTGTACAATCAAGAACATAGGTAGAGACACCTAAAAAGTTGTTCAATAACTAGGTATAATTACTTTTCTATCACATAATTAATAAAAAAATATATATGTAGAGACACCTTATGTAGACTTAGCAAACCAATTTTATTCCATTCCAAACTGGATAACTAAATTGCATTTTTAAAATCCCTCCTCTATTTAATAATAAGAGTGTAGAAGTGTAGATTATTCCAAACACAACAAGTAACAAACTTCAAATTACACTTCACATAGTGTAGGTATTCAATAAAACAGACTAAAGTGCCGTCATCCGAATAGGCCATATTTGACGTCTGTCAAACCCATACTAGGAAACATGTCAACAAAGAAAAATAGACCTTATGTCATAGCATTAATATGATTTTGACAGACGTCAAATATGGCCTATTCGGATGACGGCACTCTAGTGTATTTGCATGTGTAATATTATAATACAATACACATAATAATTTGAGCCAATACAGGGAAGTAAGACTGCACTGGCCAAATGTGGTGTGAAATGTGCACATCATGTGTTATTTACTAGCACAAAGTGTACACATCAGTTATTTCTAGGGCAAACTGTGGTTAATAATCAAATCATCATACATTATGAACTAAATAATTACATAGGTACATACAATAAATACAAGTATGCATACTTACTATAGATAAGGAAGAAATTAAAACAAAGGTATGTACAATGGAAACTGAGAAAATCTGAACACTATAAACAATAAAATAAGAATTGGCACATAGTAAATAAAAAATAATATAACTCAAAACAAGATCTGTAACATGAGATATGTGTAGGTATCCTACATTTGATTAGATAGATAGTTTGAAGATTTATAGTGAATTATTGAATTTATCAGAAATACTGATTGATCCATTGAAAAGAAAGAACGGAAGTAAATAAACCGACAATGATCTGAAAGGTCAATCATGCTGAACTCAACAAAACATCAAAACAAACTCATTGATAACAAGCGAATAAGCAACAACATTGATTCAAAGTAATGCTCACATCGGGCAAACAGTCATCACAATAACAAACATCATCATCATCAGGTTGTTCCTTCTTCTTCCTGCTCCTCCACCGCTTCAGCCGCCACCAGTCTTTCAACCATTGCCACTCCATCACATCACACTACCCCGCTACCACTTGACTACCACTACACACCCATATCATGATATTCATGACACTGAAATGATAAAGATCTCAAAACTAATGATAACAACCAAACAGCCTTGGTGAAACACCAGTGATTGGTGTAAAACAGATAAGTGGCACACAACATACCAGTAGTTCACTCGTCATTGTCTCTGGCACATTAGTCGCTATAAATAAAATAGTCAACACACACCACTTGAATAAATTGTTACATAAACAGTGAACAACACTATATTGGCTGGAACAAAACAGTAGTGTAGTTTAACACCGGCTAAAAAGGCTTCCAGTATACTTGATCTAGATAAATAGGACAAATATTTGACCTGTTAAATTCAATATTGGTTGTGATATTATCCTGTGTGAATAAGCTGGTTGTTTGTGGTTTTTCTTTGCCTGTTTGCATTAATTATGCAGTGTTTATTTAGCCCTGGCATTTACATATTGAATCACTAGTGAAGAGAGTAGTCTGTGACTGTGTTGGCTAAGTTTTATACACGTTCGAATAAATTATAACACAGGCACATACGTATAAGCGTCAACTATACATAAATACGCAAGACAATTACTTGTAGGTACGCCAAAAGAGCAGGTTTCTATTCAATCACAAGGAGACATTTCTAGGTGAACTTCAAGTAAAAATCTGTTGGGAGGAATACTCTTGTGTAGAATTCAGCAAGGGGAACTTACAGGTGACCTTAACTGGACCAAATTCCCATCATCTCCGACGTAGAATTGCGGCTGATTGGCATGGCGCAACCCCTGATATCCATGTTCAAGCTCAGTGTATGACATCACCTACATAGACCATCAAAATATTTTACAGTATTCTAATGTCCCTAATTCTAGCTCCAAAACGGATGTAATTACACAATTTTTAATAGAGAATAACGCCGAAAACCATAAAAATATTTTCCGAAATTAGATAATTGACAGCTGTTTTTGACAATTTGACATGAAAAATTGAAAAGGTATGTTCGTTTTATTTCATTTGATGAAATAGCCTAAAAACAGTGTCGTGACATTTTTTCACACAACAAACGAGGCACAAAGGTCATAGAACTTTTGACATAAAACGTCACGTCCGTCATGTCGTGTCGTGTCGAATATATTTTATTAGGTTATTTTTGTAAATATTAATAATTTAAATATATTTAGGTATTCATGATGGCTGGAAAAGATTATTTTGATAGTATTGAAACAGCTATGTCTGATATTTCCTTCTGGAGGGCTACTGATATCCTAATCAAGAAGCCTCACGTTGTAAACAAAAGGTTATGGGGCTGCAAAATATTATTTAGATCATCGTGTTTTGCTCAAACAGTGGGTTTAATATCAGACTGCAGACTTGTGGAGAAAATAGACAATATTGAAAAGTATAAGACACGAATATTGCAGCATATACAAGCCGAAGAATGTGATGGGGACACAGGCAATGTTGAAATCATACTGGAAGAGCTTTACCCTAAGGCCTACACGGAGAGTCACGCCTTTCAACTTATTATACTGAAGAAACAAGTAAAAGAAATATTGTTTTTCGATGTTACCCCGATGGCTCTTAGTCAAAACTTATGCCCAAATTTTTCTTTTGCACTGCAGTTAAAAGATGAGAAAGTATTATTGAAATCTGAATGTAAGTAAGCACCAGAAACATGCAATAATTTATACTTCTGTGTGGATATTGCAGCATGTTATAGATACCCTTCCACCATTGTTTAGATTTGGAAGTGTTGTAACTATGTACAAATATCATTTTAATTGTAATGTGAAAAATTCACTATGTTTCAGGTGTCTCTGAAAAATCGTACCAATGGTTAAAAGATACAGTGTTACCACAGTTCGTAAAATGGGGTGAAGAATGTAACAATACAGAAACTAAGGCTCACACAGAATCTCTGACTTTAGTCTGCAGTGAAAAATATTACCAGAAGTATAATGATTTAAAGTTGAAGTATGGCAAAGAGATGGTCAAGGTAACTATTTAATAGCCCAATATTTTGTATTAAACTGGATCTATTGCAGTGTTATTTAGGTAAACAAATATTATAATTTTTTACATCTGTGAAATATGTGTGATAATCTGAAAATTGTGAGTACCTACTGAAAAGTTTTATTGTATATCCCTAACGAATATCCACTTCTATATGCTACTATGCTAAAGTTTATTAGGTATCATGTATTTCATTCCATGAAAAATAATTAAATCAATTTCTAGATCTGGCCAGAATGCACTGATCCTGCAAAGTTTGTGTATGAAGATATTGCTATTGCAACATATTTATTGCTGCTTTGGGAAGATGAAAGGAGTCACCTGAAGTCAACAAGTCTGCAAACCTTTGTAGATCTTGGCTGTGGCAATGGGCTTCTGGTGTACATCCTAGCAAAAGAAGGACATGATGGTGTTGGCATTGATGTTCGAAAAAGGCAAATTTGGGATATGTACTCTAGTGACATCAAGTTAGAAGTAAGTACCTATACTTTCCTGCCCCGAAAATAATACTTTTCAGTTGACCTTTCCTTTCATTTCAGTTTTTGTATACTGAAATAAAATTGTATGATTAATTTAATTTGATGTTTCAGGAAAGGACTATAACACCTTCAGACAGCCACCTGTTTCCAAACACAGACTGGATAATAGGCAATCACTCAGATGAGCTCACTCCATGGATACCAGTCATAGCAGCTAGAAGTTCATACAGATGTAACTTCTTCCTCCTCCCCTGCTGTGCTTACAATTTTGATGGCTCCAAATACCATCGCAAAGACTCATCAAAGAGTCAGTATACAGAATACTTGCAGTACATTCATCAGTTATGCAATGAATGTGGCTTTGTAACAGAAAAAGACAGACTTAAAATACCAAGCACTAAAAGGATATGTTTAGTTGGCAAAGGTAGGACATACAGTGAAGATAAACATGAGTACTACTGCAACAGAATACAAAATATAATCAGCGATGGAACAAGTACTGAAAAAGAACATAAAGATGGGCAGTCCTCTTGGGTCAAAGACTTCAAACCTAGAGAAGCAATAGAAAGAGTAAGAAATTGTACTCAAGTTGACAAAACTCTAATAGACAGCATTGTTGATAAGATTTCTAACTACCTATTAGAAGGCTGCTGTTTTGACTCTACATGGTCAGTTGGAAAAACTGTAGATCTTAATGAAGTTGTGAAACTTATTCCTCATGATGACCTAAAAGCCTTAAAATCAGAATGTGGTGGAATCCAAACTCTCCTAAGGAATAACCATCAAATATTTAAAGTTCAAGGAGGGAAGGTCCAGCTTAGGTACCCTAAATCTGTGGAAGAAGTTACTAAGAATATCAAAAAGAGTAAAAATAAAGCATCAAATCTAAAACTCCAACAGAAGCCATGCTGGTTCTATAACAACCACCCACAAGGATGTCCTCTGAACAATACAGATTGCAGTTTCTTACATGTAATGAGCTGACAAAATTAATACCAAATTATTAACAACGTAATATAAAATGTATTTAATTATTCCCAATTTAAAGCATAAAATCACTATTAAGAGAAATATTACATTTAATTATTCAAATCTATACACCAACCAATAAGACAAAGTCCCAAAAAATATAATTATTTGTTCCCACTTACAACATTATCAGTAGTACTTATTATTATGTAAGCAATATTTGTAAGATACTGCTATCTAAAGCTACATTATCATTAATTCAACTTCTATTATCTTATCCACTATAACTACCTATAATGTACTGTAATATTCACAAAGCAAATTATTGTATGTCAAAATGCTTGTTCAGTTCTGTTAAGTTCCTCTCATCAACTAATTTGGCAATATCATGCTCTCCCATGAAGGAGCAAACCATCCTTAATGTTGTCCAAATAGTAGTTGAACTGTTGTCAATGTTTGGTGAATCTGAGCTCATTCTTTCAGCCTTCATTTGCTGGTTCAGTGCAACTAGGAAATGTTCAGCTGCTTGTCTATGAGCCCCCAAGTTCATACAAGTAATACCAACATTATATCTGGCTCTAATGAATCCAGGCTCCAATTCAAGGGCTTGATGGTATGCATCAACTGCTTGTTCAGATTTATCACTGTTAGCAAGTGTAGCTCCCAATCTATTCCACAGTTTGGCATCATTGCCATTTACCATCAAGGCTGTGCGGAAGCAATCAACTGCTTTGTCATATTCCTGGCTAATGTTGAACACCACACCTAGGGCATTTTGTACCTCAGGATCAATCTGTTGAGGGTTCAATTGAGCTGCTTTTAAGTATAAAGACTTAACATGATTTTCCAGATCTTTTAAATCCATTTTAGTAGGGTCTACATCTTGAGGTAGTAAGTCACTGTATTTGCTTGCTTTAAGCCAGTCCAACAAGGATATAAATGCAAACTTTGGCATGTTTTCATTAGTGTATGCAGCTGCCAATGTTATGTATCCTTCTAACTGTCTTGGGTCAATAGCCAATGACTTTTTTAATGCTGTTATAGCAAGAGGATCTTGTTCATTTTCAGCCTGTGTGGCTCCAAGCAGGAACCAAGCTTCAGCTGATTCTGGTTGTTGCTGGACAGCTGCTTCAAAACATAGTACAGCCCCTGGTACATCTCCCATCTTTAATCTTTCCTTTCCTATATCTAATGCACTTTTGTTTTCTAACATGGCATTGCCTTCAGTGAAGTTGTACTCCTCAGAAATTCCATTAGCAGTCTCTGAACTCCAATAGTCATTGACATTACTCAATTTTTCCCATTCATCCTTGTATTTTTCAGCCATTTCGTCTAAGATTTCATCTTTGGTCAAGTGTTTCTGGTCTCCATCAGCAGTCCCAGCTGTGAAGTTCATTTCTCCTGCACTGATTTTCTTCATAAATGACATAAAATTATTGTAAGCCTCCTCATCATGTTCTACTTTGTTAACATATTCTTGAGCTTTTGCTCTTACATCAGTATTTTGTAACTCTGACTCGCTGATGTACTGAATCTGAAGATTGGACGGGCCTGCCTGCTGGAACATAGGTTGTGGTGCCATTGGAAAGGGCCTCATCATAGGTTGCATAGGCATGAAGGATGCTGATGGGCCTGGCATCCAAGGTTTAGACATTTGTGGTCCCATGTTTGGAATCTGGCTAACAGTAGAAGTATGTGCTTGCTTAGCTTTTTCAACTTCTGGCATGTTGTTGAGTAAAGCGTTCATGTTGAAGGTCTGCGGCGCGGACGTTTGCGCCATGAACTCGTTAACCATTCTGTCTGCTGCGGAGAACTGCGCTGCATCTCGGCCCACTATTTGGGATAACTGCACCAGGGAGTTATTGCCTCCACAGTCACCACCAACTAATTTATTTAGAGACATTTTTGTAAGTTTCTCTTGTTCTTAGCAATTACACACAGCTTTTAGAGATAAGAGTAGACCCCGTACCACTTATCACTTCAAAATAATACGCAAACAATATTATTTCCAGAAAATATCTCCTTCCAAGGTTCACTGGAAAAAACTGTCAAATCAACAGTGCTGCCAGATTTCTCTGCCAATTTTGGATACAACGGTGAGTATTTACTTGTGATCTGCGTAATAACAGCTATAGAAAAGGGAAGGTATAGAGATATTTTAATAAAGATGAAAGAAAGAAAATGGCAGTTCCGTTCCGTTATGAAACGAGATGTGCCATTTGATTGATTGTCTGTACTACATTGACTGGTTCATCAAATTTGATCGAAGGGAACGGTTCAATATCAGAAATGATAAATATTACCCTTTTTCAACGATCTGGCAACGCTAGATGTCAGTTCTATGCCTCGTTTTCACTAATGACACGAAGGCAACATGGTGTTCTTGTAGCATGGCACACGTTTTATATCGTGCTATCTTTTTCTAACTTATACACATTGATATAACTTTCTCTCTTTTACAATGCTACTGGAACATAAAACAGCTGATTGTCAAATTAACATAACCCTGTGGTTTTTTGTAGTATTTCTCCTGTTTATTCCAGGTTTTGTTACAAATTTCTTAATGATAACTTTAATTTTGACTTAGTTTTCCTTCCCTGCGCAATACAGTCTTCCTTGGAAGGTTATATAATTTAACATAGAGGTTATGTTGCACACCTTTCTGAGGCGGGGTTTTACGAAAATTGTAAATTAAAATTGATATACTTAAGAATTAAATCATGTCTGGCACTCAAGAAACAACCCAAACATCCGTTCAAGAAACTGCTGAGTCTTCGCAAACAGAAATTAAATCCGGAGAAGTTGAACCAGAAGACAAATGGCTGGTTAGTTACAAAATTGTTATGAAACTTTTGAAAATACTTTCCTATTAAGTATTAAAAAAAGCATGCTTCTAATTTCATTTTATTTATTATTAATTCTTCTGACTACCTACCTAGCAAGTTACTATAAAACTTTTAATCTGTGTTGAGGTAACTAACAATATTTTACACATAACTTTCTTTTGAAGTTATAGCAGCTTTTATTAGTTTATACAATGGTCTTTGAAAATTATTACTGATTACCAAAATATGATATTCCACATATTTTTTTCTTTCTTGATACATACTTATTTCCTTTACAATTCCATCAGATCCGAGAGTGCGACACATACAAGGATGAATACGACGAGTGTACCAGCTTCAAGGGGCGGTTCCACCAGTATTTCATCTTTGGAGAGTCGCTTGACTGCAACCAGTGGAAGCGGGATTACGACAACTGCTGCCGGTGGGAGAACAAGAAAGATGTCAGAGCAGCCGTAAGTTATAGAATGATTCCAAATAAATATCGCAAAAAAGTTACCTTTGTTCAAACTACCTACAACACTCCCTGTTAAGTTGGTACTTCAATATCCCCATACAAATCTATATTGCAGTAAGTATTTTTATTAAACTAACCCCAGTGTACACAAAGGCTGTTCAGTTGATTCTTCAATCAGTCAATCAAAATGTTTTTGTAAGTAAACATGCAAAACTGGCATACAACAATTATTTATTAATTTTTTTACATCCCTTTACAACTCATCTTACTCGAGGAATTTTGTTCAATCTGTTTGTCATCAAGCATACAACAATTATTTAGACACTTTAAATATCCCATTTCAACTGCATCTTACAGGAGGCATTAACTAAAACTACCCAGAACATTCTCTGTTAGGTTGTTACTTCAACATCCCTTTACATTCATACAACTCTTTTTTACAGGAGGCACTGATCAAAAGCGAAAAGGCGCGTCGATTGGAAAGGCTAAGAGCGCACATGAGGAACGATATCTGGAAGAAAAGAGAAAATCCCCCAACAGACTGGAATAGTCCCTTACCAGAGTGGATGGTCAAAAGAGATCAGAACACATACTTAGCTAAGAAAGCACAAGAATTAAGAGATGGTGGTGCGGTAGAAGAATCATCATCAGGTTTTTGTAGTATAATGTGATAGATATTTTAAATTAAACTAGTTAATTTATTATTATCTTATAACTTGCAGTTGTTTTAATTACATTAATGAGTTATTTTTAATCAACTTAGAGGTTAAAAAGTAATTTAGATACAATTAAAATAAAACCTGTATCTGTAGGTCCATTCAACTATTATACATTAATGTAGCTTAATGACCCATTTGAGTAAACATGTTTGCTTAATGTTTAATATTGATTCAACTTGTTAAGTCTGTTAAACAAGCAAGGCCATAATATACAGTGTTATCTTTCTTATCTTTTACTGTGATTTAATCAAACTATGTAGGTTCTGTTTAAAAATATCGCACACATCAAATAGCAATTAATTTGTACTTACTACTCACGTAATATTCCACAACTTTACATTTCTATAATCGGCCGATAAAAATATTGACCCAGCAACTGACACTTTATCTTTTACGATAACGCCCGCCTTTAATTGTTCACAAATACGATAACGTTGTTTGCTGCGGGATTTGAACTCGTTACTTTGGTGTAGACAGTGGAGATAGTAGGACTCAGTATGAGTCGGATTCTCTGTAACTCAGTGTTCACCCACAGTCTCAAATTGAGAGTCGCAATGGCGCGTAGTGCTTCGTACTTGATCCAGGACCCTAAATACTCCTTTTTGAAGGAGTTGGGATTGCAGGAGAAGAATGTTGGCGTGTTCAACGGCAAGTGGGAGGCCAATGGACAGGTAATTCATTTCAATAAATTCTAATTTATTTAACTGGGTATGACTTTATGTAAAAGCCGGTTTCGTGTTTGTGATTGTTTAAACTACTTATTTGTGAATGTTATTTATAGTTGCATAAATTATTTGTCTTACGTTTTACCTACTTGATAACTTAAATTATTTTAAAAGTTTCTAACTTAGAAGATCGAATTTACAACCTCCCCATGCACGATATAACATAATGTGTAGTTATGGTGCATGTAAAGAGAGAGGGGATATCTTTCATTCTTTTTTAATCTTTGAATCTAGATGATCCAGTCGTTCAGCCCGGCCAACGGCAAGGTGATCGCCGAGGTGCAAGCTGGTTCGACAGCCGACTACGAGGCGTGCGCGGTCGCAGCAGAGAAGGCGTGGCATGAGTGGGCGGAGATGCCAGCGCCCGCGCGCGGAGAGATCGTGCGACAGATTGGGGACGCTCTACGGGAGAAACTTGACCCGTTGGGGAAGCTGGTGTCCTTGGAAATGGGTATGTTTTCTCATAATACGGTAGGTAGATCATCACAGAAGGTCGCAGCAGAGAAGGCGTGGCATGAGTGGGCGGAGATGCCGGCGCCCGCGCGCGGAGAGATCGTGCGACAGATCGGGGACGCTCTCCGGGAGAAACTTGACCCGTTGGGTTGGTTTCTTTGGAAATGGGTATGTTTTCCAAAAATACTGTAGGTAGATCACCACAGGATAAAGGGTACGACGTTCTGCGATGACACTCAAGTGTACGACTGGCTAGCAAGTGTTGAACTCAAATCAGCCGCGTTATCGTGGAGTGACCTTGCCATTGGCCAATTGACCTACCTAAGTAGTAACCTAAAATTATACCTAAACGGCAGGTAGATAGGCGTGTACCTGCCATTAAATCGCTCTTAGTCCACCAAATCATTTATCAGATTACTTATTGCTAATCGACATTATTTGATAGATAACGAATCTAAAATTTAAATCTAGATAGGCAGCAAAAAACAACAAATTATGGTGATAGGTTTTCCTACTCCATTTTGTGTCAAACTAGGGGCTCGTTCGTTAGCGGTTTCACCAGCTCCAAATAATTTTCCCGCGGGAACAATAGGCATTTGTCTGGAATGTGTCATGCATATAAACCTTCCTTTTGAATCACTCTGTCTAACAGGTTTTTTATTTTCCACATGGTTACATGAGATCTTATAATTATCATAGAGTTCAGCATGTGGCACCCCGTAGCATAGAGGCACCGCAAATTATTTAATAATCGTAGCAATAATCTTATCTTATGTATAACGTTATCTCCAGGTAAAATCCTTCCCGAAGCTATCGGCGAAGTAGTGGAGTACATCCACGTGTGCGACTTGGCCCTCGGGCTGTCGCGCACGCTGCCCGGCACCATCTTCCCGTCGGAGCGGCCTGGTCACGTGCTCATGGAGAAGTGGAACCCTCTGGGCCTCGTGGGCATCATCAGCGCCTTCAACTTCCCCGTGGCGGTGTACGGGTGGAACAGTGCTATCGCCATGGTAAATGCCATCATCATAGTCGTTCCCCCATAGGTTGGAGATCGTGACCACCATCAGTCACTGTCAGCATGGATGGGCCGGGATAGTCTTCTCCACTTGTTCCTATCAGCTGCAATGTGAAGAGCTTCGTGCAGGCGGAGATGCAGATGTGTATTTGTATGATAAGTGCCAGAAAAGTGAAAAAACCTTCCTGAGGCGATTGGAAAAGTGGTGGAGTACATCCACGTGTGCGACTTGGCCCTCGGCCTGTCCCGCACGCTGCCAGGCACCATCTTCCCGTCGGAGCGGCCTGGTCACGTGCTCATGGTCACACCTTCCATTCGCATCTGAATATGCTGCAGGTCATCCAAAACCGGTTCATGCGCAGGGCTACTGGAGCTCCCCTGTGCATGCGCAACGCCAACCTCCATATCGACTTAGGTCTCCCCACCATAAAAGACTTTATGAAAGAAGCGTCCCGTCGATTTTTCGACAACGCTGCCCATCATAAGAATCCCCTCATAGTAAAAGCATCCAATTACTTCCCCCATCCAACTTCGAAATTCAAACGCCGCCCCAGGCATGTCCTTTCTGATGATGACGATCCCATCACACTAGCAGCCGCTGCAGCCAACGCGAGTAGATCACACTCCACAAGCTCTTCAAGCAACCGCCGTCCCCGCCGGCGGGGACGCGGAGGTCCCTCATTTGTGCCCTTCTTTGGCAACTACCGGCATATACCCGGTAGACGTAGTCCGATTCGTTCTTCCCAGAACAACTCGTAAGCCCAGTCTCGCCCCAAGGGCGTGATTGGGCTGGCCCAAACACATCCGGGTGAGCCCTCGCTCCCAGGAGCGGATCTAGGGTGTGGCTATAGGGGCGGGAGCCAGGGGCGCAGACCGAGGGGGGGCGCAAAATCAGACTCGCGCCCGCCAGGGCGCGGGTTTGGACTCCAAGCCTCATAAGATTCGGGTTATTATTGAGGGCTAAGGGATAATCTTTGTCTTACCATAGGGCGCATATAGTGTTAAAGTGAAGCAATTATGATGTTTTTCTGTCTGTTTCATGAGTACAGAAAAAATATAAATAAATGTTTAAATCTGATGTTCTATTACACATAGAACTTCCTTTGTGCCTTCCTTGAGGGGCGCGGGCGCTGCGATACGAAAGGGGGCGCGCCCTGCCAAACTGAAGGCGCCAATTCAAGTAAGCCAATACGGGCACAGAAGTTTCTCGCATACCTGCAGTGCTAATGACGGCAAAAATGTGCCATGCTTTGATTTAGCGTAAAAAGTCGGGCTCGCTTCGCTCGCAATACGTTGTGTCGCATTGACGCCCCCTCTCGTTGTCCACTATTGCTGCCACCATCACACCAGATTTAGCGTGAAAAGTCGAGCTCGCTTCGCTCGCAATACGTTGTGGTGTCAGACTGACGCTTCCTCTTGCTGTCCATTAGTGCTGCCACCACCACACCAGATTTAGCGTGAAAAGTCGAGCTCGCTTCGCTCGCAATACGTTGTGGTGTCAGACTGACGCTTCCTCTTGCTGTCCATTAGTGCTGCCACCACCACACCAGATTTAGCGTGAAAAGTCGAACTCGCTTCGCTCGCAATACGTTTTGGTGTCAGACTGACGCTTCCTCTTGCTGTACATTAGTGCTGCCACCACCACACCAGATTTAGCGCGAAAAGTCGGGCTCGCTTCGCTCGCAATACGTTAGTGTACCGCCCTTCTAGATCACCCTAAGTAGGTACGGATCTAAAATCGCGTCTGACAAAACCTGCACTCATTTTTGTATAGATAAAGTAACTGGTAATACTAAGGTACTTAAGCTTCGATAGCTCCCCGGCGACCGAGGGCTCTGATCAAACCTGCAAAGGGGGGCGCAAAGTTTGAGCCGAGCCAGGGGCGCTGGCTACCTCAGATCCGCCTCTGCTCGCTCCCCACCAAATAGTTACGTGTAGTTTTGACGGTCCCGGGACCGGAAAACATAGAACCCACCCCTAAAAAAAAAACGTGCTCATGGAGAAGTGGAACCCGCTGGGCCTTGTGGGCATCATCAGCGCCTTCAACTTCCCCGTTGCTGTGTACGGGTGGAACAGTGCTATCGCTATGGTAAGTTCAGAAAAGATACTCGGTTTAAATAATATGTGAAAAATAGTAGGAAGGTATACTATGAATTTCTTTTTGAATTGCCAAAAAGGCACACCCCAACATCGATGTCGTTGCGTTAATTTTATCCATCATCGACTAGTTCGGTTCAGACACCTAAGAACAAACGTAGAGTGTGAACTGCACTTCTTATTCTTCTTCTTTTTATATTTCCATGTAGATTTACCCAAGTATAACTGTGTACTCCCTTCAACATTTTCTTTGAAATAAACCAACCTCTTCTCTTCCAAGGTCTGCGGAGACGTGAGCATCTGGAAGCCCTCGGAAACCACTCCCCTAGTCTCCGTGGCAGTCACCAAGATAGTAGAGAGTGTGCTTCAGAAGAACAACATTCCCGGCGCGGTAGCGGCGTTGTGCGTCGGCGGTAAAGACGTGGGGCAGACGCTGGTGCAAGACAAGAGGGTCAAGTTGGTGTCCTTCACCGGCAGCACTGCTGTTGGACAACAGGTGTGTATTCACCTTTTATACACATACACACAACATTGACTTTCTAAAACTGGAAACAACCTACAAAAGGATGAAAAGCCAAAGCGAGGTTTTCATCGCTTTGGCTACATCCAATTTGTAAAGAATGAATTAGACGCTGAGAATCAGTTGTAACCGTAGAGAGGGGAGTACTTATAATTCCATGGTTGTAACAATATTCCGGAGCCCTACCACGCGTTAGTGGTCAGAATACACTTGCTTAATTCGCAGGCTTGGATTGAGCCACTGTAGCCCAGTTGGTAGAGGCGTCGCCAATTCAGATGGCGAAGGTCGCTGGTTCAAATCCAGCCTGCAGTGAAAATTTTGCAGTTTAATTTCTATAAAACACCGAATCACGTTAATAAATCATGATGTGACACATTAAAAATAAAGGAACATTCTGCAGTAACTTGGAAGCCTGATTTATTTTAATGTTTTCCAGGTGGGAGTGGAGGTCCAGAAGCGCTTCGGGCGCCACCTGCTGGAGCTCGGCGGCAACAACGCCATCATCGTGAACGAGGACGCGAATCTCGAGCTGCTGCTAAACGCTGCCTTGTTTGCGTGCGCGGGGACCGCCGGGCAGCGCTGCACCACCACTAGGCGCCTGCTGCTGCACAAAAAAGTGAGTGAAGCATCATCTTCTTGTCCTTATTCTGAATCAGTTGGCAACATGATTTGTTAGAACACAGAAAAGTACAGCGCTGCACCACCACAAGGCGCCTACTGCTATACAAAAAAGGGAGTAGATCATCATCTTCCTGCCCATACTCTAAATCAGTTGGGGTCGGCGCAACATAATTTGTTAGAACACAGAAATGCACTGCGCTACACCACCACTAGGCGCCTGCTGCTGCACAAAAAAGTGAGTGAATCATCATCTTCCTGCCTTTATTCTAAATTTGTTGCGGTCGGCGCAACATGATTTGTTAGAACACAGAAATGCACTGCGCTGCACCACCACTAGGTAGGCGGCTGCTTCTGCACAAAAAAGTGGGTCTATTTCGGCTCTTGTCGGTGGCAAACAGCCACGATTGTCTTCTTTTCGTCAGTGGTTTTACTTCTTGATATGACATTGAACTTTTCTTTTACTTTCTCGAAATAAAGTTTATAGAACTGATTAATTATTAGGTATTCAGTTTCGCTCATACATAAATGATTGCTCTGCCTGTATGTTAGTGTTGTTGCTAGTGTCTAAATATTGTTATTTAAAATACCTACTTTTTAAAAAAGCCTATATAGTCTGTGTTAGCTTGTAGTAGATATGATAAATAGCGATAGTTTTATTAGCATTTTTTTCCAATACTTGTTGTAGTAAATATATGAAAAACCTACCTAACCACTTATCAAAATTCTATACAAACTAAACTTTATTGTCATCCTGCCTTCTTCAGGTATACAGCGAAGTGGTGTCCCGCCTGACCAAGGCGTTCGCCGGCGTGGTTAAAAAGATCGGGGACCCGCTGCTATCAGAAACCCTCATCGGACCCCTGCACACCCCTGCCGCTGTCGAGGCTTACAAGAAGACGATCGCTGAGATTTTGAAACAGGGCGGCAAGATCGAATTTGGCGGAAAGGTAGGCAACTACTTCTAGTTTCAGTTTGTGTTGTGTTTTACCGAGTAGTGAGCAAGATTGGCGACCCGCAGCTGTCAGAAACCCTCATCGGTCCCTTGCATACCCCCGCTGCTGTCGAGGCTTACAAGAAGACTATTGCTGAGATTGTGAAACAGGGCGGCAAGATCGAATTCGGCGGAAAGGTAGGCAACTACTTCTTATTTCAGTTTGTGTTGTGTTTTACCGAATAATGAGGAAGATTGGGGACCCGCTACTATCAGAAACCCTCATTGGTCCCCTGCACACCCCCGCCGCTGTCGAGGCTTACAAGAAGACTATCGCTGAGATTGTGAAACAAGGCGGCAAGATCGAATTTGGCGGAAAGGTAGGCAACTGCTTCTTATTTCAGTTTGTGTTGTGTTTTGCGGCGTAGTGAGCAAGATGGGGACCCGCTACTATCAGAAACCCTGATCGGTCCCCTGCACACCCCTGCCGCTGTCGAGGCTTACAAGAAGACTATCGCTGAGATTGTAAAACAGGGCGGCAAGATCGAATTCGGTGGAAAGGTAGGCAAATGCTTCTTACTTCAGTTTGTGTTGTATTTTGCGGCGTAGTGATAGTGAGTAAGATTGGGGACCCGCTACTATCAGAAACCCTGATCGGTCGCCTACACACTCCCGCCGCTGTTGAGGCTTACAAGAAGACAATCGCTGAGATTGTGACACAAGGCGGCAAGATCGAATTTGGCGGAAAGGTAGGCGACTACTTCTAGTTACAGTTTGTGTTGTGTTTTACCGAATAGCCAGCAAGATCGGGGACCCGCTGCTATCAGAAACCCTGATTGGTCCCCTACACACACACACCCTGGCCGCTGTCGAGGCTTACAAGAAAACTATCGCCGAGATTGTGAAACAGGGCGGCAAGATCGAATTCGGCGGAAAGGTAAGGCTGCCTTTCTTTCCTTGTAATTTGTGTTCTGGTGTTGTGTATGGAATACACATAGACTGTCGAGCTTTGACTGTTATTCCGACCTGTTTATCGGGTGTACAGGGGTATCTTTCGGATTCGTCGAACTTAGAGTAAAAATAAACAAGTGCGCGTAAGCTATAAAATAAGCGTAAAAGCAGTTGCTTCCTAGATACAGATGTCAAATGTATGAGAATTTATAGAGGTTCTGTTTTGCTACTGATGGACAGAGAGGTTGTGTGCAGACTACTGTCAAACTACAAACCGTTCTAACTTTTTAGGCGCACTCTATAGCTTGCTTATACAGGGTGATTGGAAATTCGATGCATTCCCTGAAGGTGGTTAGAGGGGGGGCCATTTCCAACATATTCTTCCATGGAACCAGGGGTCGGAAATGATTGGTTACAAAATTATTAGGACATTTGATTTTTTAAAGAAAATTTCCCGATTTCAACTTTAAAAGTCATGCGAAAGCTAGCCAAACCGTTTTATGCATAGTTTTTTGACATGATCTCATAGTGAATGAATAGGAGAATCATTTTAGTTACAAGTTTAGTTAGAAATACTCTTCTTTTTTAAAATACAGCGCCAAAACAAGAAAATATTTTGGTGGAAAGGATTTTCAACATTCATGGTAATCTACTGTAAAAATCACTATGGAATAATCCGTAAAACTTCATAACAGAGTTCTCTGTTTCATTAGCTAACCGAAAGGTACAATAATCTACAATCAAACATGTTTTCATAAAATAATTAGCATTAATGCAAAAAGCGGCGTGCGAAACAAGGCAATTGACTATGGTCGGTCGACTACGCCAAAGTCAGCAAATGCTGTTTAGACAACTTTTTCAAGTATTTTCGTGGTCTAATGGATGGAGCATTCCCCTCAGGAGTCTGTGGTTCCAGGTTCGATTCCCGTGAGTTGACCTACAAGGTTGATATTCAACACTTTGTGAATTTTTCCCAGTTTGGTTTAAAAAATCACGTTGAACCACCTGATTGTCCGTAAGAAAATATCGTGCTCCGGAGGGCATATTAAACCATCGGCCTCGATTGATGTCTAATAAACGCAGACGGTGGTCGTAACACTACCATAGCAGAGGTCTAATACTTGTAGTAGGTGGTTTAAAAACGTTAGGATTACGACAATTGGAAATGGAGCTCCTGAGCTTTAAACAGCCTAAAAAACTGAAATGATAAATCTTTGTCGGAGTTTTTAAACCACCTACTACAAGTATTAGACCTCTGCTATGGTAGTGTTACGACCACCGTCTGCGTTTATTAGACATCAATCGAGGCCGATGGTTTAATATGCCCTCCGAGCACGATATTTTCTTACGGACAATCAGGTGGTTCAACGTGATTTTAAACCAAACTGGGAAAAATTCACAAAGTGTTGAATATCAACCTTGTAGGTCAACTCACGGAATCGAACCTGGAACCACAGACTCTGAGGGGAATGCCGGGAAATTTTCTTTTAAAAATCAAAAGTCCTAATAATTTTGTAACCAATCATTTCCGACCCCTGGTTCCATGGAAGAATATGTTGGAAATGGCCCCCCCTCTAACCACCTTCAGGGAATGCATCGAATTTCCGATCACCCTGTATATACTTTAAGTTCGTGACTAAAAAAAACAACTAAATTAAATTAATAAATGATCTTGTTTTCGTCAGGTGATAGAACGCGAAGGCTACTTCGTGGAGCCGACCATCGTGACCGGCCTGCCGCACGACTCCCCACTCGTCCACACGGAGTGCTTCGCCCCCATCGTGTACTGCCTCGAGATCCCCGACCTCGAGACTGGAATTAAATACAACAACGAGGTTGAACAGGGCCTATCTTCTAGCTTGTTTACTGAGAACCTCGGCAATGTGTTCAAGGTGAGATTTGACAGTGATATTGATAATTTCATGATATAAAAATTTATTTTGTCTTGAACGGTGTGCTTCGCCTCCATTGTGTACTGCCTCGAGATCCCCGAACTCGAGACTGCCATTAAATACAACAACGAGGTGGAACAGGGCCTGTCTTCTAGCTTGTTTACTGAGAACCTCGGCAATGTGTTCAAGGTAACATTCGTTTTGACAGTGATACCTAAAATTGATAAAAAGAAACTAGCAGTACCTAAAATTATCCCGGTCGATAGAGCTATGAATGTGAGCACGCATTACTGGCATTATTAAAATGCACTTGTATAATTCCGCAACCAATGACTGAGCCGCGTTTGGTAGAAGTGTTGCTAGTAGCAAAAGTAGCAGGTGCAAATCCTGCCTACGGCAGAAAAAATTTCGTTTTTTTTTAATTAGTTCGTATTCTATTACGTCATTTCCATTCCCTCTTACTTCCACGTTTTATGATAAGGAACTCTATACTTTTGTGTGTACCAGACACTAATTTGCTTTTCTTGTTCAGTGGATCGGCCCGCACGGCTCGGACTGCGGCATAGTCAACGTGAACATCCCGACCAACGGCGCGGAGGTCGGCGGCGCGTTCGGCGGAGAGAAAGCCACGGGCGGCGGCCGGGAGTGCGGATCCGACAGCTGGAAGAACTACATGCGGCGCTCCACTGTCACCATCAACTACTCTAGCACCATCAAACTCGCGCAGGGCATCAAGTTCGGCGACGAATAGAATGCTACCACTGCTGCCAAAGCGGACACATCGCAGAAAAATGCAAAAACATAATGAGATGCTACCACTGTGCAAAAACAGGGCACCATGCAGAAAAGTGTTATTAATTTTGTTCCTAAGTTATTTTGTAATTTTGATTGTGACAATGTTTGAAGACTGATTGTTATTAAAAGAGAGATTGTTTTTAATTTTTGTTTCATTTTATAAATTTGGTAGGAGCCCGTTTTCACTTTATCAAACCTAAACAATATATTATAGGAACCGAATAGATGATAAATTTAATGAGCATTCGGCGGAGAGAAGACCACAGGCGGCGGCCGAAAGTGCGGCTCCGACAGCTGGAAGAACTACATGCGACGATCCACCGTCACCATCAACTACTCTAGCACCATCAAGCTCGCGCAAGGCATCAAATTCGGCGACGAATAAAATGCTACCACTGCTGCAAAAGCGGACACATTGCAGAAAAATGCAAAACATAATGAAATGCTACCGTTGTGCAAAAACAGGGCACTTTGCAGAAAAGTGTAAAAAAATGTTCCTAAGTTATTTTGTAATTATGATTGTGACATTGTTTGAAGACTGATTGTTATTAAAAAGAGAGATTGTTTTTAATTTTTGTTTCATTTTGGATTGATATTAGCAACCCGTTCTCACCTTTCCACACATAAACATTTAAGGTACTATTTGTTTGGCAGCAATTGAAAGATTAATATTTGTCAAAATTTGTTTATTTTTAAATACAAACACCTTAAATTCATGCAAGACAGCATAAAATGTACGAAAACTTTCATACTTATTATTATTAATAAAATTATGCTACCTATTTCTATACAGTTTTAAATTAGTAAGATCTTTTATACATATTGGCAGTTTTCATGCTATTTGATAGAAGTAATAATTACTGAATTCATGAGCACATTTATTTGATATCGGTCTGCAAGTCTTCACTTGATTGTAAACCGGGTGTAAGATACGGTGGTTTAAGGGCGCTACACACCACGTGCACGTAGTCACAACGTCATTACGCGCGTAGAGATTACATTGTATCGTATGGGTTTGTATGAGACACCGCACACCGCGCTACGCACACGTGAGCGTAATCACGCGCGTAGCGCGGTGTACGGCCTCTCATACGATCCCATACGGTACGTCATCGCGCGTGATCACGCCGTGACTACGCCGTGCGGACCGGTGTGTAGCGCCCTTTACCGAAACACTTTTAGGACACGAAAACAATTAAGAGTCTATAGGAAATCAGTCAGATGCTTCATATTATCGATGATATCGATACTATCGATTGTTTTAGTAAACAACTTTATATATCGATACTTTGGATTGTATTTAGTATCGATTTAAAAAGAATCGATAGTATCGATTGTATAGTGTTATTCGAATGAAAATGATAGCGGAACTATATCCATAATTTGTCAACAGTATTGGTCAGTGCTGCAGCCGCCACAGGTCCACGGCGATATCGCGCGACTGTTGCTTGTGAAACTTGTATGTGTTGGGAAGGTCGTACTTGAGTTCAGCAACCACGCTGCTCTTCACGCCCCACTCCTTGGCTTTCTTTTGTATGTGCGATCTGCGGACAAAGTAGGGAAATTAGTAAATTGATACTTTAGTCAATAACAAAACATGTTGCGCCGATCTCAACTGATTTGGGATAAAGGCAGGGAGATGATGATGTTGATACTTTAGTCAATATAATTTGAAAAGGAATGTAAATTATTTACTATTTATCCGGAAAATACAACGTAAAGCTAGAGTTTGCATGCAACATTCAGAAAACCTTGCTATTTACGGGGAAATGCTTATCCAGGTGTTTAAAAAGTCTTAGTATTTTTTTTAACGTAAACAACTACACGTGACGCTCGTGGTAAACCGGTTGACACAGACGCGACGCGCGTGCGTTCGCTAGAGCATTTATCATTTATTTATTTATAAACTTACACTAACAGCTAAGAAGCCAAACATGTAAGCCTTAAACTCTAGATTACAGGTTTTTATTCTATTACAATACTACTCCTAGTGTAACATTGCTCAAGATAATGTCCTGCAGATGCTAGCTTTATTTTCAGTGGACGCGAATATATCTATATTTGAAATAATGATTATTTTGTTCATGAGTGTCAAGGCTTCTACCAGCGGAGTTACTGAAAGAGCCTTGGTTCGTCCGCTGTTAGCATGCGCTGCCTCGGTGTGGAACAACTGCGCGTAGCGGTGCAATGCATGCCGTGCGAGGCCGCGGTCGGTCGCAGCTGTTCAGTACTTTTTTTTTTCGACGAAGAGTTTGTAAATACTTTACCAGGTTCCTTTATTAATACTGAACCTACCCTTAACTTACTATGGCACGCATTGAAATTAACACCGTGTATTGCATCACTTAGCATCCCAGGTATGATTGTATGCACTTAGCGTGGTTTTTAACTAACCTTGTTGATGACTTGTGTAGGGAGTAAACACAATCTGCGCTGAGGTGCAGCGCGCGCCGCAGAAACCTGAAAACGAGTTACCAGATTAAAGTTTAGGCATTTCAATGTTTAAAGTTTAATCTACGGGGTGTAACGGACAGCTCTCCGAATACTGATAATGTGCATTCATAAAACTGAAGCACATAAGAAAATATTTTAGGACAAGTAAATAAAAATTTAGCCTGTGAATTTGACGCGTGTATAATAGTAGTTTATGCAACTGCCTAATAATGAGAGGCTTTAGGATGAGAGTGTCTGTTTATCACACGAGGCGCAGCCGAGTGTGATAATAGTTTGACACGAGCATTCTAAAGCCTAATTATTTGCAGTTGCATACACTATTTTATCTACACTCTACAAGAAAAACTATGAAAAATAATTCAAACCTCCGCACTGCACTATGGCGATTGCAAGCCTATCTACTGAACCACCAGCTGAACGACTTTTATACATAAGTAACTTTTTAACTAAACGTTAAAATGGAGGCTCATAAAAACTGAACAACTTTTAAAATTAAATAGCATTTATCGGTGAATTTTAATTCGAAAAATGATTTGAAGCAAAGATTTAATAATAAATAAGTCCTCATAATTTCAAGTGTCGTCCCATTCTTTGATTGTGTCGTGACATTTGTTTTTTTTTTATTATCTTACTGCTAAATGTCGATATCATAAAGTCAGAAAAAAGTACTTTATGACATCGACATTTTTACTTTATGATATCGACATTTTTTTTTAAAGGCTGAATGGCTGTAAAGCAGTTGCTTATACATTTGCTTTCGAATTTGTAATAGGAACATTATGTATGAAGTGTAGATAAAATAGATTATGTCTCTCTTGTTGTCATGAAACATAAAAACATCAAACATTTTTTGGAAGATGAGAAGATATCAATACATAGTATAAACTAACGGCCTGTTAGCGGTTTCACCCGCTGCAACTCATGCAATTTCCATGGGAAAAGTGCAAAACCACTGCTAACGCTAAGTTCATGGTATGATTTTGCCTTTGACTAACCTCATGTCCATCCCCGCGTTGTGCTTGGTGCCGAAGGGAGGGTTCATTAACACCGTGTCGAAACAGCTCTCCCATCTGAAAATATTAGGTACACAAAATTTCCTCATGCTAACCAAAATAGGCCTTCTTCTTCTTTGAGTGGGACACCAAGTCGTCCAACTACCCAATGAACGCTGGTTTAAAAACATTTCAACCGCCTACTACAAGTTACAGGCCTCTGACATGGTTGTGTAACGACTGCAGTCTAAGTAATCAAATCATAGACAGCAACAGGGACCGACGTTTTTACGTGCCGTTCGAAACCTTCAGAACATTCCACAGCTGGATATTGCCTTCTCCTTTAGCGTGGTATTGTAATAACCTGCTACCAATTCCCTGAATGATAATCCGTTAGTCGCTTTTTATAGCACACACAGCACCGGTAGAATTAGGGTGATGCTAAAAATGTTTGCTATGCATATTTCATACCTGCAAACATCTTCATCGAGGAAATCGCACATGACAGCATCAACATTGGTGACTTCCATCTCTTCTTTATTGTCTTGGAAGACTTCAAGGGCCTCCTCATCAATGTCGAGTGCTATGACGGCGGCGGCACCTAGTAGGGCGGCGCCGATGGCCAGCGCGCCGGGACCGCAGCCCGCGTCGAGGACCAGACGGTTCTCTATGGCTTCGAATTGTGTCTGCAATGAAGTATGTGCAAATAGTACCAATGCCATATTGACAAGCGAAAATATAACTGACTTAAATGCTAAAGTGAGTCAAGCCCTTACTGTTTTTAATGAGCGGTTTAGTTAGTTGCAATAATTTGCAAATTAATGTGTGTAAAACGAATATCTTAATGTTTTAATCCACAGCTCGTAACAGTGAAAAGCTGGATATTACAATGCACGGTGAACCTCTGTGTATTGTAAAGGAACTGAAGTTTTTGGTGTGTACATTGACGAATTTTTGAACTGGAAACCAGAACTAAAAGCTCTGGATAGTTCAATAAGTTCCTCATGTTATGCATTGCGTAGCTTAAGAGACGAACTAACGACCAAGCAGTTAAAAATTGTGTACTTACTATGCGCTTGTAGAGTCAAAACTTAGGTACAGTATCAAACTATGGGGTAAAAGTTACGTTTACAATTGTAAAAAGGCGTTTATTGCTCAAAAAAGGGCAATACGAACAATAGTTCGTATTCCACCATGGGAGTCGTGTAGGGATCATTTTAGATCTCTAGGTATTTTAACAGTACCATGTTTATATATTTTAGTCTTACTGACTGATGTTGTCAAACATAGACACAACTTCGAGACAGAGAGAGAAATGGAATTACGAACTTCAACCAGGCGCAAAGACCTACAAACATTGATTAAGCCGACTCTTAATGTAGTCAAACATTGCGCAAAATACCAAGCAGTGCGTCTATTCAATAAATTGCCTGTAGATTTGAAAGTTATCTCTAACGTGAAATCCTTTCAGCAAAAACTAAAAGCATATCTTTTGGAAAAATGCTGCTATAGTGTTGACGAATTCTAAAATTGTTGTTATTTACATTGTTTGATTATTGTTAAACTTTGTTTCATTCAAAGTTTTTTATTTTGTTATTTTTAGGTTAAGGTTTCTGACGTTAAATTTACATTGATTTATACTTGTTTGACATTGTTTTCTATTTAATCTATTTAATTTTTTGCTGTTGACATTAAGTTATATTACATTACGTTAAACTTTGTTTCATTCAAAGTTTTTTATTTTGTTATTTTTGGTTAAGGTTTTTGACATTGAATTTACATTGATTTATACTTGTTTGACATTGTTTTCTATTTAATTTTTTGCTGTTGACATTAAGTTATATACCTATTTTGTTATTTATAATTTTTGTTGATTATTTAATTTTATGCTCTGACATTGTAATTTTATATTTAGAGTACCGTCATCCGAATAGGCCATATTTGACGTCTGTCAAAATCATATTAATGCTATGACATAAGGTCTATTTTTCTTTGTTGACATGTTTCCTAGTATGGGTTTGACAGACGTCAAATATGGCCTATTCGGATGACGGCACTCTAATTCTATTGTTTTTATTACATAAACTATGTTGTCTAATTTCGAACACAATATAAAAATTGTTAACGAATAAATAAATATGAAAAAAATATGAAAATATATGTAAGTACCAGTATGCAGTATTAAATGTGGTCGCTTTTTGCGTTTCTCTATCTGCCTGTCAAGGATACCGCTAAATCCTCCTAAAGATATGATAGACTGATTAATGAGGAAAGTAAATTGACAATGGTTGCAACCACTGGGCGGCCACTAGGCCTCTATCAATACACAATATAAAATGCAGTCGCTTTTTGTTTATCTGTCTGTCTGTCATGGAATTTGCTAACTCCTCCTAAACCACGCAACGGATTTTGATGCGGTTTTATGATTAAGAAAATGAAGAGGAAAGTTTTTATGTATAATACATGCCAGAAAAATGTTATTAATAAAATAGCAATTTTACCCATAGTGTACAGTAGTGTAACAGTACAGTGTTATTGATAATAAAATAAGTATTTTTACCTGTATAGTGTATAGAGCTACAGCGGCAATGTGTGCCGGTGTCTCGTACTGCTCCAACTGCACCTTGGGCTCCTCGAAGCCCCGCAGCCCTTGCAGGTGGCCCTGCAGGGTCTTCAGCTTCATTATGGCCGACATGGTCACTCAGTTCCTTTAAAAAACACAAATAAGTAAATATAAAAAATCTAAATCCAATGTAGAAAAAAGAATTACCGCTTACAGTATGGCCGTTCCAATAGGCCATATTTGACAGCTGTCAAAATCATGTTAATGCTAAACATGGCATTAGTATGGTCTATTTTTCTTTGTTTACATGTCTTCTAGTATGGGTTTAACAGCTGTCAAATAAAGCCTTTTCGAATGGCCCTACTTTAAATTGTAATAAAAGAGAAAGTTATGTTTTACAATTTTATATTCCAAGTAAAAAGATGTCTAGGATGGGATAGAAAAGTCACTGCTTTGGGACCAGTCATGCTAACCTCACAGCATGTAACATGTTACTAATGACAGCATTTTACCTACCAATAAAATGCTTATTAAACTACTTACCTCCTATAATCATACTTAACATGAGAGAAGCAACTCATCTACACCTACAGCTACGGTCGCACCTATCTGTCCTTGCTCGTGATTGGCTGCTCCCACCTCCCCGCTCCTCACTCCGACAGGCAGGGCGGGGCGAGTCGGCCCGCTTGGCTTCATTGCGTCTCACAATAATATTCTAATTAGAATATTATAATTATTTTGTAGAAAATATTTTCAATTTTTTTACAAAATATCCCAGGCAGAATTAAAATGTATGATTATAGGAGGTAAGTAGTTTAATAAGCATTTTATTGGTAGGTAAAATGCTGTCATTAAACAACTGTACCGTCCTATAATCATACTTAACATGAGACATGTTTCCTATCGCCTGGAGGAGTGGGAGCTATCGCCAATGTGATTAACTATAAAGAATTCAAATATTGTTAAATAATTAATAATATAGAATCTGTTGAATTCAATGACATTGAACCACTATATTAATGAATTAAACAATCATCAAAGGATATATAAAATGCCAAATTTCGTCATACCAGAAGCTCACTCTTAAATGACGATTAATAAGCGTAAATTATTAAAATATAAATGTTATTACAAATCTCATTTACTGTATTATGGCAATCTAGTCAAGCATATTAAATAATGATAAATACTAGAGTATTTAGCACATGACATAATGCCTTTCCAAAATTTTCCTCGTATCTGAAATCAAATGCACAAATTACAGACTTACATTACCTAATCCGTTGTGAATAAATAGTGAATACACGGAAACACAATTGCAGTTTTTCGAACCAATCAACAAAAATATAATAGGTACCATTTTTAAAACCCAATAATAAAGAAAAGAGGAAGGTAACCACCGTTAGCTAGCGGTAGGATTCGCAAAATAGGTAATATTTATATAATCTTCTATTCTAACTACCTATCTAATAAGATAGTAAGTAAGTCAGCAACCGTTGCACACAGGAAAACAAAGCTGATACATTTCAACTGTGCTTGATTGCTCAAGCTGTAGGTAATGTAATAGGGTAGCCTGAATACCTTACTAAAAGGTCAACGGTAAATCTTAAGGTATGCATTGTCCTAACTAGGCAATGGCAGATAGAAAACCTGGCCATCAAATACCTTAATTCAAATGAAATAAACTTTCTTAATATAATAACTATTGTAAAATCATATCTTCGTATGACTTCCAAATACGTATGGGCTTGCCATAATATTTACGTGATTAGCAAAAATTATAAAACTAACCTTGTTTAGTCTGTCGGAGTAACGGTCAAGCTTCATAAAAACACAATCACTCTGGCTGTCACAGAAACTTCATTGTATGAATCTATTGGTATAATCTTGTAAGTACAAATAAAGAGGTGAATACATTTATTATTACCTCTAATAACAGACTATCTACCTCTGACCGTCCCTTGAAAAGCCCAAGTAACCGTTAAAATTTATTAAAAGCGCATGAACTTGTCTGTATAACGTACATATAAGATAGCCCACCTACCGAGGAAAACAAAACTATCTGCCTGTAGAACGACATTAACGTCTTTTAGGTAGTCAGCATAAACAACTCATTGTAAATCTCTTAATTGGTAATAGATTGATATCCATCTCAAAGTGCACCTGTGTACGCATAGTGCAACAGTCACCGTTAGTTCACAATGTATCTGTACGATTATAAACTACCATCGCACCTTCGTTTCGTCATCGTTTCTTCGAAATAGCATTTCCGCTATCTGTTTTGCAAAAAAATATAATTAATAGACATAATAACCTAATAGGTAGGTACTTTCACGAATGCCTGACATTCAGAGCAAATAAATATATTGGAACAAACGGTATCATCTTTTGAGTTACGTACGTCTAAAAATAGACAGATTTATTCACCATTTTACGTTTCAAAACACCTTATGCACGGCAGTCAGAGTCTTTCACTCGTGACATAAAACATGTCAATTTGCGAAAGTACCCTCTATTTGAAATCATTAGTTTTGAAACGTGTTGTAGTGTTGTTTATTCCATAAAAGTACCCGCATAGACTGTAGGAAGTTTTTTGTTTATTTTCGCATAAGCTTTTATTCATAATAAATAGAGTAGGTAGCAAGATGACCACACATGAGGAAAATAAAACTCATACCGATCGAGACGGTATTAAGAAAAATTATTATTTTGATATCGTTTTACAACTTTTTATCTCTAGTGCAGATGGTTAGACACATTACGTAATAAACATGTCATTCATATCATAACACTTTGAGTAGGTACCTATGGTAGGAAGTATAAAAACATCCTAGATACATACATATACGTATATATCACGCCTAAACCTTTACGGGTAGGCAAACTTTCTAAAGTAACATTACGTATATCATGTCCAAGGTCATGGCAACCGAGGAGGTAGGTACTTCAAGTATACCTACCTTATGTTATGATATGACATGTAGACATTAGGTACTAGTTTTCAGTAGTTAGACTAGTTAAGACAATTTACCACCAGTTTTGATGTTTCATAGCTTGTGAATCTACAACAGAATGTAGTTATAAATTTGCAACATGATGGATTAAGTAAATCACCTAGGTACATTACATAAATCTGTATCCCAAACACACACTTTTCTCTCAATGAATTGAAAAAGCAAAAACTTTTCATAGTTTAGGTGTGACATTTATTGAATAGGTAGGTAGTTATTTACTTATCCGTTTTGAGATGAGGCCATTACAATACGGCCTCTTTCTCTCCCCACTTTTGTTTGTTTTCATGTTGCTTAAAATCTCGCTAATACAAGAAAACTTTAACTTAACTCTTCAGAGAGCTCTTCAGATTGTACATAGGTATTTCCTCCGGGGTTACTTGCTGCGAAAATACAGCACGTACCTATTTGAAGTAGGTACTTTAATGGCACTCTTTGACCATAGTTCAAAGAAGTAAACGAATGACAAGCGTAAGGGATATCCCTTAGCATGACATTAGTACTATACTATCGTATTACATTTTTAGGGGACACAGTTGACACTGTAGTAAGAGATAACTATTTAATAAAAGTGATTTCTTGCTACTTATGACAGTGAGCAAGGGAAATGCATAAATGGTCGTTCCATTACAAGAACAATGTTGTAACTTATTTTTATTGCATGGCCCAGTGAGCCACTGTAATGATCACAAAGTGAAACTGTTTAAGACATTAACCTGCAAGAACTTCAGCCCTGAGGTTATGGTAATGTCTTTATTGACAATCTCCTTGCGTAGGTGTTTCTAACTAGCTCAAAGCTACGCAGGGCATTCCATGAAAACATCAACTTCTAGTCGCTTACGTGACGTTTAGCATCTACTTTACGCTTATGTTATCCTTATGAATGATACAAAGCTACTGTATGTGAAATTTTTTAAAGCTTTTATGTTGATATCAAATCTTTTACACGGAAATATTAGAAGTCTCAGAACATTTTCTTGGAATGCCTCTACATAAGCTAAGATGTAAACTTCTTTTACTAGAAATTGTAATAGCCATTTCAAAGCAAATTTCATTGAAAATAATTATCTCGGATGCGTCCATCGGATTATGGACTTTGTAAACAAAAACGTGTCGGGTAGGTATTCAATTAGAATTCTTATCTAAATAAAATGTCACATGCAAGATTCGAACCTGCGAAATTCACTAACACACACACTACCCTTCGTTACACTCGTTAATTTCGTCTGAGGCAAGGCCCTGACGGTGTACTATTTGTTTTTATAGAATACTTCGAAATTAGTAAAGGGAGAACCCTTTATTTTGTAGGTAAGACATATCGTGCCTGCGCCGAATGCCACTGAACTTTCTTTGTTTGATATGGGATAGGTATAAGAGTAATACCTAATACAGTACAGTTTATATCATAAGTCACACAGTTTTATGAAATTCGCTGGCCGACTCTCTCTGCGCGAGGTATTAAAATAATATGTAGGTACGTTTCGAAACTTTTGGGTCCATGATGACCCCGTCCTTTGAGGAGTATGTAGTACCGAAACGCAACAATATACTTATCACTATATTTTGCGATATTTGTCTCGCATTACAAAATATCAGTTCGTCACGTATACGAAAGACACGAGGACGAAAATTAAGGCACTCCTGCAAGTGCAGGCGAGAGCAATCTGCATGACATCAAAAAAGCACAACCCCTGCGCGGGGATGTAGGAGTCAAAGGGCTCACCATGCGCTGGCGGCCAAGGTACTCCTAATGATGTTTTAAAATAGGGTATACCTTGCATTGCGCAGAGGTAACATATAAAAACAAGGGAACATGGCCTAGTTCGCGGAGCCATATAATATCAATTTGTCATTGCAATAGAATAAAATTAGGTATATATACCTTACAAAATATCCTTGCTGAGATTTGATTGTTCTTTTTTGTAAGACGTTCTACGGACTAGGTGTGCCGTAAACTCTCACTGCATTATTCGGGGTCACAGCGACACCCTTTTTTAATGAAATTCTTTAATTTTAAAGAAACACCTCAAAGAAAAAGAACTTTGGAGGTAGAAATTAAATATACAAGTCAACATTTTTTTAAAGTGAGGACCACGTGTTTATAGCGTCGAACACGTTGCGACGTGTCAAACAAAACACAAACTTAAAAACCACGTGTCTGATTACAGACAGAAGTTTAAATTAAATAATAAATTTGTTGATGAAAATCCATAAATCAATCAGTGACCTTACTTCACTCCGTGGCGTACACGGACGCCATCTTCAAATATTTCGACCGAATAATACTTATAACTAAAAATATATTACCCTGAGGCAAAATGTATCATCACTTACAGATAACTAGCAGCCTACAACGGATCAACATTTTGTGTTGAAAATATTTAAATCGTGTCACTCAAGGCTTATGAAAGGCACTATGATTACTGGATTTTCATTTGATCGTCCTCAAAAGAAGAGAACGAATTTATTACTTCGATAACAACCAAATTTCTTTAACACACTTTGCTTATTTAATTGGGATCTTACTCTTGATAAATAATTCACTGAAATAGTTATCTATTTAGATCACGGGCTCGGCGCCCTTCCTGAACAATTTATTTACTCGTAAACGGACTTTAGACTGATTCTTGCTTGGTCTAAATTATGAACAGTGGTATGAAATTGCAAAGTAGTGTTCGACGGAAAACCGCCTTCAGAAATTTGATTTTCCAAGTGCATGCTCAATAAAATAGAAAGGACTTACCCATCTTGCAAACTCACTGAATTTACAATTTAAAAGGACAGACATTACACAAATATAAAATTTAAAAAACGAACGGTGTAAAACCGTTATTAATAAAAAATTTAAAAGAAAATAATTTTTTGAAAACGCCATATAACACAAAAATTAAATAGTTAAATTAAAATAATTTATTAAAGTTTATAATTTTTGAATTATAAAACTTTGGCGAAATTCAAAAAATTATCTTCTGAGGCGACCGCGCGCCGGCGTTGATAAATCGCCAATGAAGCCAAGCGGGCCGACTCGCCCCGCCCTGCCTGTCGGAGTGAGGAGCGGGGAGGTGGGAGCAGCCAATCACGAGCAAGGACAGATAGGTGCGACCGTAGCTGTAGGTGTAGATGAGTTGCTTCTCTCATGTTAAGTATGATTATAGGACGGTACAGTTGTTTAATATGGCTATTTATACATTTTATTCTAAATAGGGAAATAATGAGTCCTTATTATTGAGTCAAACTGTACACCCTTTTTTATGGGATTGCTGCTATGATGATTGGGAAACTCCACTGCAGACTAAGTTGATTCTCTGATATTTCAAATAGACAGAACATAAGAGTCCTCACTTGTTCTCAAACCTCGGCAGGACCGGTAGTATCTGGTTTCCAAACGAAGAGTCCTGTGAGACAAAGTAGCCACAGGAAGTGGCGTTGGCGTGTTGTAGCGCTGCTCTGTGACTTGTGTTTACTATGTTTGCTTCTGGAAGTTGCGGGAAGCCCTGTTGATGGAAAATTTATACTAAATATTATACATGTATTACTGATTTAGTCATGATCTCTTCAGGGGGTGAACCAGGTAATAAAACTAAACAACATTATCAAAAAAATTACTCTTAAGTTTTTAATATTTAAATTGTTCACTTTCATGAGCTGATTCCTTCTTGATGGAATTATGTTTGTGACTTAATACCGGTAACCCGTAACCCATAGTCATCAAGTTTAGTGTTTATCAAGAAGAGAAAGACATTGAAAGGACAAAACCCACAGTGTCATACATAATGTAGTACTAATTTTCTTTTACAATGTGTACCCTTGACTTATTACATGCAGAATTTCACTGACATAGTAATAGGTAGGTATAGTATTTCTACTTATGTGGAATAGTTTATACAAGGATACTCACAGCAGTAGCAGAGACTGGGGGAATGGAGCACATAGGCAGAGAGCTAACAGGGTTCGGCTGAGTCAAGGAAATAGTGGTAGCTGTCAATGGGGCAACGGCACCCTGCTTCAACAGCATTTGCTTCTTCAGTTGCAACTCTTCCAAAATCTTCCTGTTTGTCAGTTCTACAAACATACAAAGCACATTGTTTATTTATTGCAAAAGAAACTTGAAGAAAGCTTATCTTCATACAAACTAACCTCTTTGTGCATTGGGCTGCGGAAACGCCATCTAATATAGTAAAAATAGTAGTTAAAGTATTTTATGACAAATTAAAACATAGAAAAGACAAAATTTCATCGAATATTTTTGTATTTTGTTGTAAAATACGCAAGTTCAGTGACACGAACTTCTGATATTATGAATTATTTTGCACTCTAGAAGAAAATATCATTATCATTTATCAATCTTTAAGAAATCAAATCTTTAAGTCAATCTAAATAAATAAATAAGAATCTAAATAAAATAAATCAATCTTTAAGAAAGAGAAGGATTCCAGATGATGTCCTACTTGGTCTCGCTTGCTCAGATTGATGAAGTGCAAAATTTACGTGAATAAAGCGCATTTTGACAGTTCTGTATAAAAATAAAAATTGTCTATGCCAAATAGTAGTGATGGCCAAAACCGGTATTTATCGATAATTTGTTTTGAAACGTTGGCCACCTTGAAAAATTCGGCCACATCCGCCACATCCGTCTGCGAGGCAGTCATTCACTTTGGCGGGAACTCCGAATCACCGTTTTATTTACCTGGATTGAAATTTTACATCTATGTCTTCTGGTGTGCTTTTGGGTAAGTAAATTCAAATATGTTTTGACTCGAGATCCGGCTGCCACTACTCTATACCATCCACCCCCCTCCCTCGGAACGGACAAACGGGAAAAAAAACGAGGAAGATTATTTGTATGAATGCATTTTTCAGCAGTCCACTATTGGAGGTATTTGTAAGCGTAGTTAGTGGCTTGGAGTGCTAATTATTTCAGCTTATATTTTATTCTTTTACCGGCCAACGGTTGGCCGCCAACCTTTAACTCATAAGCGATTGTGGGTGGCTGATGGAGGATATTAATTCGAGCCTTATGGCGGGTATTCATTGGGGGAAAAATCCCAGAAACTTAGTATCTTAAACAATGTTCCGGGACAATGTTTCCGACAAGTTCCCAATGAAGTCGCACTCCCGTTGGGAACTTTGTTCGTTCCTCATTGGGAACATTTATTGGCGAAATTTTGTATCTGATATAATGTTCCGGAACTTTGTTCCCAATGAATACC
This sequence comes from Phthorimaea operculella, assembly GCA_024500475.1. Lineage (NCBI taxonomy): Eukaryota > Metazoa > Arthropoda > Insecta > Lepidoptera > Gelechiidae > Phthorimaea > Phthorimaea operculella. Next base: position 483,947 of record JANFCV010000215.1, read on the forward strand.
TGCCTTTAGAGGTAAAGGAATTCTGTAGACCCTCAGAATGTGTAGTTTCATGTGACTTGCTCTTACTTACATAGATATATCATATTAGAAATAAAATACGTTGCTTATATAAAAGCATTTATTTTAAAACAATGTAGGTAATAATATACTTCTGATTCTTGGCAAAACAGTCTCACATAAGCAAGTCAACATTTGGCCTCTCTTAGAATAAACGTAGATAAACATGCGCTGCCGTAACTCACAAATTATTTAACAGTAATCAGATAAATAATATAAAAAAGGACATAATATAAAATAAATCATACGTCTAAATTGCAGTTAGCATTGCATCTCGGTTGAGCAATCTTAGATTAATTTGTTTATCGTAAAATTATTCTAAAATAAAAGGGAACATTAATATTACTAGAATTGACTCACAATATCAGCGATATGATTATAAAAAAATCTACTGTATGTATAGCTGTCACAATCAAAGGTGGGGCCACATGGCTGCAGAAGCTGCCTTCGACTCGAGTGGTGTACTGTAATGGCCCTTCTGCAGGACGATATGATGGCCTCAACTTTCTTTGCAAGCTAGTTACGGTATAATTGAATATAGTTCCTTGTTATTGTTGCAAACTATCACGAAACGTGGTTTAGTATCTGATAAAATTTGAGAATAAATGCACAACAAAAATAGAATTTAAGTTGCCTATGTCTTTTTATGTTTACAAAAATATTTATATAACAATTTAGAAATAATTATAACAGATTTTTTATAAACAATTTGGAATAATATTGCACAAGCCGAAGCTAAATTATCATGTGCTTGTTCATTATAAATTATTATACATTTAATTAACAACAAATCAACACATCTTTCCTCTTGCTACACTAGTATAAATGACTCAATAAAATGACACATCTTTAAGTTGTTTGATCAGTAACTGTGGTAGTGATATGGTAAAAAACTTATACACGAGAAGATATGTTCAAAAACTAATTACCTACATTGTAGTGTGATAAGATTAGATTCATAATAATTTATTTATTTATATGAATTTAATTTGATGTATTTCTCCAAGTTTTAATAAACACAGTAACAGCATGCTTATTTACGACCTTTACTGACCCACAGAGTTCCAAACAACACGAAGCGGCTGCTTTGACTAAAATTATATTTTATTCTACAATAGTATAACGATATGGTAGGTTCTATTATTTATAACAATGATGACTATCAAAAAATGCTATAAAATCTATGATAAACGGGTGTAAAAGTTGTCTGTACAGCTAGATCGATCAAAGCAGCCGCGTTGCGAACAGCCACCTCCCAGTGTTGATTTGTTTTAGTCATTACTTTCACAGCACAGGAGCAAACACATTCTGGACTAAATAAAATCTGAAAATGATAACAACATTTCTTTTATAAAGACTAGTACATAATTTTGGCACAACGCTGCGCCCCTCGCGAGCACAGTGGCATCGATGTTGTTCTTCACTACAAGTTTAATATTTTGTTGATCATAAATAGGATACGTAATTCGTATAGTTATAATTATAACACGACATTCCAAATTTTCCATCAGACACTAGAGGGTCTAGAAACAATGAAAACCTGATTTCAATTAACTTACAGCAAGCAGCGATTATGAAGCTTTACAATTTAATATTTGTGCCCAATATGTCATGTTCGATGTATCGTTTACAATTTATTTATGAAACCTTAAAAACACCAGTGACTGATTAAATCGTTCACCGTTAAATGGACAGCTGCCATCACATCATAAAATGCAAAATAATGATCATTAATTTAGTAAAAAAAGTATAAATAATAAAACTTATTTGAGTAGGTAAATAAATTCTCTTGTTCCATTGCTCATTCACTGTTAAGAAACAGAGTGTAAAAATAACTGCATTTCATAATAAAGAAGGCAAGTTTGCCTGTAATTTTTACCCTGTTATCGAATTACTGATATAGTTCCGTCGATTTCTCAGATATGTGATTACATTGTATCTTTCAGATAGTGTTGTTTTCACAAAGAGTGTTCAGACCTGACTAGGCTAGAGCAGCGGCCGCCTGCGTCACCAGCAAGCGGCGTGCGGCGTGCGGCAGTCGAACGTTTATTTTTACACCCTGTCACATGAGTATTATACCTCAACAACACGCTTATACCGAACAACAGTACATGCCTAACACATTCCCTGTATATAAATATATTATAGTCTTGTAAAAGAAACATTTGAAACCTCATAGGTCATTAACACTACGTGAGAAATTACACAAGAGCATTAGGATACAATATATTGCTACGAGTTAACTTATCATTTGGCACTAAATTAACATATTGCATCTCGATTCGTCGTAAAGTAGGTATTTATACTCGCGAATTATTTTAAACTCTTAACTTCTCATTTCTAAATTACAATTAAATTTTGTTTAATAATTTTCCTAATTAATATATAATTTTCATTGGGCCAAAAATGGTAATTCCTACAACGAATGTGTATGAACCGACTATGAAAGGAATTTAATCCATATTGAGCAAACGAGCGCTGCCAACCCCTCATGTTCTAAATAATTTAACCTTCTGAGCACCAACGCCTCATACAAGGAAAATGACATTCAAGTTTCAGAACGAAGATAGAGAAGACAAGATATCTTGAAAACACATTGCAAAGAGAATGAGGCATCTTTAGTCGGTGCTAGAAAGGCTATAATTTGACAAGGAAATGGCCGCGCTTTCGACAATAAAATCACTCACAAAATCAATAGACAAGACGTTCTCGGCAAGTAAAATTTGGCAAAATTGAGCATTAAGACTTTCAATTGGCATCGTAAATCATACGAGTTGTTAGTAAAATTTTACTAGGTAATTCTGCGTGACTACTAAATATCCTATTTCTGGTAACTGATTATTTCTAGGTACACCAACAGGCCGGTCCTAGGACTATCGGGGTGGAGCGAAAAGTGAAACGTTAAAATAAAGAATTTTTAAACATCTAGTTGCAAAGCAGGATAGGGTTTAAGGCGGGTATTCATTGGGAACATTCCGGGGACAAAGTCACGCGACATTGCGTAAACACAAAAGTTCCTCAATAAATGTATGTATGTATAATCTCTTTATTGTACCTTTCTTAAAAGTAATACAGGAAACACATTAACATAAGAACAAGATATGGCACAAAGGCGGACTTATCCCATTAAGGGATCTCTTCCAGTCAACCTTTGAGAAACTCTGAGGAAAAGTAGTGAGCAGGTAAACTAGGAAGGTAAACGAAAAACTATTAAAAATAAAACAAGCAAAATACTAAATAAACGTAATAAACCAATGTGTAACAATAATATAACTACATAAATACAACCTACAATATACCTACTTACATGATAATAATAATAATATATATATCAAATTCATATATACCCTACAAATTGTCCGAGTTGTCCGACCCATAACCCCAAGCTTTTTTAATATTAGTTTTAAAAGAGGATATATTCTTGCTTTTTCTTATATCCGAAGGAATTTTATTCCATAAGCGTGCAGCATGGACAGCGAATGACTGTGCGTACATTACTAAAAATGTTGTGTACATAAATGTTTCCGATGAAGACGCATTTATACAATGTTACGGGACAAAGTTCCCAACGAGGGTGCGTCTTTATTGGGAACTTTTCGGGAATATTGTCCCGCGACATTGTATCAGATATTGTCCCCAATGAATACCCGTCTTCATGCTCCACCCCACGCCGGCTCAGTACCCCAGGTCACTGCCAGTAGTGCAGATTATGTACAGGTCGCGACGACTCGCGTGCCGGGAGGTGCACTCTGTACAACCGCTCGGTAACAAATACCAACTTATAATTTATTTGCATTGTAAATGCAATCCTTTTGGCACCACACGCGAGCTTGGCTCGCACAAACGCTACGCGACATCAGTCTTCAATCCCCCGGTTCCCGGTTCTTAACCGCTTCCCACAGTCGCGCACCTCCCGATACCCACTCACGCGCGCAAGTGATAAACATTGATATGACTTCAAACGTTTAGACGTAATTATTATGAGGGTTTCATTAAACGTTCAAAAGAACTATAATAATATAAACGTGGACTTTTCAAGAGACTTCAGTTAATATACTAACTACATTTATAACAACTTGGTTAAAATAGTACTTTAAAAATTAAAAAATCTTTTTTTATCAAATAATAGTTACTTATTGCTTTTTTGATATGATAAGTGCATCCGTGTGCAGGCGTGCCGGTGATGCGACGGACGTCAGCCGCGCGGTCGAGCGGTCGGCCGCACGAGGGGGCGGCGAGACCGCGCGGCGCTGCGGAGCGAACGCGGCGGACGGCGGTCGCTCACCAACACAACAGAATCATACAGGTGATCCGTTCGTACGAATGGTAATTATTACGTAGTAACTCTTAATCGTAGTTATTTAAAAATATGACTGATTTATTTATATCCATCGTGATCACAGCTCTCCGAAGACTTTACGATATCCCAACCAGACATTCCAAAATAAATTCTTTATCATTTACACCTAAAAAACAAAATGACTATAGTATCTCTATATTAGTCCTAAAATTATGCCATTTTGATATATTTACTTTGCAATTGCAACGGTCCCTCGTACAGCACTTAAATGCCTCATATACAAATTTTAACGTAACGACGAAAATGACTCTTTTATTAAAAAATAAAGGAAGCGATTAAATGACTAATATCGACGAAATAAATTTAGAAATCAAGCGGCAGTGTACGCGAAAATTCGTGCAAATAGAACCTAACTACAAAAACATGTCTTAGGAACCTGATAAATTATTGCTAGAGCTTCGGGCACCACTCCCCTTACAAACGACAATGCGCCCGTCGACGCGTAACGAGATAAAATCTTATCAGTAGCCAATAGAAAAATATCACCTAAATAAATATGAATATTTCACACGGGCAGCCGCCGCCTCCGCGCGTCCGCGCGTTCTTGCGGTGCGATATCGCGAGAGAACAAACGCTGGGCGGTCGGCATAGAGTATCATTAGAATTTCTCTTTTTGGTAAAAAACAACAAGATTATGAAAGTGATATGCAATACGGCTGAGGTGCATCACTGCGCGTCGGCGGAGTCCTCCGCGCCGCGCGACGTCTCCCCTCCCCCTCCGCCTCCACCCCCGCCGCCTCCGCCGACGCAGCCACCGCTCGAGCCCGGGCCCTTCGTGTCACTGCAGTAAAAAAAAGTTGTATAAGATAATGCGCTTTGTACCCATAAGGAACAAAAAATAGGAACGCTAAAGAGACACATGTTACTCATGATTCTAAGTAGGGTACTTCGACACACTTTTAGGCAGAATTTATGGTTGGCGGCTCGGCCGCCTCAAACTGGCGGCAAAATATAAATCGAGTCATGTGACACGACACAACACTAGGCGTTCACACTGATGGGTCAGTTCAGCCCCTGCGACCCGGGTTCGGGACCCGGTTGATGCAAGACTTTTTTTTTCAATTTCTAATTTTCATTTATAAGAATAGGTAATACAGCACTGTAGTGCATTAAAATCCCAATAGATGTGTCAGTTGTCACGCGATCAACACGCGCGTAACAAAATAGCAAATCATACTATTTATTAAAGTATTAGCAGCATAAAAATAGTCCATTCGATTAGATAGTGCCGCACTGAAAATGACATTTTCCCTTATAGTGGGAGAGCCGACTGCAGAAATGCCTATCTCATCAGGTACCACAATAGGCTAACTTTAGAACGTTAACTGACACGTAAACAAGTCGAAAGACATCAATGGTAAACTGATGCCAGCACTTTGATTCGGGTACTATTAGACATAAATTTTACAGATGAAAAATTATCAAAAAATATCGATTATTTTCATCTTTTGGCAGGATTGGCTCTGGCAGACCGTCTTACGTCTTTCGACTTGTTTACGTGTCAGTTAACGTTCTCAAGTTAGCCTATTGTGGTATCTGATGAGATAGGCATTTCTGCAGTCGGCTCTTCCATTATTAGAAAAAGTCATAAGTATTTTGTATGAAACAGACTTGTCAGTGCTGCGCATTGGCGTGTACAGCTTCAGATCGTGGGTGATCTCAGTCACCGCACAGCACATAATATCATAGACTACTATCGCTAAACTGCACTACTCAGGCAGAATATGCATTACGAGCAAAGCGAGCTTAACATTTCACGTTAACAAAAACAAGAGACAAGCCACATTAATACATACTACACGTATTGCGAGCGAAGCGAGTTCGACTTTTCACGTTAAAAAGGCATGCGATTAGTCACACCGTGCTGCATCATCACTACACGTACACGTTTTGTGAGCGAAGCGAGCCAGACAATTCACGTCAAAAAGGCATGCGAGTAGAAAAACGGTGTATGCGAGCGAAGCGAGAACAATATTACGCGTTAAAAACACATGCGAGGAGACAAACGGTGTTTGTGAGCGAAGCGAGCTCGACATTACGCGTTAAAAGGACATGCGAGGAGACACACGGTGTTTGCGAGCAAAGCGAGCTTGATATTTCGCGTTTTTTTTTCGCGTTGGAAATACATAAGGGGACGCACGAAGTGGTGGTGATAACCATCTGATAAGAGTCATGATGTTATTCAGCTATAGTAGTAGTAGAATTCTTGGTTCACGCGTCTATGAAAGTGTAAGGCGCCGCGTTAAAGGGGTGCGACAGTCGCTTCGTGCGGCCGTGCGCTATACAATTTCATAATACGACGATGACAGCCCATCAGTCGCACGCATCAGTCTCACGGCCGCACCTGACGAACTTGCACCTAAAGAGAATGGACTTTAAGTCTGTACCCAGACCCAATAGATACTCAGAATACTCACAAGTTGGTATATGAAGGGCGTTGCGCAGCGGTGGTGGGCGAGTCGTCACAGGGCGGGGGCCGCGACGCCGCGCTCAGCATGTAGTTCGTAGACTCGCTGAAACAGTTAGAAAGCCTACTTCAAATTGTATTACTGTCTCGGGTCCTAAGGTAAAGGGTTGCGTGCTCGATAAAATTAACTAAAATATAAGAGAATAGACAAAATTAACAGATTACAGGCGGGTATTGATTTATTAAACAAAATTTGTAATGTGGCATATTCTTTGGTCTTTGGTGATGGACACGTCTCGGCAAGCGTATCGTTGGACGCTTTCCGGCCAGATGGACCGGTGACCTTAAAAAGGCAACCGGCGGCAGTGACTGGGTGGCGAAAACGGGAGATCGTGCCCTAAAGTGTATCTACCCTGCCTACGTCCAGCAGTGGACTGCAGCATGTAGGTAACCTTCTGCTGACTGACATAATGCTAATAAGTAATTATAATAATAACACTCTTCAATTTAGTTACGCAATAGTATTGGGTAGATGAACTATTAGTTTCCTATTATTAAGTATTAGTATGCGGTGTGGTGCCGGCAGAGTAGAATAGCACCACCCCCTCTCTTCCCGTGGGGGTCGTAAGAGGCGACCGAGGGATGAACCCTACCCAAACAGCTAGGGCCAACCGTTTTGTGGTGGTTAAACCATCACAAAAGCAACACGATTTTGTGTTCAACGAAACGTGTTGCGCCGACCCCAAGTAATTGGGATAAGGGCAGGATGATGAGTATTATTGGAAAAACAACTGCGATTTAGGTTCTATTTTTGCCAATTATTAATAAATAAAGCGTAATAGTAGTACCTATTCGGTTAGAGCAATAATTAAGTACCAACCTAGAGTAAAATAGTCTCAAACATTAATAGACGCATAACTGATAAGACGATAAATGGAGCCCAATTCAAACCATAGCAACACAATGGTGTCGATTCGATAATTATTCGATTATCAACAAGCTAAAATAATGCTGTCACTTTCAGTTGAATAGGCTTAGAAAAGATAGGATAGGAATTGAGCAAGTTTTTAAAAAATTGTAACACCTAACACGGGAAATGTTTTAAAATTTGGTATTCAATTTATGGCTTTGACTACATTCAATCTGCAAAATATGAATTAGTCACTGGAAATTAGTTGCAAAACTATCCCGGTAGACGGAACCCTGCCACGCGTTAGTGGTCAAGTTATAGGTAGAACCGCGGTAGCCCAGTTGGTAGTGGCGTCGGCAGTAGGTACAGGCGCCGAAGGTCGCAGGTTCAAATTTTGCCTGCGGTGGAAAATATTGCAAGTTTTCCAAAAAGGATAGGAGATGATCGAGAATAAAATTGACTACAATTTAACATGTTATACGCGTTGCGATTAAATATGACGATTATGCATTGAAGGAAATGCACAAAATGGCGAAGAAACCATTGCCATTTTCACACGACGAAAATAGATTCCATCTTTTTCTAAACCTGTTAACCGAAAAGTGACAGCAGTATTTTCGAATCGACACCATTGTACTTATGAAAAATTAAATGTCATGATAACACAATCCTTAGGAATTTAGCCGTGACGTGATACAACATCCTCTATAAAATAAACCATGTTAGTCATGCCATGTCTCAAAGGAAATAATACGTTTTATGAGGGCAAACTGATTTATGCTAAGGTTGCTTTATTACAATGACGGAATAATATGGGACAGTAAAAAGGAAAACAAGACTGTACATTATGTTTTAATAAAGATGAACTTTCAGGCAACTTTACTTCTCATGGATATAACATACGCTTTTTTATTATTGGTTCCTTATTAAATGATTCTAATTGGATAAGTTAGAAGCGAATAATTTTACGGCGGAACTTAGTTTGGACTAGAAAGGAGACAAACGTTCTATAAAACCCTACCCCTCCAAGCGCGCGTCGCGAGGGAAAAGCAAAAAATAAACTTATTTTTGGTAATATGCTTATATTTTGAAAACGATGCGTTGTACGAAATAAATTACTAACATGGACCCTGCGTGAGTTGTTATAGATATTTTACTTATTGTAAAGCCGCAGGCAGACTCAGTGTATGGAAATAGATAGAGATAAAAAATACAATGTACACAGATGGTTTATTTCCAAGCTGACACGATATGGGGCAGAATAAAAACAACATAATAATCTATCACCCATTAGCAGACTACCAACATGTCAACAAACTATTGTATCGAAATGGTTGTTATGATTCAACTCGTATCTCGTATTTACATGCGACACCAAAGTCTACATAGGTAGGATGTAAAAAAAATAACAGCAAATATTTTAAAGGGTGAACCAGTCCATGAAAGTGAACAATTTTCTGCAAGAACATAGGTCGAAAAATCGGCCATTGCATACAAAATGTGTTAACCGACCGGTGTCAGATAAGTTTGTATGGAAGGGCTAACATTTATTTTTTCGGTTTCGTTCTGTGTTCCTTGCGGAAAGTTGTTCAGTTTCACGGACTGGTAGCAGTTGGTAGCCCTTAAAGAAGTATCAGTTGATATTTTTACGCTTTGTTTGTAATTAGGTTGACCATCACATTAAACAGTCATGTTGATCGCGTTTGCGCAAAATAAAGTAAAAGTGACATAAAATGTAGAGTAAATGGTAACAAGTGCCATAAGAAGTTATCTTTTGAATTACGCAACTGTTACGTATTGGCTACGTATTTATATTCGAACGGTCGAATGTTACTGGACTAGTTTGATAAGAAAACGCCATGATATTATAGACTGTCTTGTCTTTTTACATCATTTCCAAAATAAAGTCACCTGATTTTTAGACAATGAAAATAAAAATTACATAACGCTTGCTTCGCTTATTTTATCACATGCCGGTAAAATCTGATAAATGTGTACGTCTGGAGAGCATTACTGACTGTACAACTGAGAAACGGGTAATTTTGCAGAGAGAATGGAAACGTATTGAAACAAGGTGTAAGTGAAAAATATTTGTACGAAAGGGAAGACGACGAGAAGTCTCTGACTCGTCAAGGAAAAATAACGTTTCTCGAAGTAATCTTCATGCAAAAGTTAGAAGAGAGAAAATAGAAAATTGTTAGGACATAGGTCACATCGAAAGAGAGGGAGAGAACTTAATTCAAATAAAATAGAAAATTTTGGTCATGATCTCGTACCTATAGATCAAAGAAATGTGGATGGAACCGTGAAGGATAGAGAGGTTGTAAATATTGAGTGAAATTTACTAGTGACTGATAGCAGAAATGCAGGTCGGGCTGGTGTTAGACAACAAATTTCCCCAAGTAATATGGAAAAGAAAAATTCTCCTATAGTAAATCAAATGAATCGAAATTTTGTACGGAAGGCCAAATTTTTTATTTCATATATCTACATATGTTCCTTGGGGACCTATGTTCCTATATGGGACCTTTATACTGATTCTTTCCCAATCTTAAACGAAATGCATTTCAAAACTGGATAATAGCGTACGATGGACACCCTAATATTATGCCGAGAATGTATTCATGGTGATAAGTATGGCAGACATGGCAAGAGATAACATTTGTTTACTAAGATAACTCGAGACAGAGAGCGCCAGCCTGCCAATATTCTGATGTGAGGTCAAAGTCACTTTGATAAATACAAAAATGCTTACTTTTTTCATTACCGAGTTGTATCGTTTATCTACCATTAGTTTAAATAAACGTAAAAAGTTGAAAAAGCTTTCTAATGAGTGTAAAATACAATAATTATAACTCCTCGGCACCCCCACATCTATACAGTTTTAACCTAAATAAACTTAGGCCTTATATGATTTCTGAATGCAGTAAAACATATAATTTTTGAATTTTCGTTTGTGGAATTATGGAAGTCTGCTAATGTGCTCGTTTCACACGTTTTACTAAACTTGCTCCACTCAAGCATACCTTAATAAATTAATACGTACCCTTCATAGAAAGGGTGATACATTTGGAAAACATTTTTTCACCGCAGGTAGGATTTAAACCTGCTACCTTTAGCATCTGCACAGCCGACGACGCCACTACCAACTGGGCTACCGCAGTTCTGTCCTAGCCTGCAAATCAAGCAAGAATATCTCGGCCACTAACGCGTGGCAGGGCTTCATCTACCGGGGTAGTTTTGCAACTTATTCCCAACGACTAATTACTTCTTTGAAGATTGAATGTACGTCAAAGCGATAAATTGAATACCAAATTATAAAACATTTCCCGTGTTAGGTTGGGTTTTATTTAGGTACATACATTTGGTTAGACCAGTCATTGCAGACTTCCGTGCATGATTTCAGAAACTCGTATTCCTTTTCCTATTTCTGAAAAGTTATTTTCTGCAATGGCCTAGGCTGTTTTGAAAAATTGAAATTAATATCGATTGTGCACATTATTCTTTTATTTAACAGAAAGCCATTTTGTTGCATGGTCTAAAGAAATTAAGAGTAAAATAAACTTATCCACTTCAAATTCTTGTGTAGTAAACTAATGGGTGACCCTTTGGCCATTGCTAGTTATTATTAGAGAAATACTGATAGAGCAAACGGCACACATAGATTTGTGAGTATAGTTACCAAGAAACAACATAGACTTTAGACATCAAATCTAAATATCTATAGGTAGGTGAATTCAGCCTAAACTCATCATTCATTTACATAAACTGGCACGCAAATTACATACCTACATACACATAACACTCCCATATTCCTTGCTGGGTAGGCAGAGCACTATGTCCATAAAACTACGGTCGCTTTCGCGGTCTGACAAATGTTTGGGGGTCGCTTAAAAAAGTGTGTATCATCACTACAGGGGCAGCCTGTCGTCCAAAAAATGGAGTACACCACAAACCCAACCCTCGAATTCTTAATTCGCCTATTAGGTACAACACCTACGGGAAAAAAATTGGATGATGCTATTCTAGATCGACATCACACAGCAAATTGTAAGCCGGCATCACAAGGCGCGGCGCCGAAAAAAAATCGCTTACGATTCTTTTATTTCTAGTTCATCATTGGCCTCATACGTCTGTGACAGACGATTTATTCAGTGTCTGAGGCAAGATTTTTATGTATAAATTAATTATGTTATTTATATGGTGGCACGGTAGTATCTAGTGCTTGGTGGCATCCACAAGATAACACAACGCTATCATCTAAATCGTAAATGATAAAAATGATTACAGTACTTTACATAACTATAAATTTTTGATAGTATCTGTGAAATCTATTAGATCAAAAACAAATCTCTGACTTGCAGAATTTAATTATTCTGGGTATCTTGGAAAGTATTTAGAATTAGAAACCCACCAAGCAGTTCCGCGGCTAATTTTTGTAGTAGAAATGAGAAAAGTAAAGCATCTTATAACTCTCAAGAGCAAGGTAGCTTTCTACTGGTGAAAGAATTTTTAAAATCGGGTCTGTTCTGTAGCTCTAGGGCTCCAACCCCAAGTCGGCTATTTTTTACCCGACTGCCTCAGAAGGAGGGTTATTATTCATTGCAATGCCAGCGACACTGAACTGTCATTCTATATTGCCACTGTGATATTCTATACTAAAAACTGTGATATGCCATCGAAACACAACTGAAACAATTTTCATTTAGCAGACTTCGACCGTTGGTTAGATCTTACAAAGTCACTAACATCACTCTATAACATTTATTTGGTTTTTCTGTGGGATAGAGGGTTTTCTCTGATGTCAAGACTAATAAGATTTTAAAGATCATTCGTATAGTTTCGGAGTTCATCAGCGAAACAATCGCGTAGGCTAAAGGTTTATCTATTTATTAAGTAGTCTTGGCTGAATCATGATGCTCAGTGGTACTGAATATAAGTATCTCCTCGAATACTAAATTTTAAAACACTTCTCGTGTTAGGTATACAATTTTTGAAAAACTTGCAAAATTTTATACGCGTTAGTGGATTAGATTTACTTGCTTAATTCGCAGGCTCGATTAGAACCGCGGTAGCCCAGTTGGTAGTGGCGTCGGCAGTACAGATGCCGAAGGTCGAAGGTTCAAATCCTGCCTGCGGCGGAAAATTTAGCAAGTTTTCCAAAAAGTATCTTCTCGTTAGACTTCTACGGGATTGGTATACGAAAGTATGGTCATCCACGTGATCTAGCAATTACGACCGCAAAATAACGGCGGTAACGACTTTAGCGGAATGATAAGAGATAACATTAGATAACAATAGAATATGCCTACAAAAATGTTAACGAATTTTATCACAATGTTATGTAACGGAAAAAATATAGATGTAACGTGCCACGGGAAAATAAAAAACCTGTTGAGTATTAACGTATTCCATGAAAATTCAACCTTTTATAAAATTGAGTTTTTTTCAATTTGGCGAATAGTAGAGCAAAACTTATGCTAATCCCTTGGAACATAGGTCAGAAACCTCTTATACTACATTACCCCTGACAAGGTTGTGTTAATGAAGTCCACAGCGTATGGTCTTAATGTCAAGGGCATATGAGAATGGATTTGCGTTCCCCGAGAGGAACATACCACGTTTTTCCATGACTGTGAATCAGAAAAAAAAAAGTTACTACTACAAAGCACTACGGTGCCCACAACACAATGGTTAACAATAAATTCATTTTAATTAATCCGGACCTGTGAAATGGGTCCTCCCATTTCATCAAATTAACGGGTCGTTGAACGACTCGGTGTCCCACACAAAAAGAGAAGAGATCAAATTAACAACTGCATCCCTCACACACCCGAGTCTGCTGCCTAATCGTCTGAGCAGTTGCAGGCCGCAGTAGACCTTGACACAAGCTTATTAAGTAGCAGACTATCACATGCGAAAAATCGAAAATAGAACCTCTGGATGCTGTTTTGTCACGACTTACCTAGCCTACCTTTAGGCCAGCACCTGCTTGATGCGGCTGACTTCAACATCGGGGAAGTGTCGGCTCACGTAGATGTATAACAAGTAGCTCATATGACAGTCAAGTACCCAACTTCGTCATATAACAGTCAAGTACCAAACTTCGTCATATAACAGTCAAGTTCCTAATTTCGTCATATTAAGTACCTAACTCCATCATATAACAGTCAAGTACCCAACTTCCCAATATAAAAGCGAATCTATGAAAAACAGGGTTTATCAGGTCGTTGGACGACCATTCAAAGTAGAAGAAGCGACTTACCTAGCGGTCCTCATGCGGAGCGCGGCGCAGTTCTCCTTGCACTTGTAGGCCAGCACCTGCTTGATGCGGCTGACTTCAACATCGGGGAAGTGTCGGCTCACGTAGCTGATCAGCGCGTGGACTCTGCGGCGGTCGAGCGGCGGTTTGGTGGGGCGCGACTCCTGGCCCGCGCGCGACCACCGCTGCCCGGTGACAGAGCAGGTGGCAAGCTCGATTGGCGAGAATAGAGCCGCGGCTAAACCACGCGTCACCTTCCTATAGTCGCCCCATTTGACACCGCGTAATAACTCCTCGCGGATCTCTACGCCTTCGCCGAGCTTTATCTGTTGGAAGAAAAAATCTTCTTAGTTAAGTGGCTTCCCTGCCCTGCATCACGATTTTGTGTACACTGCTGGTTAACTTGAAATTATTACCCGACTGTCAGAGGGTTATGTTTTTCGACATTTTTTATGTATGTACCTAGACAAGAAATTCGTTTTCACGGGCTATTACAACCCAAACCGCTGGGCGGATCTTGACATGTGAGGTGTCATTAATGTGTCATATCATAGCATTGCGAGTGACATTGGCTATGTTAAAAATTCATAAATTCAAGATGGCGGATTTTTATCGCAAAATACAACTTTGCAATTACCGCAGTCGGGTTTTCGTTTTTAAATACATCTGCTTGTTTTAATGATGCTTTTACCATAACCAGGTATGAATGTCAAATCAGGCACTGTCGGCCGGGTAGTGTATAGACACTTTAGACAAACTTGGATATCACTTTCCCTGACACCACCGACCGTTCAGTTCTTTGACCTCACCCAACACGAAAGAACAGCAGATTTGTGTAAAAATATATTTCACCCATTTTATATCAAGGCTCCTCTATTCTTGTGGGGCACTGAGTCGCCCAACGACCCGATGAACCCTGGTGTAAGAGTGTTACATCCGCCTCCTACAAGTAGCAGGCCTCTGACATGGTCGTGTAACGAACTTGTAAATCCTTATTTAGGGTTATGTACTTTGAAGGATATTTATCCTACTTTTCATTCATATCATGAGATTCTAAGAAAACTGATATGATATCGACTGAGCATGGTAATTTAGCGGAAGCTTTAACTGCGCTATCAACTATGCGATAGTATCACTTCATTTATATTTTGCAGTAATTTACCTATTTCACTTTTTAATAACAAGTGAATAAGACGCAATGTAGGTACCTAAAATAATCTAATTAGCATTAAATGGATTTTTGCCCCAAACATATCATTACCATGACATTGAATCGGATATCAGAAGAGCCATTGACACTAAAAGGTACGTCAATAATGATGAATGACCTTTTAACACAAATGCCCAACCACCTCCCATATGATTAATGTTTTACATACGTACTCTTACGTACTATGGTATGCTTAAGATAACCCATGTACCGATAAGTTCATTTTGCAAGATAAGGACACGTTTAGGCGAAATATCAGCAAAACGCCTCATACAAGTAATGATAAAATAACAAACCTAATTATTAAAAACAAAAACCCGACTGCGGTAATTTCAAAGTTGTATTTCGCGATAAAAATCCGCCATCTTGAATTTATGATTTTTAATATAGCCAGTGTCACTCGCGCTGCTACGACGAATCCAAAGACACCTCGTATGTTAAGATCCGCCCAGCCGTTTGGGCTGTAGGCCGTGAAAAAGAATTTCTTGTCCACATACATACCTACATACTTAAATACTCTCGAAAAACATTTCCCTCCTTCCGTGGTAGTCGGGTAATAAAACAATCTACTGACACAAGTCTTCATTTCGTCTGCATCTTGCGATGTAGTCAGAACCTGGGCTTGTGTTGCTAATATTAATTCCATAGTATACATGACCTAGATTTCTCTCTTCTTACGGTATCGTAAAACATGAAGTTAATATCGCTTTTGCTATAGATATGAATTGAATAATTTATATCGAAGTTATGCGATCTAAAGAAATGGTCCCCGGGCCGAGCACGCATCCGCTAAAACTCTAATATATTTACTCCATGTAGAATAAATGAAATATAGCTTATTGATAGTCGATTTAGTCATTGGAAAACCCTTTTTACCACACTACACGTACCTAACATAGAACGGCGCTCGGGCAGGATAAAAAAATAAGGTAAGGTAGTAAGCTTGGGGCCAGCCAGATTAGGGCCTTATCATACTAGAGGATTAGGAGCGGTTGCGCACCGAAATCTCCGAAATCATATCGAATAGAATCATCGAAACGTTTTCCGAAAAAACGCCGCGTGTCCGCGACAAATTCGCTGCGCATCCGCGGCGTGTTCGCAACGCCTTCGCTGCGTGCCCGCTCCGCAGCCGCTCCTAAGCCGCTATGATAAGAGCCTTAACCTCACGGCTCATACATAATATCTACCCTCAAGTACAGCATAGGTATACTCACGAGGCGAGGCGCGGCGGCGGGCCCGCGCTCGTTCTCGCGCTTGAGCACGAACGGCAGCGCGCGGCGATGCTGCTCCAGCCACACGGCGTCCGGCACCGGCCGGTTGCGCCGTCCGTCCCACGGCCCCAACACGCAACCGCTCCCGCCTGCAATACCACACTTTCAAGCTCTATCGATCGCCCCATTGCATCGATTTATTACACTTAGGTACAGTATAAGCAAGCTATAGAGTGCGCCTAAAAAGTTAGAACGGTAGGCAGTAGGTAGTAAGCACACAACATCTCTGTCTATCAGTAGCAAAACGCCAGTGACAAAACTATATAACTTCTCACGTATTTCACGTCGGTATCTATCTATGGAGAAACTGCTTTTAAGTCTCAACGTTAGCGACACTAGCGCCACTCAGTGAAAAAAATTCACTGACTGAATAGGTACGCAAGTGATTGAGAAACCACATTATGAATTACCGACAATAACTTACAACAAAGAATTTTTAGAATCAGTAAAACCTTGGAAAAACTGTGCACTTTAGTTATGTTTATACATTTTATTAGATTTATTTATTCTTTGTGGTTACCAATTTTTATACATTTTATTAGATTTATTTATTCTTTGTGGTTAGTTATTGTCGGCAATTCATAAATTGGGCTCCAGATGAACAGCGTGTTCAGCCAGGGATTTTCTCCTATTTGGGGGCGCCACTAATCGGACGTTTAGCCTTAATTTTTGATAGCAGGTACGGCGCGGGGCTATACGCGTACTTTATTGCTTGCTTATATTATAATATAACTCTAAGCTTTTACGAAATAAAATAAGTCAATGAGAGTACTCAAAACATGTGTAAAATATACCTAAATGTAAAGGGGCGTTAGATTTTTACATAGAAAAGAAACAATATTAGTTGCATAGTTACCTGGCTTCCTCGGTAAGACATTCTTTGGTAACT
Source organism: Phthorimaea operculella (assembly GCA_024500475.1). Taxonomy (NCBI): domain Eukaryota; kingdom Metazoa; phylum Arthropoda; class Insecta; order Lepidoptera; family Gelechiidae; genus Phthorimaea; species Phthorimaea operculella. The sequence continues at coordinate 501,313 of JANFCV010000215.1, forward strand.
TGGAGAATAAAACATTAGAGTGTAAATGTGTGTAGTATCTGTGTGAAGTGTGTACAAAATTAAAAGCATGTGTTATCTATCGACACAAATGTTACTACAACTAAAAATTCCACATTTCGCAGTACCATTTTATTTTCGATATTTAGTTTTAAAAAATTACATTGATTTATTTACATACATAATAGAATTCTAATAACTGCGCAAAGGAAGATTTATATTCAAAAATAGCAATTATTATAATTATAAGTGTAACTTTTTAGTGATCAATCATACAAATTACAATTTATAAAATATGGTGTATAAAATCAAATACAAACCGGCCAAGAGCGTGTCAGACACGCCCACAAATAGGGTTTCGTAGTCAACGTTTAAATATCAGGTTTTTCAGCATTACAAACTTAAGTTTGTTAGCAGCAGTATGATGACCAACCGCAAATAGAAAAACTCGATTTTTTCTGAAACCTATCAGGGTACAATATCCGTTATAGTTTTCATTGTAACTTCAGATAGTAAGCTATATTCCATAATTGTTTCAAATTTTTAGCGTTTATACTTTAGAAGTTACAGCTGGAACAAATTATGGGTCAAAAACGTCCGTTTTAAAAGCAAATATCTCGTGACAGAAACATTTTAGTGACTTTGTTTCAAAGAAACCTCACCTTAGTTTGAAAATACCTATTCAACGATACCCCACTCAATAATACAGAAGAAAAAAAAAATTTTTGCCCCCCTTTCACTTGTATGGGAGGGGGTCCAAAAAACATTTAAAATATTTTTTTCTTAACATTTCTATATTTGGGTCAACACGATCTATCTTCTCACCAAATTTTATGTCGATAGCTCTAAAACTGACGAAGATATGAGGGCGCGGCATACAGACAGACAGACAGACAGACAGACAGACAGACAGACAGACAGACAGACAGACAGACAGACAGACAGACAGACATGACGAAACTATAATGGCTTGCTTAAAATTAGTACGAGGAATTACTAAAAAGTTATCTAAAATTATTTAAAGGATGTATGTATCGGAATAAAATAAAAATCTTAGTATTATTTTAACGATTAGGTATATCTTATACAGAGCGCCAATTTTTAGAACAATATCTGTTATTTTATAGGAATTGTAATTTTAGTGCATTTTTTCTGTATCTGGCAATACAAAAGTGTGCATATAATATATTTGCATAGAATAATATTATAATCTGATACGCTAGGCGTAAGTGAAGAAATAAAATTGACGCTCTGTTATCGTCAATTCAACAGTATTAGAAATGTTTAACAACTATATCCGTTGTAGTAGCTTGTATGTTCTAATATTTTAGCTATGTTTAACCGACGCTTTCTTACAATACCTAAGCAATTTCGCATATAATGAGTATCTCAGTTATTTCTTAGATCTGAGTTGTGTTGATACAGATTATGTCTTGAAATATTTTTATACCCCACCTTGATTATGTCTTGATATTGTTTTTAAACCTCGCCCTGACTAGACTAAGCCCTTACAGGAAGTGCCCTTTTTATGTAAGACGAGCTAACTTATCAATCAGTATCTGTCTGACATGCTCTAGTCTGACAAGGTCTGGCATTCCTTTCATGAGAAAAGCCCTATCTTCACAAATTTACTCCTTTTGTTTTAGATTTGTTTACTGTTTTGTTACAAACTTAACGTTAATTTTGTATGGATTAAATAAAGTTAAACAATGCTAAAATATCACAACTTTCTCTGAATTTAAACAAGGATTATGATAACGATTAACGACGTTCTAGTTGTAACTGTATGAAATAAATTGATGATAATAACTAGGGACAAGATGGAAGTCTTGATATTGATACCTAAATTAAACATCAGTTTATCTGAAAGTAAATACATTTCAATGAGACATAAAACTAACCTATAATCAAAAATACCACTAATGGATAAATTGAAATAATGACTGTGTAACGACATTTTGTTTATAATTACGTTCATGAACATTACTATCATACTGATAAAATTTCTAAGATTATTAAATGCTATCCAAATTCAGCAAGTGTGTAGAGATTCTTTTTTACAATAATATTTTTTTAGTTTAAGTAAATATTTCAGTTTGAATTTTATTTAAACTGCGCCTTAACTTAGTATGGGATTAAAGTTATGAAAAATCCAAAAGTGCTTTCGAAATAGAAGTAGGATCGATCTATCGGATACACAAGCAAATATTTTATAATAATTCATTACTTATTGCAATTTGGAACATTTGCTTTTATTTTATGTTTAATTACAAAGCGTTTTACAGTATAATAAATGCAAAATAAAAATTTAGAGATCATAGAGATTAAATGACTTGAGATCAAGCGTTATCCCCGAGATTTATTATATTTTTTAAAAAGATAAAACTAATATTGTGAATCACAACCCTAATCTTCCTTTCACAATGTGTCCCCCTAAATGCTTTTGCTGTAAAATGACTAGACATACTTTTACACATGGCAAACCGTTTCGACATTATGTCTATCTATAAAAAGGAAATATACTGAAGAAAAAACTGATCAAAATCCAAATCTAAAAATAGTGTAGATAGAGAAATAAAAAATTATGTCCCTTAATCTAGTTTGTAAACGTTATTGAGTGCTCAATACACTGGGCTTGTGGGAACTATGGCAAGTAAACTGTTGATACATATCATAACTAATATTAAATAACTAATATTATGTATCGTTATATTTAAACTTGAAGACATTATAATATTCATCATTATTACATCTGAGATTTTGTACAAACTATTACCGGGAGCCGTCCAATCACTCAACAATATAAACCGTGTAAAGATAAACCTATTGTGTATAAAAATATCACTATTGTATTTCATCACGGGTTCATGTGTTCATAGTCACATAATTCGTGAGGTCGACAAATAAAACGGTAGTGGGCGCCGCGTCCCGCCGCTTTCGGGTACAAAAAAATTATGCTCTATTATGAAAATATTCCTATACGTGTCTCTAGGGTCGGCGGAAAGCGGCGCCCAGTGGTGGACAACGTGTATGTATATGTATAACTGTAACCTGTAAATAACCTATGTTATGTAAAATCAGCACCGGTTGCAACAAATGCTTCAACAACAATCAGTCTATTGTCAGAAAGGAAGGTACTAGTGGGTTCCCTTTGACGAGGCCCCTTAGTAATGCGAGGGAATCACAGGAAAGTGACTCAGCGCTTAGCTCATCTCATAGCTTTCTACGCGTAGGCCACGGGTTTATGTTACTGTATTATTTCTTGTTAAATATATTCTTATTGCACTATTAAAACATTATCTATCTATGGATTTACTATTATGAACACTGTTATCGGGAGGGACTCGTCAAAGGAACGTCTGGCACTCGGTATAGTTATCGAAAGGCACGCAATAAGCGGAGAGGTGTGACGGCAGATAGGCCCCCGGCGACACTCCGATCACAGACTAGATATATCTATACAGTCTTCTTTACGATGTATAAGCCACATCTTCCATGTCTTCGAGCGAATAGATGCAACGAATTGAATTGGATAAGTTCTATCTAAAGATTTCATAAATCTATTTAATTAATTAATAGTCGTATCGTATCTGTTTGTCTCATTCATCAGTTATTGTCACTCATGATGGGACCGGACCGGCGGCGCCGGGCAAGGAGAAGCTGTGAGGAGGGAATGCGTTGCATCTGTTCGCGCGACAACGTTCCTCGCGTGTAGGAGAGCGCGCGTGTCGTCGCTACTGGGGCTGCGGGAAGTGCTGCGCGGGGCGCAGGGGGGGCATCGGCGGCGGCGGCTTGCGCGGGCGCACGGGGTGCTGCGCCAGCGTGTGCCGGCGCAGGTACAGCGGCGTCTTGAAGCTGCGGCCGCACGTGGCGCACGCCACCGGCTGCGCCTCGTGGATCAGCCGCACGTGCTGGCGCAGGTTGGACGCGTTGCTGTACCGGCGGCCGCACTGCCCGCAGCGGATGCCGCCGGCCGCGGCCCCTGCCGTCGCGCCCGGCCCGCCCGCTGCCAACAACACCACGTTCGCACTCGTCCGCTCCGCCGCACACCGCCCCGCGCCCGAGCCCGCCCGGAGCCCGCAGCGTCCGTCTGTCCCGACCCGACCCCCATAGGTGACATTGTCTGACTGGTATTTGACGAGTTTTAGAAAGACCCGATTGTTAGAAACCAAGCTTGAAGCGAAGGAGGGTAATTTGGGGAACAAATGAGCAGACTTGTCGTATGCCGGACGGACGGGGCTGCAGGCTGCGGCGGAGCGGCGAGGGCGGAGCGGCCGTCGCCCGACACCCGCGCTCCTAGCCACCACCGCAATGATACGAGACGCGCGCGCTCTCTTCTACGCCGATTATTTGCAAAAGTGCTAAAGGGGTTCGCCGGGGGCGCGGCTGTCCGAGTCGACGTGTGCGTGTGATTATGAAGTGACGTGAAATAAAGAGAGAGGATCATATTTACCTTCAGCATTCTCGTCCCGCAGCTCGGCATTTATCCCGGGTATGAGATCCAAATTACCTGCACCGACAAGGACAATGATTTAGATATGTATGGATACGAAGAACCAAAACAAGTGAAGTTGTTAATCGTTCTCACCTTGTAAGGTCGCGAAAGGGTTTGCCAGGGTGTTATTCTCGTTGTAATACATCGGCGGAAAACTGGACCGTTCCTCGTCGCTGGCTTCTTGTTCCATCATCTCCATTTTTGGTTCCAACAGATCGGACGCGTTGAAATCCTGTTTATCAGCTCTCTCTAACTCCCCTGGATCCATGAGGATATCATTTTCTTCACTTTTCACCTCTGGCGGCGCTTCGAGATCAGTTTTGACCCTCAACGAGGGATAGTTGCACGTTTCGCTATAGTCATCATTATTAGGCCTCGTTTGACTAGAAGTTTGAAAGGGAGCTTCTTCCTTGAGATTATTTCTGGCAACGTCGGGAGAATTTCTCGTGGAGCGTCGACTAGCACTTTGCTCTTGTTCGTCGGTTGAGGTTGACTCGACGTTTTGGCTAGCGGCTTTGGAAGAGGAGGTAGAATGTGACGGCGGCTTTGCGCTGAGCAAGTTACGTAGTTGAGAAGGAGGAGATTTTCTGTTCACTTTCTGCAAGAGGAAGGTTCTGGTCAGGTTGAGAAGTGGCGACAGCTTAAGAAATACTACAAGAATATCGAAACCTTGAATTCGCCGTCTATGGACGTAATTCGACACGGCAAATTGTGCAAGTCTCAGTGGTGAAGGGTGACATTTTACCGAAGGTATGCCAGAGCCAAAAAACATAGCTAACTAAATGTAAGTAGATTGATGAGTGACTAAGGATTTATAAGTCCCTGAAAGGGAAGCCGATGGGAATCAGCATGAAAAGTCACTTCGCCACTGGCAAGTCTATTGTCTCGACACACTACGACCGAAATTACGCGACGGACTTCGGCGCAATTACGCCAGCAACTATATCCGAAGTTCCGTCACCGAAATTAGGTACGTCGCCGAATGTCAGTCCGAAGTAATTCGGCGTGATTAGTACGTAATTTTGGCGCTTATGGTGTGTCATCCCAACCGAAAACGCCGAGAACTGACGGAACGGAATTCAGCCGCCGAATTTCGGTCGCGTAATTTCGGTTGTAGTGTGTGTACACACTTACAGCTGGACGTACCTTGTCGTTGTGCTGGCTGCAGTCGGTGAGGCCGCGGATCTGCAGCGCGTCCGCGGTGCGCAGGAACGCGGACAGCTGATGTTCACCTGCCCCACGTACATGAACCCCTTCGCCACTGGCAAGTCTATCAGCTGGACGTACCTTGTCGTTGTGCTGGCTCCAGTCGGTGAGGCCGCGGATACAGCTGATGTCCACCTGCCCCACGTACATGAACCCCTTCGCAAGTGTACCAGCTGGACGTACCTTGTCGTTGTGCTGGCTGCAGTCGGTGAGGCCGCGGATCTGCAGCGCGTCCGCGGTGCGCAGGAACAGCTGATGTTCACCTGCCCCACGTACATGAACCCCTTCGCAAGTGTACCAGCTGGACGTACCTTGTCGTTGTGCTGGCTGCAGTCGGTGAGGCCGCGGATCTGCAGCGCGTCCGCGGTGCGCAGGAACGCGGACAGCTGATGTGCACCTGCCCCACGTACATGAACCCCTTCGCAAGTCTACCAGCTGGTCGTACCTTGTCGTTGTGCTGGCTGCAGTAGGTGAGTCCGCGGATCTGCAGCGCGTCCGCGGTGCGCAGGAACGCGGACAGCTGATGTGCACCTGCCCCACGTACATGAACCCCTTCGCAAGTCTACCAGCTGGTCGTACCTTGTCGTTGTGCTGGCTGCAGTAGGTGAGTCCGCGGATCTGCAGCGCGTCCGCGGTGCGCAGGAACGCGGACAGCTGATGTTCACCTGCCCCACGTACATGAACCCCTTCACAAGTCTACCAGCTGGACGTACCTTGTCGTTGTGCTGGCTGCAGTCGGTGAGGCCGCGGATCTGCAGCGCGTCCGCGGTGCGCAGGAACGCCGACAGCTGCGCCTGCGCGATGTTCACCTGCCCCACGTACATGAACTGCAGCAGAGCGCGCACGTGCGACACCTCGCAGTCGCGCATGAAGATTATCGGGTGCGGACATGGGTTGTTCTGCAACAACCAACGTTCGTGAGTAATCGGGTTAGCACATGAGTGCTAATCCCGTTCTACCTCTTTGGTATTTTGACAACAACTTTTAAGAAGATTATCGGGTGCGGACATAGTTGTTCTGCAACCACCAACGTTCATAAGTAAACGGGTTTTATGCAGTGTCTGCTACACTGATGCCAATCTGATGCATCGATCTCTTGGGTATTTCGACAACAACTTTACTCTTAAGCAGATTATCGGATGCGGACATGGGTTGTACTGCAACAACCAAAGCTCCTGAGTCATAGGGTTTTATGAATTGCGTCCACATGAGTGATACGCTGATGCCAATCTGAGGCATTGATCTCTTGGGTATTTTGACAACAACTGTTTAAGAATGTCATCCTCTAATCCTATGATAAGCAGCAATCATTAGATAATAAACTACGATTCAAAACCAATTAACGTACAGTACGAGCGCGAGTTCATTGCTAGCCTGAAGTATGCGCCTTTTTGTCACACACGCCGAGATACTGGCAAGTGCGACAAGGATGCGCATACATCAGGATGGTAATGAACTCGCGCGCGTACTGTAGGTGGTGGGTTGCGTACAAGTACGGTCACTTTGGTGCCCGAAAAGCCGAAAGAAAGCAACGGTTGCTAGTTTTCAACTTTCTTCTTTCGAGACTCGCTAAATCAAACGCAAAATCTTAATACCTAACTACTACTAATCTAATAGGTTTAAAAATATGACGCATTCCTCTGGCTGGCTTGGTAAGACCAATGGATCCAGTATTCATGGAGAAAGTAACGATTTTATGTAGTCCGTAATGTCTGTATTTTATTAGATCATTTACCTACTTAAGTCTTGAATTTTTTCATAACGTTACAGTCATTTCTCTGTGAAATTGCTACTCTACCTACTGAAGGCAAAATAATCACAATATTGCTCTGAGATCATGGTATTTTATACATACCTAAGGACAGAGTAACGATATTTCCTATTGTTCATTTGTATAACTAAAAGAGTCAGTCATGGTGATCCTTATGTTATTTATGATTATGAATGATGTAACAGATATATTACTTAACTGATAGATAAGATAAGACACTGTCAACTACAAAAAAAATCTTCCGGCGAAATTAATATAACACAGATAGTTTTGAACTAAATAATAGTTTCAATGAATAATCACTGCAACATATTCCTCATTGCACCTTGTTCTAATATGGTCACTAATATCGAAATTATCCTTTATTTTTATACTTATTTTTTTCTTTTTTTTAAAGGACATATCCATTCATATTATTAGATTGAATTAGAATGTGACTTTCTTAAAGAGAATCTTGTAAATTCCTACTTACTAATTATAAATGGATTGACTTTGACTCTATCAATATGACGACCGATGTGGCGCGGTGGTCTCCCTACCACTTGCGTTTGTCACAGAGGTTCCCAGGTTCGACCGGCCAGGCCAATAAAGGTGCAAGTTTGTAAGGTGCGGTCGATCGCATCAGCGCGCGGCTGCAGCTGCTGCGGCTTTAGTTTGGCGTACGGCCGCACGCGTCAGTCGCACCCCTTGAACGCGCTACATTCGTAGAATGAAAGTGTATAGTGTTGCGTTTTAGGGGTGCGACAAATGCGTGCGGCCGTACGTCATACACTTTCCTACTACGACTATAGCCGCATCGGTTGCACGCGTCAGCTGCATGGCCGCAGCCACGTGCGGCTGCGATGGGCCGCACCTGGCGAACTTGCACCTATAATATGAATTTAAGGTACAATGTATAGATTTTGTGTATGTCTATGCCACATTAGAAGAAATCCTAGAAAAGGCTATGAATGTGATTGTATCTACATCATTTAGGTATGCATATGCAGCCACAAGTTGCTTATACATACATACATAAATCACGCTTATATTCCTTGCAGGGTAAGCAGAGCGTAAACAGCTGCACAAAACGTTTGAGAGTCATTCAGAAGACTATGTCACCATAGTTACAGGTTGCCTGTCGCCTAAAATTATTGCAATTCATGTCAACTCTCAAATCCTTTAGTGTAGCTTCTTACGACACCCACGGGAAAGATATGGAGTGATGCTATTCTAAGCCTGCACCACGCAGCACAAGTTGCTAATGAAAACATGTGAAATTTTCATTCCACAGCCAAGGAATTCTCCAGAGTTAAAATAACCCATATACATAATGGAGTTCTACATTGAATTAAATAGTGAAAGGAATTGAATAATGGATGATACACATACATAATTATACCAACATGATTATAGATAGATACCTAGTGAAATAATGGTCAATATAATTCGATAAATTTGCCGTGTGATGCCAGCTTAGAATAGCATCACCCCATATCTTTCCCGTAGGTGACAAGTAGACACTAAGGGATTTGAGGGTTGATGGGTATTGCAATTTTAGGTGACCAGCTGACAACCAGTCACTATGTTGATACAGTCTTCTGATTTACTCTCAAACTTATGTCAGAAATTGTATAAATGGCCATTTTTAAGTCTTACATACATACATACATACATATATCACGCCTTTATCCCTTGCGGGGTAGGCAGAGCGTCAACGGCCGTAAAAGTACGGTCGTTATCGCCACGTCTGACACATATTTGAGGGTCGTTTTAACTATTGTCGTGTATCGCTATAGTGACAGGTTGTCAGCCTGTCGCCTAAAATTGCAATACACATGATACCCTCGAGTCCTTTAGTCGCTTCTTACGACACCCACAGGAAACAAATGGGGTGATGCTATTCTAAGCCGGCATCACACGGCATTTTAAGTCTTTTGTTAGAATATTAAAACTTCTTTAGTAAATGAAAACATTAACAGTCACAAGTCATTTACAATTTGTTAGGTGTTGTTGACTTCATAATTATTTCTTTTATTGGCTACTATGCCTATAGTTATACCTTCTATTAGTTAGTCATAATAAAATTTGCATTAATTCAAAATTCCTTTGTTATTCAAGGTCAATTAGAGTGCTGCACAAAAACAAAATGGTTTAGCAATTTGTGGTCATGTGGTCATGGTGACTATTACATTCATAAGTACTATGATTGAACAGGTAAAACTGGAACAAATAGGTAATTTTATACAAAATAAAGATGTGTCACCAGCAAACTAGGCTCTACACTTACTAAAATATAACTAAAGAGTTTAGTGGTATTGGTCTCTTACATACTTATCAGCTTTAAAACATACCTATCCTAACACAGAATCTCTCTCATTTCCTCCCAAAAAAGCTTAGCTCAGGCTACTTAAACTTTGCATAGATTACTATAGTGTACCATACAAATTATATGTCAAGAAAATCTTATAATGATGTATTTATCTAAAACTGTTATAAAATGTAGAACAAAAGCAAAGTATTACAAGCAAATAAGATTATGAGAGTGGTGTTATGTCGCAATGTTTATTTCAACAAGCATCACAATGAACAACTATTTACAAATCAATGGGAACTTGTTGACTAATGTGATGTGATTGTACATTTGTCATAATTAGGTTAATAGCTGTACTGCTGTAATTGCCACAAACATCTTTGTGTTTTACCCAATTTTACCAGTAATTTACAAAAATCTATGTAATCATTTACAATAATGATATAACCTTTCTACACATTGTTCCCAAAGTATCTTATCAATCTGATTGCTTGGCTACAATCAAATGTATCTTAACCTAGAAATATGTTAAAAAGGTTGAACATATAAACCCACCATAAAGCTGTAAAGTAGGTGAGAAAAAGTATGCCTGAAATATGTAAGTACTGCACTCAACTGAGTGTGCAAGTAGAGGTCATTGACACCACAACTTATACCTACATCTAGTAAGAGCCGTATTCTATGTGTGTTATTGATAGTTATCAAGTTACAAGTAATTTCACAGTAAATAGTATGTAATAGAATAAAGTTTTGTATGTCTTATTTACCGTAATACGAATTCTTATTACAGTTATAATGATTTAGAAGAGTTTAAGTATTTCAAGAAAGTGGGGACAATGAAAATGGTTGTTTGAATTACAAATGAGGATTTCCATAGCTTTCATGTGCCACAGCGTTACCTCCCGCTCATTACATTGCATTCCATGCAATTAAATACAAAATTGTAGACTAACACTAGATATCCAAATGTAAAAACTTGATTATGGTAAGTAGGTGGAATAAAACTACCATTTACAAGATAACCTTCTACTGAGTATTGCTTCATCATTGAGAAATTGCATTCACCATAAAAGGTTTGTACCGTTTAGACATGCAGTGATGACAAAAAGAAAGGAATCCATTATCTGGTGGAATTCTAGCCCATACATAAACTGCACCAATGGTATAATGAGCTAATTAGAAATTGTGAAACAGAATTTTTTAAGTAGGCACAAAATAAATGAAATCACGAGTACTTAACCGGAACGCGAGACATGGCATTTGTAAGTAGATCAAGTGTTTTATACATAACAACTTTCACTAGAGTCATTGTAATGGTGACACATCAAAGTGTGGGGAGTGAAAGATGCACTTACTTTGAACAATTCCTTGAAATAGGGACTACAGGCGGAGAGCACCACCTTGTGCGCCTCCAGCCTATGCCCCTCGCACGCCAGGGTCACATCCACGAAGTCCTCATCATCGCGCAGCGCCTCGAATTGAGAAGTAATATTTGCTTGAAAATTGTTCCATCTCAAACAGAATTGCTGGTCGCCACCCAGTTCTGCACCTTCCATTACTTATAGACATAACTCGATATCCCTGCTCATTTAATTTGTTGATAAGAATAGTAAAATATTGAAAATAAATATATCACAGTATCTTGCAATTTCAGTCGCCGTCTGGCCGAAAATCTTATGAAAGAAAACAATCAATAAAATCTCGTACCAATATGAGAAAAATAAAACTTTTTAATTTGTCATTTTGCTGAGTACATTCACTTTAACGTTTCATTTTATGTTGCGGTTCGATACCGGTTTTTTTACCTTTCCATTGTCTATGGTGCGATGTGTATGGTAAATTGGAAAGGAACGTCTTATATTTTTTTGGGTTATTTCCTTCCATCTCATTTCTTCCTTGGTTAGTAGTTAGGTTTGGTTCCTTACTTTCAGAAATGATATAATAAATGGTTTTATCTTAATAGTAATTTAAGACTCAATTAGGTTTATAAAAAAACAATCTTTTTATTATCAGAATATTAGTACAAAACAAACAGTAGGTATTGCAATAAATATTTTTCATGGGTACAAGATAAATTCATCAATATGAATTTATAGAGCCTGTTCTCCTTCAACCATTTCCTTCAAATTCAGTAATTCGAACTGCCCATTGCCTTTTGTTTCCGCTCTTATTAGTTCATCAAGATTTCTAAAGCTGCCCGGGTCTATCAGGCAAATAATGTTAGCTGTGCCAGAATCCCAATTTTCATCTTCCACCCTTGTGACCAGTTTGATCACTTTCTCTCTAGTTTTTTTAGCATCTTTACCGCTCAAGAGAATTCTTACTCGCATCTGAGCCCTTTCTAAAGGTATTTCCTTTTTCAGTAGCTGTATCACATCAAGTGCTTGCTGTTTAGCATTTCTGTTTACATTGACTGAGAAGTGAATGTCCTTCATTGCCTTCTCTATTATTGAAACTGGGTATGGTCTCTTGGTCTCAGGGTTAACACATTTATCAGAGACTGTTGTAGCAATATCTTTGAACAAGGAGTCTATCTGGGAATGGCGTTCTTTGTCAGATACTTGAAGTTCACCTTTCTCCAATATTTCTTTACAGATTTCTGTTGTGTCATCTTTCCCAAAAACTTTGACCAAATCTTCTTTTTTTGCTACTTGACCTTTTGATACATTTGTGAAAACAGTGTGAGTTTGCAGGACTTCATCAATGTCTGTTTCCCTGTAAAACAAAAGAAAATAGGAAGATGGATTGGAGTGTAGGTACTTAGGTAGGTACATACAAAATTGAACAATGTTGAGCAATATAGGAAGGACTATAACTGACGGTGATAACTACAATAATTAGAATAGCCATTGTAATTAGTAATAATCAGTTATTATATACTTACACTTTGTTCCTCCAAGAGACAACTTTATTTCGGTAACATGCTATTTCAAACCTCTTTCCACCTTTTTTCAGCCTTACTATTGCAACGTTTGTTAGGCGGATTTGATTAGTTGGAGTGAAAATTTTGGACATCTTGCTGGAATTTGAATCTTTTCTCTTTTAATTTTATTTCGCGTAGAATTGAAAAACAACACAAGGAAGTAACCTCGTTCAATCAAACAATTGTCAAAATATTTGAGTTCTACTAGCTAGCTAGAGCTAAACTTTTACCGGTTTTTAGTGCTCTCTCTCTTGCACTTGGATAGATTCATATTCGTTTCTCTCGTCAGACAAGTTAGCTTTTTAGCCGGTGCTACTAGAACATAGACTACAGATTATAACAAAAGAGGCGTGGCCACATGTTCACCTCCTTGGGGCGTGGCCTTGCGTGGATCTATTTTTTCAGGACTGGAGACTTGACTTTTGATATTTATTATATACGGCGATCTAAAGTAAACCAAACAACCACTTGATTCATGTTAATGCAAAGTGTTAATGGGGAAAGTTGTTCAGTTTCATGAGTACTTCTCCTTTGGGCTTGTTATAGACTTTTTGTTTCTTCTTTTTCTTAGCTTTGTTTCGGAAGCTAGATTCCCAACCCGGTATAGAAATAAGTCATTGTTGGCAACATTGAATTTAAAAAAATATCAGTCAAGACGCAACACGACGTGTATTTCTCGAAGAAGTTGTCCGTCATTTTGTAATATTTGTGTATTTTGTCGGCGATTTTATGTGATTATCTAAAAAGATGGCGAAATTGGTTGATATTTATAATAGCGAAAAAGAGCCTGTAATAAAAAGGCGACAATTACCGTTAACTATCTACGAAAACCTTACGGTAAGTGGGCTACTGCACTTTGACATTACCACTAACGTAGACTATTATCAGGGATAGAAATTACACAAAATTATTAGTCATTGTGCTAATAGAAAGTAGTTTCCGTGTTGCGTGCAAAAAGACCGCGAGTCTGGAGCATCGTGGCCGCGGAAATGGCCGCTGATGATGTTTTCTAGCGCCAAGTTCATCGGATTGATTTGCTGGTGCTATGACGTTTTCTAGTTGACCTTATTTGCGAATTATTTCTTTGTTGACGGGTCGGTTTTGTTTTGCAGATGATAATGGATTTGAACACGATGGGTTTGATCTGCGACAACGCGCAGGTGAAGGGTCGGGAGTACGAGGACTTCATGCGAAAGTACAGGACACTATCCACTGATGAGCTGAAAGCGGCGCTAAGAGTCGACGCCTCCGATATATTTAACGTACTCAATCAAAGCATTCCTTGTGTTGGCTGTAGAAGAAGGTAGATACTGAAATTTGTTGTTATTCATCATACTTTTGGGTTCAGTGCATATCCTAATGTTACCTTGTTCATTCACTCAGTTATGCTAGAACTACACTTACCAGTACTGTGCTGCCATTTAAATAATGTATTCAGGCTATTTGAGATCACACTTAAAATGCTACTGCTACAAGTTGGCTGCAAGATTATTATTAAACATTGTTAATTTCAATTGAACGGTATTCATTGGGGACAAAATCCCAGGCACTTTATATCTGATATAATGTTGGAGACACAGCCTTGCTGGGAACTTAGTTGGGAACATTTTTTGGGGAACTTTCGTATTCAATACAATGTTCCGGAACTTTGTTCCCACCTTAAAAGCTTATTTTATAGCTAGACCTTAACAGCCGCAGCAGTCCACTGCCTTTCATGGGTCTTCTCCTATTAAGGGGTATTGCCGTACGTACCACACATAGTAAGTGGATTAGTCAGGGCAGTGAGATATTGCATCCTATATTTGTTGCGTTTTATACCTATGTTCTTGGTAATCACAGGAAAGTTGATAATTATTCAAATTTTATTTTCCAGTGTTGAACGTCTATTTTATCAGTTATGTAAATCGGGCCACCCCACATTGGACCCATTGGTCCTATCGCCAGATGAGATTATGACAATAAAAGAAGAGAAAATCATACATCCACAATCACTTGCCACATTGCTGAATGGTCACAGGTGAGTTCAAAACTGCAGCAGCATTGGAAGGATCGAATGAGAAACTGCAATATGACTGCCCTCATGTGCAATGTAGCAAAAGTGTCCAGAAACTAGTGGAAGGACAAAAGTTGGCTCCATGAAGGTATTCATTGGGGACAAAATTCCAATTAGGTACTTTGTTTATTACACAATGTATCTGGACAATGTTCCCAATACATCCATATTCCAAACAATGTTCCTGGACAAAGTTCCCAAAGAAAAAGTGTCCACTTTGGGAACATTGTCCAGATACATTGTATAATAAACAAAGTATCTGGGATTTTGTCCCCAATAGTATACCTGGCTTTAACTATTTTGCTGCTACACTGCAGTACAGTCATATAGCCAGTTCCACCTTTTCGACTTTAATAAAATTCCCATTACGAGGTAAAAATAAATTACTTGAGTTCAAGATAGAAGTTGCAGCAACTTTGGTCCCGTTGTATGAAAAGATTAGAAAATAAGTCAAGATGTTATAAAAAGAACTTGAGACAGTCAAGTAAAACTGCCAATTTATTTGTCTGCCGTGGTGTATTTATAGGTTCAAGGCCAATCTGCCCAATGTAATCTTGTTATGTGCTGAAGTCACCTAAGCAAATATTTTTTTACTGAGGAAGCACTAAGTTTTCAATTTTAATCTTTCTTGACTTTTCTGCTTTTTGATCTTACATAATCAATATTTCCTTATGTTATTTATTTGTCTAACTACATCTATATAAAATTATATTGTGTGAGACCATTAGTTTAGTTTAGAGTACAGTATAGTTAAAATTTGTAATCGCCAAATACAACTACTCTATCTCTTGGGATTTTAATGCATACAGTGCTAAATAATTTTCTCTTTCATCTGAGTGCCAAACAGAAGAAGAAAGACTTATCAAACGTAAAATTTGTTTTCTAGTTCGGGCATAGAATGCCTGATAGTGAGTCAGCCACGGTGGAAAAAGTCCCAGCGCTGCACACTTCACTCCCTAGAGGCTGGAACTGCGCGGGGGTGGGGCGCAGGTGCGGGTGGCGCAGGTTGTTGGGGCTGGGCTGCCTGGGGCTGGGGCGGCCGCGCGGCCTGGCGGCAGGCCTGGGACGCCATGCGAGCGTCAGCCCGCGAACACGTGACCCTCGTACACTTCAACACGCTCCACGACACGCTGCACAACTATCTCAGGAAACACCGCTTCTGCGCCGACTGCAAGACTAAGGTATGTGCCGTTAGATATTCATCTTCATTTTCAGCCAACTAGTGGCGAAGGTTTCTTACATGCCAATTCACATCGGCTTCCCTTTCAGAAAACAACTCCTTTCTCACATCAATATTCTTTCATTTAGTACAATTTTTACTCTGGCTTTCCTTTAGTAAAATGTTACCCTTCGCCACTGCAGCCCACGTCCACCCACCCACTGCTGTGCTGGGTATAGCTTCTCTATTGCACCAATTTTCATGGTCTTGTGCTAATCTCATCCAAAGAGATCCTGTTGACTTAGTGATGTTTTCACACCCCTGCCCTGGACTGATGGTCTGCTCATTGAACTTTTTTTTTGTTCCTGTTGGCCACCACTCTGTAAATGCTTTTGATGTTACAATGAAACAAAGTCAAGGCTTTAAATTTGTTGATAATGTATGCAGCTACCCTGATTGCCAAATCTAAATATAACTTAATGATAAAAACAAATTGCTGGCTACTGATTAGTGTGTTATATTTCCAAAGTAATTAATTCAAAAAAATGTACCAACTGTTCAACTATGAAAAGTTATCAACCATTATTGTGTTTGTTTGTCTGCCCTTGAGAATAGTAATCCCCATTTCATTAAAAAAATGTCTACTTTCAGTCCATAGAAATCATGATGCAATTTTCATGGCTGAGTTTTATCTTTTGATAACACTTATCTCTCAATATGAAATTTTGTAGTACAAAGCAAAGAGGGAACCAGTTTCCTAAATAATAAATAAACATTTTTTTGCGATCACTACTTAATGTTATGATATTATGATCTATAAATTTTAAACATGACCTCTTTGTTTTACTGTGTGATGCCAGCTTGGAATAGCATCATTCCATTTCATTCCCACAGGTGTAGTATTTTTATTATTTGGTTAGAAGGGGTTGGTCCTGATCAGACCAACAGCCACTGCGACCTTTTCAGATCTATTGTGGCACAGGTGTAGTAAGTGGCGACTAAGGGCCTCGAGGGTTTCATTTGTATTACAACTGTAGGCAACAAGCGGTTCTGTTATGCTTGTGCCATTAAGGCTTTGCCTACACTTGTTAGGGATACAGTGTAATATGTGTATGAGAATATGTATCATTATCTAGACACGCTTTAGCTTGGCCAGTCAAGTTCACGCAAAGGACTGGCGGGTTGCACCGTGTTTTATATTACACGAACCATTTGGTGCCATTTTCACCCCTTCATATTTCAGAATCTATTTAAGATATCTGTTTTACAGGTTCTAAGGGCGTACCAGTTGCTAGTAGAAGAGAAGGAGCCTCAAAAGGAGAAGGGCTACGTCGGGGCGTTGTACGGAGGGATCAAACGGTGTCTGCTGGACAAACACCTGCACTTGCAAGCCAAGACCGACTACATCGCGCACCTGATCGCACGCGCCGAGCCCGAGCTGCTCGGCAACCACCGCGAGAGACACGCCAAGACGCTCGAGATTGCACAGGAAGAGGTATGTTACTTACACACACCTACACAAGCCAAGACCGACTACATCGCGAGAGACACGCCAAGACACTCGAGATTGCACAGGAAGAGGTATGTTACTTACACACACCTACACAAGCCAAGACCGACTACATCGCGAGAGACACGCCAAGACGCTCGAGATTGCACAGGAAGAGGTATGTTACTTACACACACCTACACAAGCCAAGACCGACTACATCGCGAGAGACACGCCAAGACGCTCGAGATTGCACAGGAAGAGGTATGTTACTTACACACACCTACACAAGCCAAGACCGACTACATCGCGCACCTGAGCTAGAGACTTGCCAAGACGCTCGAGATTGCGCAGGAAGAGGTATGGTACTGTTTACACACACCTACACAAGCCAAGACCGACTACATCGCGCACCTGATCGCTAGAGACACGCCAAGACGCTCGAGATTGCACAGGAAGAGGTATGTTACTTACACACACCTACACAAGCCAAGACCGACTACATCGCGCACCTGATAGCGCGCGCCGAGCCCGAGCTGCTCGGCAACCACCGCGAGAGACACGCCAAGACGCTCAAGATTGCACAGGAAGAGGTATGTTACTTACACACACCTACACAAGCCAAGACCGACTACATCGCGCACCTGATCGCTAGAGACACGCCAAGACGCTCGAGATTGCACAGGAAGAGGTATGTTACTTACACACACCTACACAAGCCAAGACCGACTACATCGCGCACCTGAGCTAGAGACACGCCAAGACGCTGGAGATTGCACAGGAAGAGGTATGTTACTGTTTACACACACTACACAAGCCAAGACCGACTACATCGCGCACCTGATCGCTAGAGACACGCCAAGACGCTGGAGATTGCACAGGAAGAGGTATGTTACTTACACACACCTACACAACACAAGCCAAGACCGACTACATCGCGCACCTGAGCTAGAGACTTGCCAAGACGCTCGAGATTGCACAGGAAGAGGTATGTTACTGTTTACACACACTACACAAGCCAAGACCGACTACATCGCGCACCTGATCGCGCGCGCCGAGCCAGAGCTGCTCGGCAACCACCGCGAGAGACACGCCAAGACGCTGGAGATTGCACAGGAAGAGGTATGTTACTGTTTACACACACCTACACAAGCCAAGACCGACTACATCGCGCACCTGAGCTAGAGACACGCCAAGACGCTCGAGATTGCACAGGAAGAGGTATGTTACTTACACACACCTACACAAGCCAAGACCGACTACATCGCGCACCTGAGCTAGAGACACGCCAAGACGCTCGAGATTGCACAGGAAGAGGTATGTTACTGTTTACACACACTACACAAGCCAAGACCGACTACATCGCGCACCTGAGCTAGAGACACGCCAAGACGCTCGAGATTGCACAGGAAGAGGTATGTTACTTACACACACCTACACAAGCCAAGACCGACTACATCGCGCACCTGAGCTAGAGACACGCCAAGACGCTCGAGATTGCACAGGAAGAGGTATGTTACTTACACACACCTACACAAGCCAAGACCGACTACATCGCGCACCTGAGCTAGAGACACGCCAAGACGCTCGAGATTGCACAGGAAGAGGTATGTTACTGTTTACACACACTACACAAGCCAAGACCGACTACATCGCGCACCTGAGCTAGAGACACGCCAAGACGCTCGAGATTGCACAGGAAGAGGTATGTTACTGTTTACACACACTACAAGCCAAGACCGACTACATCGCGCACCTGAGCTAGAGACACGCCAAGACGCTCGAGATTGCACAGGAAGAGGTATGTTACTGTTTACACACACTACACAAGCCAAGACCGACTACATCGCGCACCTGAGCTAGAGATTTGCCAAGACGCTCGAGATTGCACAGGAAGAGGTATGTTACTTACACACACCTACACAAGCCAAGACCGACTACATCGCGCACCTGAGCTAGAGATTTGCCAAGACGCTCGAGATTGCACAGGAAGAGGTATGTTACTTACACACACCTACACAAGCCAAGACCGACTACATCGCGCACCTGAGCTAGAGATTTGCCAAGACGCTCGAGATTGCACAGGAAGAGGTATGTTACTTACACACACCTACACAAGCCAAGACCGACTACATCGCGCACCTGAGCTAGAGATTTGCCAAGACGCTCGAGATTGCACAGGAAGAGGTATGTTACTTACACACACCTACACAAGCCAAGACCGACTACATCGCGCACCTGATCGCGCGCGCCGAGCCAGAGCTGCTCGGCAACCACCGCGAGAGACACGCCAAGACGCTCGAGATTGCACAGGAAGAGGTATGTTACTTACACACACCTACACAAGCCAAGACCGACTACATCGCGCACCTGATCGCGCGCGCCGAGCCAGAGCTGCTCGGCAACCACCGCGAGAGACACGCCAAGACGCTGGAGATTGCACAGGAAGAGGTATGTTACTTACACACACCTACACAAGCCAAGACCGACTACATCGCGCACCTGATCGCGCGCGCCGAGCCAGAGCTGCTCGGCAACCACCGCGAGAGACACGCCAAGACGCTCGAGATTGCACAGGAAGAGGTATGGTCACTTCTTCTTTGTGTCACTGGTCATGAAATGGTAGATTAAATTTTGTATTGCAAATATTTAGCTACGGCTACCCCACTCCCAATAGCTTAATTCAGGTCTTTAGTACACGTGGTTGGCAATAGAGGGCAGGAGATCAGATGTGCTATTGACTGGAGTACGGATCCACAGTCACCGTTGACCAGGTTTTCATCTGTGAACCCCCATTTTGCTATGGTTACTTTTTACACACACCTACACAAGCCAAGACCGACTACATCGCGCACCTGATCGCGCGCGCCGAGCCAGAGCTGCTCGGCAACCACCGCGAGAGACACGCCAAGACGCTCGAGATTGCACAGGAAGAGGTATGGTCACTTCTTCTTTGTGTCACTGGTCATGAAATGGTAGATTAAATTTTGTATTGCAAATATTTAGCTACGGCTACCCCACTCCCAATAGCTTAATTCAGGTCTTTAGTACACGTGGTTGGCAATAGAGGGCAGGAGATCAGATGTGCTATTGACTGGAGTACGGATCCACAGTCACCGTTGACCAGGTTTTCATCTGTGAACCCCCATTTTGCTATGGTTACTTTTTACACACACCTACACAAGCCAAGACCGACTACATCGCGCGCCTGATCGCGCGCGCCGAGCCAGAGCTGCTCGGCAACCACCGCGAGAGACACGCCAAGACGCTCGAGATTGCACAGGAAGAGGTATGTTACTTACACACACCTACACAAGCCAAGACCGACTACATCGCGCACCTGATCGCGCGCGCCGAGCCAGAGCTGCTCGGCAACCACCGCGAGAGACACGCCAAGACGCTCGAGATTGCACAGGAAGAGGTATGTTACTTACACACACCTACACAAGCCAAGACCGACTACATCGCGCACCTGAGCTAGAGACACGCCAAGACGCTCGAGATTGCACAGGAAGAGGTATGTTACTTACACACACCTACACAAGCCAAGACCGACTACATCGCGCACCTGAGCTAGAGACACGCCAAGACGCTGGAGATTGCACAGGAAGAGGTATGTTACTTACACACACCTACACAAGCCAAGACCGACTACATCGCGCACCTGATAGCGCGCGCCGAGCCAGAGCTGCTCGGCAACCACCGCGAGAGACACGCCAAGACGCTCGAGATTGCACAGGAAGAGGTATGTTACTTACACACACCTACACAAGCCAAGACCGACTACATCGCGCACCTGATCGCGCGCGCCGAGCCCGAGCTGCTCGGCAACCACCGCGAGAGACACGCCAAGACGCTCGAGATTGCACAGGAAGAGGTATGTTACTTACACACACCTAAACAAGACAAGACCGACTACATCGCGAGAGACACGCCAAGACGCTCGAGATTGCACAGGAAGAGGTATGTTACTTACACACACCTACACAAGCCAGGACCGACTACATCGCGCACCTGATCGCGCGCGCCGAGCCGGAACTACTGGGAAATCACCGCGAGAGACACGCTAAGACGCTCGAGATTGCACAGGAAGAGGTATGTTACTTACACACACCTACACAAGCCAGGACCGACTACATCGCGCACCTGATCGCGCGCGCCGAGCCAGAGCTGCTCGGCAACCACCGCGAGAGACACGCCAAGACGCTCGAGATTGCACAGGAAGAGGTATGTTACTTACACACACCTAAACAAGACAAGACCGACTACATCGCGAGAGACACGCCAAGACGCTCGAGATTGCACAGGAAGAGGTATGTTACTTACACACACCTACACAAGCCAGGACCGACTACATCGCGCACCTGATCGCGCGCGCCGAGCCGGAACTACTGGGAAATCACCGCGAGAGACACGCTAAGACGCTCGAGATTGCACAGGAAGAGGTATGAATGCTGTTTTCTTTTTTACATTTCTGTTTATTCTTGTTTTTATATGTATTACAATCCAGTTACAGTACCAACAGTGAAAAACACTTATCCCAAATCAAATGGGGCACAATATATTTTATGCCGCCTGCCTAACGTCAACCCTCTTTGGGTATTAGTGGTATCACCGCTGCTACCATGCGGTTGGCCATTGTCGACAGATATACAGCTGACGTCAAAAATTGTACGTCGCCTTTTGCGAAACACCCTAGGTGGACTAGGGGTGGCAGTATTCTTAGCCGCTACCACAGTCTCAAGTATTCATCTGTTGTGTTGTGGCGAAAACAGTTTTTTGATGCTGTTGATTTCACGCTCTGCTTACCCAGAAAAGAGTATATAAATAAGATATACAATTTGTTCTGCAGTGGACTGTTGTAGCTGTTAATTTTTGATATAATTTAAAATACGGAGAGAATCTGTGTCCGTATTTACATACAAAAATAAAATTACAAAAGCGAAAATTTGTAAGGAAGTAATGCAGTCTAGTCTAGAAAACACTTGTAAAAACTACCTAAAGTAAACATAGGACTCTTAAATTCAATTCAGTTGTATTTGATAAGCTGTAGTAACATAATACTTGCAGCATGTCTCTATTGCGTGTTAGTCCGAGTTCTTAACACGTTAAACGCCATATAAAAATTTCCATTTTTACCAAAAATCATTTTGATGTCCATTTCTTTATTACTTCGAAATATGTAAAGAAAACTGATTTTTTTTCAAATAAAATATACTGTTTTTTTTTTATTGTCAAAAATCTCGCCGCGGTCATCTATGACCCCCACGGCGCGTGCGAAGTAAAATTTACAACTTCGTTATCGTGGCGCCGCGCCGGTCCCCTTGCCGGGCCCCCCGCCGCCCGCCACCCACCCTCGCATTTCGCATCACGCGATCGTGGAGTTCTTCTCGACGGCCGCTTGCGGCCGGCGGGGAGACGTCTACGTGGCAATGGCCACTCCAACGTGGTGTCAGTCGCCACCTGCGACAACAGGTGGGGCGTTGGGGGGTCGCGCTGGGCGCGACTGTGGTCAATCCGGTGATGGTCCAGGCAAAACTTCACGCCGCGGCGAGGTCGAACCAGCCGGGTGATTCCCCGTTGGGGGAGGCCCAGCTAGTGCCCGTCAGCCAGCGGCGGCTCGTTATCGTTACATCTGGTGGTCAGGTCCTGTGGTTGGCTGCCTCATCCTCCTCGCAAGGTGGTCCCGAGGCAGCGGTCGAGTCCAGTAAGCGGCAGTGGCCGGGCGTTTCTGGGATTGTGCCCACGATCCTAACTACTCGACGTGGAGTAGTGGATGTGGTCAGGTGAAGGCCACGTCAGGCTGTGCTGGACAGCACCACCTGAGCAGCCTATCTGGGTCCCAGAGCCTCCAGTTCGCCCCTGGCGGCCATGACCCCGCCGTATGACGAGATCAGGCGCTGGAGGCTCTTTTCGACGATTGAGGTCGCGTCCGCGCCCGTGCGGAGCGCGACCTGGACCTCAGTAAGGGTCCTGATTGCGCTGATCAGGACCTTTCTGTCCTCTTCTAGGACGGCTGCTCGTGCGCTCTCTTGTCTTGGAGCCCGTTGGTGCTCCGGCTTCTCCCCCTGAGGTATACCCTGAGGGTGCCGACCACATCCAACGGACCCGTGGGTGGCTCTTGACGTGGCTGGCCCGGTGCTTCCACGTCCTGGGCGGGGGCGATGCTCGCCTCCTCCGCCTCCACGGCTTCCGATTCTTCGTCGAAGTTCCGGAGAGGCCGTTGGCAGCCGCCATGAGGGATCCAGCTGCGTTGGTTTCCCCATGCGGTGCCGCCTCCGTCTTCTTCAGCTCGACGTCGGGTTTCGTAATTGGCGCAGTGCCTCCTCTCTTGTTCCGTACTTCACGGCGCAGTACGGGGCAGTCGAGGTTGTTCGCCGGATGCGCGCCGCCGCAGTTCGCACATGTGGCGGGCTCTTCGCGTGGCCGTTTGCAATCCCGGGCAGCGTGCTCACCGCCGCAGATCACGCACGTCAGCTTGCGGTGACAGTGCTTGCTGCTGTGCCGGAATTGCTGGCATCTGTGGCACTGTGGTGTTCCCTTCTTGCCACGCCATCCCTCGATCTTCACGCCGGGCATACACATCAGCTCTGTGACGTTGTAAATGCCCGGGGTGAGGTTTGGCGTGCGGATGAGCTGGGCGAAGAAGATGCACCCTGGGCGTCCTCCGCGAGCCTTGATGGGGCGCACGTAGTCCACTTCGTAGCCCAGGGTGGTCAGCACCTTCTCTATGTCCTCGGGGTCAGTGTTGACTGGGAGGCCTCGTATTGCGACCTTGACAGGCCGCTCCTTCGGGGGTGCATAAGCAAACCAGGAAATTCCGGTCCCGGAGCCCTCCAGCGCGGTTAGGTAGCGCTGGTAGCCGCGTCTACCAGCGCTACCTAATTTCCGCGCTGGAGGATCCTCTTCGCTCTTCGCCAGGAATCTAAACCCTGTGGGCCCATAGGGCCGCACGTTTGGCGCGTGTCCGAGCTGCTTCTTCATCTCGCCGAAGTGGTGGCCCCAGTTCGGGAGCAGGTCGACCACTATCGGCGGCGGCTTCTTCATGCACCCAGTCAACTTCATGGTCGTCTTGGGTGCTGGTGACGGCGTCTTGTTGGCGTCTTCCTTGGGCTTGCTGGTCGCAGGCTTCGGGGTGGTCAACGAGGACGTGTAGGTGGTCTTGGCAGATGACGGCGCTTGGCTGACTCCAGTACCCGGGCTGTTCAGCAGGGGCATGGGCAGCAGCGGCGTGACCCTCGTAGCCGGAACCGTGCGGGTCCTCGGCGGGGTCAGTGAGGTTGATCCAAGTGGGCGCTTCTCGGCGCGCTGCGCATTCTGCACTCCCGCCTGCACAGCTGCAGCATTCTCCCCTGAGGGCATTCAGGGCGGTGTGCCGGGCGGCGGCGCGCTTGAGGGCGAGCAGGTCGAGCTGCTTCTTGTCCCTCGGCTCACGCTGGGACAGCGGAGGCAACGAGGGAGAAGCAGGCAGCGGCGGCAGTGGGGGTGCGGCGGCGAAGGCAGCGGTTATCGCTGCTGCGGCGGCCGTAGGCGGCGAAGAAACCAGCGGGGGGGTCCACTGATCCCGGAGTGGACGGCGTCATTGGTCGCCAATCGCGCTCAAGCTCGTCGAGCACGCGTTGCAGGGCGGCCTGAGGGTACGAGCGACCGTACAACCTCGTCCGGTGCTTGAGTAGCGCAGGGCGCTGTTGTCCTTTGAAGGGCATCACTGATTGTTGTTTTAGCCTGGTCCGCGCGAAGCGTAGCCTGCCCTCGGGGTGCAAGACCTCGCATCTCGCATTTCTTACTAATCATATGTGCTAAAATCAGTGTCATTTAGATAAATTTGTTACAAAAATATGCTTATTTTGTCATCAAAATGCATAATTTCAGTGTAAAATACTGAAACTAATAAAAAAGTTAGTTTTCTATAACTTATCCTTGAGGTACCTAAGTCCCATCGGGAACTATTGCTTATGAGCGCCGTGCCGGTCATCCTAACGCATGGAATAGTTGTTAACGGCGTCGCACGGCGTGGGAGAGCCTCTTGAAAACAGGTCTGACTTGAGGTCACTGGTGACCCCCACGGCGTGCTCGGAGTAGTAACATGAGGTCACTGGTGCCCCCCATGGCGTTTAACGTGTTAATTGGCAGTTTGTATGGAGGTATGGTCCCATCTGGCACTTTACCCCCCCTTTTATGTCCCAAATTTCAGTTATCTTTATTTTTCTCGGAAACGATTAAAGATAGGAGAAATTTGTTAAGGTAAGAAATATTCCTTATAAAATTGTCTACATAATTGTTCTTAGTTAGATGTTGATAGTAAGTCCTATCAGCATAAACAACTCTTCAGTATAAACAACATTCCCTATGAGGGCATTTCTCTATCTGGAATGGTTTAGCGACAATTGAGAAATATAAGTTTGCGGTTGGTAATCTTATTTTTGCATACAAAATCTATGAATTTGAAATTTTTCCAGCTACAAACATAACTTTGAAAAATATTTAGGCTTCTGTAAGCTAGGTATTTTCTAATATTTTCGAAAATAAAATATGGCTTTATAATTCGGGTGAGTATGTCTTTGAGTATGTGTTATTATCCAGTAAATATGTCTCAAGGTCATGAAGAAAACAGCGTTTGAATGAGAACGAAACATAGTTTTTTCTTATTTCACTTAATATTTTTATGTTTTTGTATGAAATGTACCAAAGAGCGTACCAGAAATAAATACTCCGTCTTTGATATATTCAAAAATGATACTCAATTTCTCGTGCCACATTTACTTAAGGAGTCAGTAGTCCTCAAGTTCAGCTCGGAAAAAATAAATTTTGCCCCCCTCCCCCCATCCCCACAGGCGTGATTGAAGTGTTGTCTCTGCGGGTTTCCTTTGAAGACTACCTAACTAACAAAAGCCAATAGCAAGTTTGAAAGAATATTCTATCACATGGTAGTTATGGCTAATTCAGAGCTGGAAGTCACCTTCAAAAAAATTATGGGTTTCCCAGAAGCATAACTCGAAAAGTATTAGTCCTATCAACATCGACCCAAAAACAATTTTGTAGACAATTTTATAAGGAATATTTCTTACATTGACAAATTTTTCCCATCTTTAATCGTTTCCGAGAAAAATAAAGATAACTGAAATTTGGGACATAAAAGGGGGGGTAAAAGGTCCCCCCTTTACCCAAATGTCAGCAGGGGGGGTCCAACTTGCTTCCCTTCTTTTCCTGAAGCTTACACATGTAAGCTACACACATGCCAAGTTTCATGATTTCTGCCAGATGGGACCATACTTCCAGCTAAGGACCCGTACTATGTGGCATAAGAACGGTACAAAGTCCAAAGTGATTAACTCAAGGTGAGCTTGACTGTATTTACAGTACTGGAACATTGGAATTTATTAATTTATACACATTGAAAATTAAGCATATTGTTTGAAATATTTACTAGTGATAGTGACTGGGACCGGCTTACAAAAAAAAACTATTTTAATGTTTCGACCTGTTCCTTTAGAAACGTTGTTCCTTATCATTCACTATTTTCACCCAATATAATTTACTTTGGGTGCAAATGTGAAACGAAAACTTTTCTGCCATAACCATGAAACTGAACAACTTTGTCTATGAAACTTAAATCTACCAGGATATCGGATGGCAACCCATACAAGGTTATGTTATGACCTCCTAATTATTATCTATCGTTATAGCATGCTTCCAATCGGTAGCCTTATGTATGAGGCAAGACTTTGTCAATGGGAGCTTATTTTATTTTAATCCCAATTAACTAAAATAATAATATTTTTTAACCAGGTCCTAATCTGCCTCGGCATCTGCATATACGAGCGCCTGCAACGCATCTCGCTGCGTCTCCGCGAGGAGGAGGGTACTTGTCAGACGCTCGCGGCTATAGGCGTGGAGGCGCTGTATCGCAAGTTCGAAACAGCCGTGGAAAAGAAGAGCGGGGTGTCCAAGCTGCAACTACTGTATGATGAGATCACGCAGGTACATACATACATACATACATACATGCATCGGCGTGGAGGCGTTGTATCGCAAGTTCGAAACAGCCGTGGAAAAGAAGAGCGGGGTGTCCAAGCTGCAACTACTGTATGATGAGATCACGCAGGTACATACATACATACATACATACATGCATCGGCGTGGAGGCGCTGTATCGCAAGTTCGAAACAGCCGTGGAAAAGAAGAGCGAGGTGTCCAAGCTGCAACTACTGTATGATGAGGTCACGCAGGTACATACATACATACATACATACATCGGCGTGGAGGCGCTGTATCGCAAGTTCGAAACAGCCGTGGAAAAGAAGAGTGGGGTGTCCAAGCTGCAACTACTGTATGATGAGATCACGCAGGTACATACATACATACATCGGCGTGGAAGCGTTGTATCGCAAGTTCGAAACAGCTGTGGAAAAGAAGAGCGGGGTGTCCAAGCTGCAACTACTGTACGATGAGATCACGCAGGTATGTAGCGACCAAGAAGTTCTCAACATGTCCGTAAGATGGCGTCATGTGACAGAACAATGGACCTGAAACGCGGTATCGGAGTGTTCGCTGCGCAATATTACAACTAACATACTAAGCAAGTTTGAAACAGCCGTGGAAAAGAAGAGCGGGGTGTCCAAGCTGCAACTACTGTATGATGAGATCACGCAGGTATGTAGCGACAGAAGTTCTCAGCATGTCCGTAAGATGGCGTCATGCGACAGAACAATGGACCTGAAACGCGGTAACGAAGTGTTCATCGCATAACGTGTTTATACGACTTGTTACTAACATACATACATCGGCGTGGAGGCGCTGTATCGCAAGTTCGAAACAGCCGTGGAAAAGAAGAGCGGGGTGTCCAAGTTGCAACTACTGTATGATGAGATCACGCAGGTACATACATACATACATACATACATACATACATCGGCGTGGAGGCGCTGTATCGCAAGTTCGAAACAGCCGTGGAGAAGAAGAGCGGGGTGTCCAAGCTGCAACTACTGTATGATGAGATCACGCAGGTACATACATACATACATATATACATGTATACATACATACATACATCGGCGTGGAGGCGTTGTATCGCAAGTTCGAAACAGCCGTGGAAAAGAAGAGCGGGGTGTCCAAGCTGCAACTACTGTATGATGAGATCACACAGGTAAGTTTGAGAGTCTTTCTGGATCGATGTTAAGCGAAATTTTGGTCAAGGGGCACATTTCGCAAACAGTTAACGCTATGGCAGCGTGTAGTCCTCACGGTGCGTCGCATGCCTCGCGAGGCGGTGAGCACGGGAAGCTGCTATTTTTTATTAGCCATTGACAATCAACGCTTAGTTAGTACGATATATTTTGATAGATTTTGTCTCATATACAGTGTGTAAGAGACAGCTCTCCGAATACTCCCTCCCTCCCTCTGTCCCTTACACCCCGTATAATAATCAATCATAATCAATTTAACAAATATTTCAAAGGGTCAATATAGTAACATTTAATGAATAATTTGTTGGTTGCAGGAGGAGTTAACTCGGCAGCAGCGGAAAGAACAGAAGAAACTCAAGAAACGCAAGAAGAAGGAGCGGCAGGCCATCGAAAACAAGTGCAAAGTAAGTAAAAGTTTTGTCTGTGATGGCAATTTTATAGGAAAACTACATTACTTGACATTTTTTTCTGTTTCACTCAGTCTTGTCTACTTCTTCATATAAACTGTAGTTGAGATGGCCACTCGCCAAATTATAGTTGTATGGCATTCCCTTTCTCACTTGAGTTAAGCACCAAGTGGGAAAAGGAGCGCCATACAACTGTCATTTGGAGGCTAATGCAGCGAGTGGCCTCAATTAATTATAATCATATAGTTTTTTTTAAATAATCGGTATTCTCTGATTTCAATTTCAATTCTTAAGATGTCGCAAAAAACGGTGAACATTGAGTAATGAATGTTTGTTGCAGGAAGCGGACTCAGAGGAACCCGAAGAGAAATGCGAGTGCGAAGAGTGTCAACTAGAGGAGCGCGACACCCCCACCGCCCTCCTCCCCCCCCGCGACTACCCGCAGTCCTACCCCCCCTGCTACAGCGGCGCGGGGGAAGGGGAAGGCTGCGCCGACTGCCAGGTATGTTGAGATATTCTATTACTACAATTACAGACAAACAAAAGGCAAAATCTCTCGCAAACAAAAGGCAAAAACGACATCTAAACATGAATGTGCCAGTCTCCAATTCCACCTTCATTTGTAGAGCGTGTGGAAAGTCATGCCGCTCCCGTATCGGCTTATACAGCCATGAAAAATCTTGCCTCAGACACTGAATAAATCGTCTGTCACAGACGTATGAGGCCAATGATGATGACTATTACCACACAGATAAATGATTGGTGTTGCTGGATCCAGCGACACCTATCATTTATCTAAGTTATTACCCTAAATTAATTTATTATCATGTATCCTACTTAAGCTAAGCTAGCTTTATTTCATTTGACAAGTATTTTAATATTACCAAATAAAAAACAGGACGAGGTGCCCAAACGGAACAAAAAGTCGGCGAAAAAACGCACCAAAAACGGCAACCTGTCACCCAACGAGCACTCCTCACACGACTGCGGGTACTCCTCGGGGAACGTCGACGGATGCTGCGAGGCTTTATCTGGAGAATCGTCGCTCATGAGCTCCCCGGAAGGTAAGGAATCAAATATTAAAACTGGATTCTTACTTATAATTCTCATCAAAAAAATTGAGACACTTTCGTTTTATTAATAATTAAATACAATAATAAAATCAGTGAATTTAAAAGTTGATTATAGAACATTGACATTAGGATTTAGAAGCCACGTAATACTAACTATTGAACGACATTAGACATGTGTTCCTAAATAAACATATTTCTTAGATAATGTGATCCGTACAAAACGTGAACATGCGAAGTGTCTCGATTTTTCTGATGAGATGAGAAGTTTATTTTGTATGAATTGCTCGATATAAGAATGAAGCAGCAAAAACGGCAACCTGTCACCCAACGAGCACTCCTCACACGACTGCGGGTACTCCTCGGGGAACGTCGACGGATGCTGCGAGGCTTTATCTGGAGAATCATCGCTCATGAGCTCCCCGGAAGGTAAGGAATCAAATATTAAGTCTAAACGTCAGACTACTGGCGCCCCCAAACGGAGAAAAAATCCCTAGCTGAATACGCTGGTCATCTAGAAGCCAATGAATGAATTACCGAAAATAACTAACCACAAGGAATATTTAAATCTAATAAAATAGATAAAATTTGGCATCCATGAGTTATGTATGCCAAAATTGCTAAAAGAGGCCACTTTTAGTAATTTCGGCATACGTAACTAAAGCGCACAATTTCCCATAGTTTCATTGATTCTAAAAATGTTTCGTTGCTAGTAATTGTCGTTAATTCATAATCTGGTTTCCCAATCACTTGTGTATTCAGTCAGTTATTTTTTTTCACTATTCGGCGCTAGTATCGTTGAAGTTGAGCCTTAAAACTGGGTTCTTACCGCGATATAGTATTTTATATGAATTGCTCGATATAAGAATGAAGCAGCAAAAACGGCAACCTGTCACCCAACGAGCACTCCTCACACGACTGCGGGTACTCCTCGGGGAACGTCGACGGATGCTGCGAGGCTTTATCTGGAGAATCATCGCTCATGAGCTCCCCGGAAGGTAAGGAGTAACATATTAAAATTAGGTTGTTACAGAGATATACAATTCTCATCAGAAAAATCGAGAAAATTAGCAAGTTTACATTTTGTAGGCATCACGTTATCTGAGACATACGTTTATTTCGGAATAAATATATAATGTAGTTCAATAGTGAGTATTTTGTGGTTCAAAAATCCTAATGTCAATTTTGTACATTCGGCTTTCAATTTCATAGAATTCATATTTTGTTGGACTGTGAAAACGAAAGTGTCTTGGTTTTTTTTAATGAGGAATATAGTATTTTATATGAATTGCCCGATATAAGAATGAAGCAGCAAAAACGGCAACCTGTCACCCAACGAGCACTCCTCACACGACTGCGGGTACTCCTCGGGGAACGTCGACGGATGCTGCGAGGCTTTATCTGGAGAATCATCGCTCATGAGCTCCCCGGAAGGTAAGGAATCAAATATTGAAACTAGGTTCTAACCGCGATGAAATTAGTTTATATGAATAGCTCGATATAAGAATCAAGCAGCAAAAACGAACGTCGACGGATGCTGCGAGGCTTTATCTGGAGAATCGTCGCTAATGAGCTCCCCGGAAGGTAAGGAATCAAATATTGAAACTAGGTTCTAACCGCGATGAAATTAGTTTATATGAATAGCTCGATATAAGAATCAAGCAGCAAAAACGAACGTCGACGGATGCTGCGAGGCTTTATCTGGAGAATCGTCGCTCATGAGCTCCCCGGAAGGTAAGGAATCAAATATTGAAACTAGGTTCTAACCGCGATGAAATTAGTTTATATGAATAGCTCGATATAAGAATCAAGCAGCAAATTGGAACGTCGACGGATGCTGCGAGGCTTTATCTGGAGAATCGTCGCTAATGAGCTCCCCGGAAGGTAAGGAATCAAATATTGAAACTAGGTTCTAACCGCGATGAAATTAGTTTATATGAATAGCTCGATATAAGAATCAAGCAGCAAAAACGAACGTCGACGGATGCTGCGAGGCTTTATCTGGAGAATCGTCGCTCATGAGCTCCCCGGAAGGTAAGGAATCAAATATTGAAACTAGGTTCTAACCGCGATGAAATTAGTTTATATGAATAGCTCGATATAAGAATCAAGCAGCAAAAACGAACGTCGACGGATGCTGCGAGGCTTTATCTGGAGAATCGTCGCTAATGAGCTCCCCGGAAGGTAAGGAATCAAATATTACAACGGGGTTCTTACCGTGATATAGCATTTAATATGAATTGCTCGACAAAAAACACGACGACACTCTGTCGCCGTTTTTTGTGCTTGATTCTTATATCGAGCAATTCATATTAATCATCATCCCTAATGAGCTCCCCGAAAGGTAAGGAACAAAATATTAAAACTGGGTTCTTACTGTGATATACACTTCACATCAGAAAAATCGAGACAACTTTTGGTAGGGATCACGTTATCCGAGATATTTGTTTATTTTGGAATAAATGTCTAACGTAGTTCAATAGTGAGTATTACGAAGTTTCAAATAATGTCGATTTTCTACATTCAACTTTTTATTTCATAGATTTCATATTTTGTTACACTATGAAAACGAAAGTGCCTCGTTTTTTTTATGAGGAGAATATTATTTTATATGAATTGCTCGATATAAGAATGAAGCACGAAAAACGGCAACCTGTCACCCAACGAGCACTCCTCACACGACTGCGGGTACTCCTCGGGGAACGTCGACGGATGCTGCGAGGCTTTATCTGGAGAATCATCGCTCATGAGCTCCCCGGAAGGTAAGGAATACAATATTATAACTAAGTTCTTGCCGTGATATAGTATATTATACAGGGTAAGTATTTAATCAGTGCGCAAGCTTTGCAGGATGTTTCTTCTCGTGATTCTGAACAACTTTTATTATGGGGCCACCTGAGAAATAAAAAAAAAATTGTTGGTGTTCCAAACATTTTTGCCGAGTAGGTATGAATTTTTCTATGGAACATCCAAATTATTTTTTGCGAATTCGCAGGTGGTCCCATAGTAAAAGTTGTTCAGAATCACGAGTAGAAACACCCTGCAAAGTTTGCGCACTGACAAAAAAATAACCCAGTATTGAAACTAGGTTCTTACCGCGATATAGTATTTTATATGAATTGCTCGATATAAGAATGAAGCACCAAAAACGGCAACCTGTCACCCAACGAGCACTCCTCACACGACTGCGGGTACTCCTCGGGGAACGTCGACGGATGCTGCGAGGCTTTATCTGGAGAATCATCGCTGATGAGCTCCCCGGAAGGTAAGAAATAAAATAGGGTTATTTTTTAGTCAGTGCGCAAACTTTACAGGATGTTTCTACTCGTGATTCTGAACAACTTTTACTATGGGGCCACCTGCGAAATCTAAAAACAATTTTTTGATTCTTCCATACATTTTTGCCGAGTAGGTATGAATTTTTCTATGGAACATCATCACAACTAGAAACACCCTGCAAAGTTTGCGCACTGACTAAAAAATAACCCAGTATTAAAACTGGGTTCTTACCGCGATATAGTATTTTATATAAATAGCTCGATATAAGAATGAAGCACCAAAAACGGCAACCTGTCACCCAACGAGCACTCCTCACACGACTGCGGGTACTCCTCGGGGAACGTCGACGGATGCTGCGAGGCTTTATCTGGAGAATCATCGCTCATGAGCTCCCCGGAAGGTAAGGAATCAAATATAACTGCTTATACAGCGTGTTAGGGGCGGTGTGCCGAAAACTTTGCAGGCATGATCGGACCATCAAACTCAACAACTTTTACTATGGAGCCTGTAGTGGAAAACTAAAAAATATTCCGACCTCCTATACAAAATTCACGATCAGCTGACTGACTTTGTATGGAAGGTCAGAATTTTTTTTTCGTTTCCCACCATTGGCTCCATAGTAAAAGTTGTTCAGTTTCATGGTCTGAGCACGCGTGCAAAGTTTTCGTTACACCGTCCCTTACACCCCGTATATACTCTGAGTTACCGCGATATAGTATTTTATATGAATTGCTCGATATAAGAATGAAGCAGCAAGAACGGCAACCTGTCACCCAACGAGCACTCCTCACACGACTGCGGGTACTCCTCGGGGAACGTCGACGGATGCTGCGAGGCTTTATCTGGAGAATCATCGCTCATGAGCTCCCCGGAAGGTAAGCAATCAAATATTACAACGGGGTTCTTACCGCGATACCGGGGGTAACAGAAAGAGTATTGCAAGCCGAAAGGAGATGAAGGTACTCATGAAACTGAACAACTTTCCCCATGGAACATGGGTCGAAATATGAAAATAAAATTTCGACCTCCCATACAAAATCGCCGATCAGCTAATTGGGAGGTCCAAATTATTTTTTTTATATTTCGATTCATGTTCCATGGGGAAAGTTGTTCAGTATCATGAGTACCTTGACCTGAATACCAAAAATTGATTACCTTGACCTCCTTTCGGCTTGTAATACCCTTTCTGTTACTCCCAGTATCGTATTTTATATGAATTGCCCGATATAAGAATGAAGCAGCAAAAACGGCAACCTGTCACCCAACGAGCACTCCTCACACGACTGCGGGTACTCCTCGGGGAACGTCGACGGATGCTGCGAGGCTTTATCTGGAGAATCATCGCTCATGAGCTCCCCGGAAGGTAAGGAATAAAGTATTACAACGGGGTTCTTACCGCGATATAGTATGTTATATGAATTCGCTACTTGACAGGGTCGTAAACTGTGGTCGTAAATATAATATAAAAGTAATATGCTTAAAACAATAGTCCAAAAATACTACAGACTTCATTAATCGTTTGCCAAAATATTAAAAGTTAGAATTTATAAACACCAAAATTATATAAAAGTTATTGTTTTATCCAAAATATTAAATTATGACGTCATCGTTTTATAATTTCATACAAAGTATCGTTTTCGGTCGTCTTAAAAAGTACCTCATTTGACCTGTCAGTCAAGTAGCGAATTGTTCGATATAAGAATGAAGCAACAAAAACGGCAACCTGTCACCCAACGAGCACTCCTCACACGACTGCGGGTACTCCTCGGGGAACGTCGACGGATGCTGCGAGGCTTTATCTGGAGAATCATCCCTAATGAGCTCCCCGGAAGGTAAGAACTCAAATATTACAACGGACCGTTCTTACCGCGATACCGGGAGTAACAGAAATATTGCAAGCCGAAAGGAGGTGAAGGTACACATGAAAAAAGAATTGGACATCCCATACAAAATCGCCGATCAGCTGACTGATTTACTATGGGAGGACCAAATTATTTTTTCATATTTCGACCCATGTTTCTTGGGGAAAGTTGGTCAGTTTCATGAGTACCTTGACCTCCTTTCGGCTTGTTATACCCTTTCTGTTACTCCCTGTATAAGAATTGCTCGATATAAGAATGAAGCAGCAAAAACGGCAACCTGTCACCCAACGAGCACTCCTCACACGACTGCGGGTACTCCTCGGGGAACGTCGACGGATGCTGCGAGGCTTTATCTGGAGAATCATCGCTCATGAGCTCCCCGGAAGGTAAGGAATCAAATATAACTGCTTATACAGCGTGTTAGGGGCGGTGTGCCGAAAACTTTGCAGGCATGATCAGACCATCAAACTGAACAACTTTTACTATGGAGCCAATGGTGGGAAACGAAAATAAACCGACCTCCCATGCAAAGTAAGTCAGCTGATCGTGAATTTTGTATGGGAGGTCGGTTTTTTTTTTGTTCCTTTCATGGTCTGAGCATGCGTGCAAAGTTTTCGTTACACCGTCCCTTACACCCCGTATATATTTTAAGTTACCGCGATATAGTATTTTATATGAATAGCTCGATATAAGAATGAAGCACCAAAAACGACAACCTGTCACCCAACGAGCACTCCTCACACGACTGCGGGTACTCCTCGGGGAACGTCGACGGATGCTGCGAGGCTTTATCTGGAGAATCATCGCTAATGAGCTCCCCGGAAGGTAAGGAATAGAAACATTAAGTCTAAAGACTACTGGCGCTCCCAAACGGAGAAAAAATCCCTGGCTGAACACGCTGGTCATCTAGAAGCCATTGAATGAATTACCGACAATAACTAACCACAAGGAATATTTAAATCCAATAAAATAGAGAAGAATTGGCATCCATGAGTTATGTATGCCAAAATTGCTAAAAGTGGCCACTTTTAGTCATTTCGGCATACGTAACTAAAGCGCACAATTTTCCCATAGTTTTATTGATTCTAAAAATTATTCGTTGCTAGTGATTGTCGTTAATTCATAATCTGGTTTCCCAATCACTTGTGTATTCAGTCAGTGATATTTTTTCGCTATGCGGCGCTAATGTCGTTGAAGTTGAGCCTTAAAACTGGGTTCTTACCGCGATATAGTATTTTATATGAATCGCTCGATATAAGAATGAAGCAGCAAAAACGGCAACCTGTCACCCAACGAGCACTCCTCACACGACTGCGGGTACTCCTCGGGGAACGTCGACGGATGCTGCGAGGCTTTATCTGGAGAATCGTCGCTCATGAGCTCCCCGGAAGGTAAGGAGTAAAATAATTAACTTGATTCTTACCGAGCTATAGCATTTAATATGAATTTGCTCGACAAAAAACACGACGACAGCCTGTCGCCGTTTTTTGTGCTTGATTCTTATATCGAGCAATTCATATTAATCATCATCCCTAATGAGCTCTCCGGAAGGTAAGGAACAAAACATTATAACGGATTTCTTATCGCAATATACGCTCCTCATCAGAAAAATCGAGACACTTAGCAAGTTTACATTGTGTAGGGATCACGTTATCTGAGACATATGTTTATTTCGGAATAAAATATCTAATGTAGTTCAATAGTGAGTGTTACGAGTTTCCAAAATCTTAATGTCAATTTTGTACATTCGGCTTTCAATTTCATAGATTTCGTATTTTGTTTCACTATGAAAACGAAAGTGTCTCGTTTTTTTATGAGCAGTATAATATTTTATATGAATCGCTCGATATAAGAATGAAGCAGCAAAAACGGCAACCTGTCACCCAACGAGCACTCCTCACACGACTGCGGGTACTCCTCGGGGAACGTCGACGGATGCTGCGAGGCTTTATCTGGAGAATCATCGCTCATGAGCTCCCCGGAAGGTAAGGAATCAAATATTACAACGGGGTTCTTACCGCGATACCGGGGGTAACAGAAAGAGTATTGCAAGCCGAAAGGAGATGAAGGTACTCATGAAACTGAACAACTTTCCCCATGGAACATGGGTCGAAATATGAAAATAAAATTTCGACCTCCCATACAAAATCGCCGATCAGCTAATTGGGAGGTCCAAATTATTTTTTTTATATTTCGATTCATGTTCCATGGGGAAAGTTGTTCAGTATCATGAGTACCTTGACCTGAATACCAAAAATTGATTACCTTGACCTCCTTTCGGCTTGTAATACCCTTTCTGTTACTCCCAGTATCGTATTTTATATGAATTGCCCGATATAAGAATGAAGCAGCAAAACGGCAACCTGTCACCCAACGAGCACTCCTCACACGACTGCGGGTACTCCTCGGGGAACGTCGACGGATGCTGCGAGGCTTTATCTGGAGAATCATCGCTCATGAGCTCCCCGGAAGGTAAGGAATCAAATATTAAGTCTAAACGTCAGACTACTGGCGCCCCCAAACGGAGAAAAAATCCCTAGCTGAATACGCTGGTCATCTAGAAGCCAATGAATGAATTACCGAAAATAACTAACCACAAGGAATATTTAAATCTAATAAAATAGATAAAATTTGGCATCCATGAGTTATGTATGCCAAAATTGCTAAAAGAGGCCACTTTTAGTAATTTCGGCATACGTAACTAAAGCGCACAATTTCCCATAGTTTCATTGATTCTAAAAATGTTTCGTTGCTAGTAATTGTCGTTAATTCATAATCTGGTTTCCCAATCACTTGTGTATTCAGTCAGTGATATTTTTTCACTATGCGGTGGGTTCTTACCGCGATATAGGTAGTATTTTATATGAATTGCCCGATATAAGAATGAAGCACCAAAAACGGCAACCTGTCACCCAACGAGCACTCCTCACACGACTGCGGGTACTCCTCGGGGAACGTCGACGGATGCTGCGAGGCTTTATCTGGAGAATCGTCGCTCATGAGCTCCCCGGAAGGTAAGGAATCAAATATAACTGCTTATACAGGGTGTTAGGGACGGTGTACCGAAAACTTTGCAGGCATGATCAGACCATCAAACTGAACAACTTTTACTATGGAGTCAATGGCGGGAAACGAAAATAAACCGACCTCCCATACAAAGTAAGTCAGCTGATCGTGAATTTTGTATGGGAGGTCGGTTTTTTTTTGGTTCCTTTCATGGTCTGAGCACGCGTGTAAAGTTTTCGTTACACCGTCTCTTACACCCCGTATATACTTTAAGTTACCGTGATATAGTATTTTATATGAATTGCTCGATATAAGAATGAAGCAGCAAAAACGGCAACCTGTCACCCAACGAGCACTCCTCACACGACTGCGGGTACTCCTCGGGGAACGTCGACGGATGCTGCGAGGCTTTATCTGGAGAATCATCGCTAATGAGCTCCCCGGAAGGTAAGGAATAAAATATAACTGCTTATACAGGGTGTTAGGGACGGTGTACCGAAAACTTTGCAGGCATGATCAGACCATCAAACTGAACAACTTTTACTATGGAGTCAATGGCGGGAAACGAAAATAAACCGACCTCCCATACAAAGTAAGTCAGCTGATCGTGAATTTTGTATGGGAGGTCGGTTTTTTTTTGGTTCCTTTCATGGTCTGAGCACGCGTGTAAAGTTTTCGTTACACCGTCTCTTACACCCCGTATATACTTTAAGTTACCGTGATATAGTATTTTATATGAATTGCTCGATATAAGAATGAAGCAGCAAAAACGGCAACCTGTCACCCAACGAGCACTCCTCACACGACTGCGGGTACTCCTCGGGGAACGTCGACGGATGCTGCGAGGCTTTATCTGGAGAATCATCGCTAATGAGCTCCCCGGAAGGTAAGTTTTATTTTTGAATTATGAATAATGATGATCAATACATAGTATAAAATTAAGTCACTTTTTGCGTTTCACTGCCTGACTGGTTGTGGAATTCACTGACTTCTCCTAAACTCAAATGACGTTCAAACGTCGTTTTCCCGCGGGAAAATAGTGGTAACACTGCTGACGGGCCGCTACTATAATAAATTAATAATATTTTAACATTTTACTCATTATGTATGACTGAGAAGGTTTAAAAACAATACATCTGGAAAAATTGCAATATTTTCCACTGC
The DNA here is from genome assembly GCA_024500475.1 of Phthorimaea operculella. NCBI lineage: Eukaryota > Metazoa > Arthropoda > Insecta > Lepidoptera > Gelechiidae > Phthorimaea > Phthorimaea operculella. The sequence goes on from JANFCV010000215.1 coordinate 540,673, forward strand.
AGACAGGATTTGAATCTGCGAACTTCGGCATCTATCCTAGCTTGCGAATTAAGCAAATATATCTTATCCACTAACGCGTGGTCGGGCTTCATCTACCGGGATAGTTATTGCAGGTTTTAATAGCCAAGCTGTGTAAATGCGCTTAGGGTATCAGTCTAGTTCTGAACTGTAATTCATCACTAATAGGCAAAAATTATTGTTACCTGTATTTACCTAAAAATAAATAACACACATTATTTCGCCTACAGGTTCGGAAGTGGCATGCTCGGAAGGGTTCTGCAATCACGAGAGAGGCGACTGCTTAGACCTGGCCAAGAACGATAAGACTTCTTGCACCGGAGGATTCCAGCTCTCGCTACAGGAAATGTTATTGGTGAGATATTTTACGGTGTATTTGGTCTAGTAATTTGAGATGGTGCAGCTATCTGGAGTTACCGGGATTTATTTTCAATCGTGATTTATGAAATCAGGGCATTATCGGCATCTGATTATTCGAAATGGTCATTAAGGGTTTGTGTGGATGGATTTGCGAAGTAGAACGTGAGACTTTGCTTTGCATTCGAAAATTCGATAATAGAGCACTTGTTTAATCATGAGATGTTTCTCGACCATGTTTAATGCTTAGTAGGTGATTTTAAAACTGTTATACCAAAGTTTATTGGGTCATCCCACGACTCAATTTCCGTATATGCACTGTACGAATACAATGTGTTTTTTTTCTCCACCAGGATTCGTGTTCATCAGACGACGAGCAGGACACCAGCTATATTCCTATAGAGGAGGTGATGGAGTTCAAATCCCGACACAACATCACCGAGAAACGCCAGGAGCTGCGTCAGAACCTGCGGCAGAGGTTCGAGCGACTCTGCGTCAAACCGCAACCGCATGCGGCAGCCGCGCCGCAACCGCCCAGCGCGTAGGCGCTGCAGTCGTATACCAGGACTACGCTACTAAATACCTGAGCCGAAATACAACTCCATAATTAGCTCGCTCAGGGTCTGAGCACACACCATCCAAAACCCAAGAATTTTTCAGTAGCCATTTGTCAGTAGTTCTGTACCATTTTCAGTTTACCTGTTTACAGAAAATATTGTCTTTTCAAACAATTTCTAATCAGCTATGTTTCACAGGAAATAACCAGCCTGTACCAGGAAATAAGTTTCAGGTTTCTTTCCGTTTTTTCAATGCTTTATTTATTGTACTGTTTTTGTGATAAGTGTGCGCTGATCCTGAGTGAAGCGGCCAAACGTAGTCCTCGACGGTTAGCTAGTGTACGCCACGACTCCAAACTGCAATCCGTGTTATAACCATTACTCAGTAAAATATCAAAAATCTAAATGGATAGCTGCGAAATAGAAATAATTTTTATTGAGTTTCTGTTTAGCGCATGTTGCAAACTTTTAGTTCTACTTTGGAAATGTGCATGTTTTAATTTAATATTCAATAAAATTCCTTTCTTTCATAAGGTTAAAATGGTTTGCAACAATGTTACTATATAATCGGCGATTCTAAGTGTTAAGTTATTCTACATGGCGGGCCACATTACCGAAATTATTACTTAGGAATATACTAAAATCTTATCAGAGAAACACCAAAAGGAATTTAGTTTTAGGGCTTCTAGTCAATTTTACATTGATTGACTACAACTACAGCAAACTACAACCGTTTTGATAAGATTTTATTGAGAAAAACTGCCTTTTTTGTTTTGATATTTTATCTTTTATTTGCCTTTTAAATAATCATGAATACTTTACATTGCAGAGCATCCACCACAACTTTAATAAAATTGATAACGATATTTAAAATTTGTATAGAGCATGAATACATAGTTCACTTCTTGTTGATGGGTGCTTTTAGTATAAAATACTGATATTCGTATTTAGTTGAGATATGCAAATAAACACCAATTTATATTGGATATTGTTCTACCAGTGAAGACAGCTAAGGCATGTATGTACAACCAAGGGCAAGTTTAAAGAAATTCCAACTATATTGTGACTGGATATACCCAGCATTTAAAGATATTTAAAATGTTAGGAAGTTAGTGAAAGAAATATTTAAAGTAGCATTTTTGATCAAATTATTTTAATTTCAATGCTTTATGTGACTCAATGATTAATATGTGGTACATGATATTGATGAATTAATTATTGCTCGTTATCAAGAAGCTTTTAAACTACAGCAGAACATCAGGAGTTACCTGGCTGTTTCGCCACTGTTATTGAAGCGAAAACGTTTGTAACTCAGTTTTAAAATATACTATAATACAATATACCAAAGTTTTCTCATTTCGTATCTAATACCTATACCTACATGTCTGGCTCATAATAAATAATAAATAAAATACCTATTTACAAAATTGATTTGTTTCCTAGCTACCTTTACTATGTTTAAATCTGTGCTATGCACAAAGTTGCATTTGTACCTCCAAAACCAAAGGAATTTTTCAAAGCTACTCTTCTTTGAGATTCCCACTTCCTGGGAACATTAGCAACATAGTTCAAATCATCTACTGGTTCCTCCAGATTTAGTGTCGGAGGAACCACTCCATGGTAGCAAGATAAGATCGTAAATAAAGCTTCTAGGTTTCCTGCAGCACCTAATAAATGCCCATGAGCACCTTTTGTTGATGATATTAGTATTTTAGAGCTATGAGTTCCAAAGAGTGATTTTATAGCTGTTGATTCTATGCCATCCCCAACTGGAGTAGATGTTGCATGTGCATTTATGTAAGTGACTTGTTCTTTCTCAATATTACTATCTCTCAGAGCCCTATTCATTGACAAAATTGCTCCACTGCCATCTTCTCTTGGGCTAGTGATATGTGATGCATCTCCTGATAATCCATAACCCAATATTTCTGCATACATTTTTGCATTTCTTCTCAGGGCATGCTCATATTCCTCTAATATTAAAACAGCTGCACCTTCTCCCATTACAAACCCATCCCTTTTCTTATCAAAAGGTCTAGAGGCCTTATTAGGAGTGTCATTGAATGCAGTACTGAGTGCTCTTAGTCTGCAAAACCCTGCTATTGCCAAAGGACTTATGCAGGCTTCTGCTCCTCCGCAAACCATCACATCAGCATCACCATTTCTTATAAACCTGAAAGCGTCCCCAACTGAGTGGGCTCCTGTAGCACAGGCAGTAGATACAGCATGGTTTGGCCCTCGAAACCCATATTTTATGCTTATATGTCCTGCAGCCATGTTAGGTAATATTCTGGGTACAAAGAAAGGGCTGACTTTATTATATCCTGATTTCAATGCATCATTTGTGTCACAAACATCTTTGAGGTCAATCATTCCCATGCCAATAGCTACTCCTGTGACTTCTTTGTCATTGTCGGTTTCTGGCAACCAATTAGCATCTTTTAAAGCCTCCTCAGTAGCAAGTAGAGCTAAGCAAGTTGCTGGGGCCATGGACTTTAAGTTGGTTTTTGACAGCGCCTTGTCTATCCTATCATCTTTGGATATCATGCCAGCAACTTTACATGGGAGCTTGGAGTATTCGTCGCCTACTAGTGGAACTATGCCACATTGTCCCTGAAGCAGATTCTGCCAGGCGGCTTCAGTTGTCGACCCAACTGGAGCCACCACTCCTAACCCCGAAACAACAACTCTTCTTCGAGGAGGATAGTGGGATAGTCGGCGTAAAGGGTTTGTTATATTTACTTTCATTTCGTAGGTATTTCACCGGGAAACAAGTTCTTTTCACACAAACAAAACCCAACCTAATTTTCAAAATATTTTGAAATACGGGAAGGGAACACTTGTCTGTCACATTCATGCAGTTAAAATTTTAGAAAGAGATAGATGCTCTTGGTCGATGAACAATTTTGAATTTGACTGTCTCATTCTAGCTTGAATGTTATTACACTCATCCACGTATTCTTAATTTCTGAACGAAGAAGTCACTGAACTTTTGACGTCTTATTTGACCTTTCAAATGTAAATTGTTCCAGTGGCACTAACGGTAAATTCCTTTCTCTTTTTAACCTCGGTTAGTCGGTTAGTCGTGTCTCTCTTTAACATAAACTACATGAACAACAAAACAAAATTCACGAGCAGTGTGTTTACGAGTTCCTTCATCACGAGTTGTATTGTAACTTTTAAAATTAAATAAATAATGGGTTTGTTATCTTTACTAAGCAAAAACATTAAAATAATACTAATAATATCAGTGGTAGTTGTATCTATTATATTTCAAGATCAACTTCAGTCACTTTACAGTAGTTATATAAAGAACCAAAAAGTTGCAGTCAAAACTAAAAATAAAAGTATATTTACTGAGGAACAGCTTGCTCAATACGATGGCAATGTTAATAAAAAATTGTATCTTGCCCTCATGGGTTCCGTTTTTGATGTCTCGAAAGGCAAAATGCATTATGGAGAAGGTGGTTCCTATCATTACTTTGTAGGTAAGTAAATCGAATTGGTTATACTATACGGTTTTCTTCATAAATTTGAGTATATAAATTGTGAGTACATGATGTAAACGAAAACAAACATACCTAACAATTATTATTTCAGGTAAAGATGGATCCCGATCATTCATAACGGGTAATTTCAAAAATGAAAATGAAGACAGAGACCATGTAATCGACCTCACATGTGATGAGCTATTTGGGCTTGTACAATGGAGAGCTACTTTCAAGCAAAAGTACAAGTTAGTAGGTAAGAGGTTAAAGTTTCACAAGCAAGAAATAAATAAATCTTACAGTGAAATTTTACTAGTGAACATGCAAGACATGCTGAACAACTTTCCCCAAGGAACATAGGTCGAAGAAAGAAACGAAAATTAGTCCCCACATAATAACTAAAGTAAGCTGATCCTCAAACTTTGAATGGGAGGACCAAAATATTTTTTCACATGCAACCTATGTTCCTTGGCAAAAGATGTTCCTTATCTATCACCAGCTCGTCCAGCATTTTCGCTATTGGTCACTAGTAATATTTTTCCTGGTATATTTATTTTATTAACCTATGTGCCTTGGTAAAAGATTCATGGGCTGAATCATATTTTAACACCTGTGTAAATAAATTATTATTTTTCAGGTATTTTAGTAGGAAGGTACTATGATGACTCTGGTGAACCAACAGCATACACTAAACAACTAGAAGAAAGAATAGACAGTTGTAGGATTGAGAAAGAGAGGGACAGGCAGGCTGAAGAGAATTTCCCACCATGCAATATGGAGTGGAGTGTGTCTGATGGAAGCAAAGTGTGGTGCACTAAGAATAGGTAAATGTTTAGAACCTATCACTCAGTTACAGTAAATCTAACCCCGATCTGATAATAATTGTTAAAATATTAATCCCATTATATCCATTGAAAATAGTTATTACTGCTAATAGTTGCACTAACTATTAATTATTTTCTTAATGGTTAGGTATAATGGGACTGTTTTGAGGAAGAAAAGATATCCTACTACCCTTAGATCTACCAAATTATTAGTTCTAACTAAAATATGTAGCAAATTGACTGTATTGTGTTTATACTTCATAATTTCTCTTTATTTTCAGTGGTGGTATAACCAGAAGTTGGGTGGGCGTGCCTCGCCAGCTGTATACGCCAGGTGAAGACAAGCCCCGCTGTGTCTGCATAAACCTTCAGAATGACAACTCTGCATTGCTACTCAAAGAGTATGACAATTGTAACCCTGAGTCTACTACTTGTGTTGTTGCTGATGATTAAGGAACTTGCAGGTTTCATTATTAAGGTGCATATTCATTGTGTCAGAACATTTTGTTTTATTGCATCAAAGATACAGTGTTTCTAGTTTTCTCGAAACACTCAAGAACTTTGTGTGAATCAATATCGCGAAACAAATGAATGGTAATGCATATGCACCTTATAACAAGGAAGAAAAAACTTTCTTTTGATTATTTCTACCTCATTGTCCTGAATTTTCTAATAATAACTAGGTATGATATACTTTTGAATCTCAAGAATTTATTTTGTACTTAATTTTGTCTTTTTGTATTGTTAATTAATGCTTTAGCTGTAAGGAAAATTAACAGATTCTTTATTTTGTTTTTACTAAGGTTTTACTAATTAAAATAAATGATTCCAGTATCTTGTTTTAATCACACTTCTAAGTATAGGTAATCCTATGGAGATCCCAACACCTATTGCAGTAGCAGGTACTACTGCCTAATTGAATAGCTTTTTATAATATTATTTTATTGTTAAGTATGTAAGTATAAAGATTTTTGCTGTCTGTAGTTCACAGCTTCTACACCCAGTACTTAGTTCAAGTCAAAGTTATAAAATGAAACTAGCTAATTTTGTACTTGAGATAAATCACATTATATTCAAAACTAGCAAACAGTGATTATAGTTACAGTTGCCCAGATCATTAATTAAAATAGCATTTAATTATTACAATGTCATCAAATTAATACCAAAGGTAATATTATTATCAAACTAATTTGTTAGGTATTGTGATATTAGTAACATCAGTCTTTACAACTTCATCCAGATCCAAACATTCAATTGACTGGAGAAATACATTCATTGGAATCTTCTTTCTGTTTAAAAATGATTTATTTCCAAGCAACTTCTTGATCTTAGCTCTGCGCTTCTTTATTTTTTCTTTTGTGTACTGGCTGCCTGGTTGGAACATCAACAGTCTTTTTACTTTCCTGCCACCCATATGAGTCTCATTGCTATCAGTCTTGGTTTCCTCGTAAATTGTCTCTAACGTTTGAGACAAAGTTTTCACTTTTTTGTTCAAGTACAACGCTTCAATTTCCTTGGGGTTTGCATTCTCAGCGATAATGTGTTTCCGTGGCTTCATACTCACTCTGCGATTGCTTGATTTCGTGATCTCGGGCGCTAGAGATTTTCTCTTTCGTAAAACACGCGTTGCAAGTTCTGCTGGTTCTCCTTTCTCCTGACTATCGTCTAGCGTTTCATCCATTTCCATAAGGCCTAAATCTGCCATTTTACCAGGTAATTCCGAATCTACTCTGTAAAAACAACACGATGTAAGTGAAGCAAAAGATCGTAATAAATGGAACACATATTGTGACTGATTTCTTTGATAAATACTAACCTTGACTCTTCCATATCACACAAAAGCTTAATCTAATCTATTTTACAAGTCATTTAATAAGCTAAACTACCTAAATTATCGCAAATTTCAGTAAAAATCGTTAAAATTGTACAAGAAACACTCTACATACAACGGACAAAGCAAGTTTTGACAGTGTTTTTTTTTACAACTGAAATCAGAGGCAATAAATTATACAGCCTAATAAAGATGAAACGAACGATCCGGTCACTGAAGTACGAGCACCAACGGGCTGCGCTTGCATAACGTGCTCTCTGAAGTAGGAACCACTATTAGGTGGACCACGGGGAAAAAAAACTTACTCGTGGTCCACCAGGTGGACCAGGAGGTGGACCACGGGTATGAAGGGACTATGAACACCTACAAAGCATGGGAATTGAACTCACTGGTTTCATTGATTCGATTCTTGAAAAATGAAATTGGATCTCCCATACAAAGCTTACAACAACCCAGCCTCTGGTCAGCGACTTCTGAGTTTTCGGTATTGTATTGGTCCCCATGTTTTAAAATGAATAAAAATATATGAACATAGGTAGGCAGAATTTGTACAGTAGACTAGTTCACTTCACCCCTTCTTTTTCCAGCTTTTTTTCACACCCCTGTATAAGCATACTGTGGGTGGCCTTGGGCATTTACACAAACTATACCTACCTAATAGATCTTATTCAAATTAGGATCCATCATCTATACAGTTTATACTATAGGGTTAAATTTAATAAGGTAAAAATCCAAAAATGTGAGTCACTTATTATGGAAGATTCAAATTGTTTTGTTCATGTTTAGGAGGAATGTAATAAGTAAGTTGTTCAGTTTTGTGAGTAGACTACGCCCTTAAAATATGTGTACTTGATTAAATCTAACCCTTAATCTAACCATATAGATGCGCATTGTATAGCATTATTTTGTGGTGTGTGGGAGGGATGGGTGGGGAGAGCCTACCTATAGTGAGAAGTCTTTGTTAACTTGGCAAGTAAGGCATGACTAGAACTTTGAGTCATTACTTGTTACATATTTTATAGGACGAAATGAAACACTTGTCGTTTTATAACGATTTATTGTACAAAACAATAATACATTAAAATGTACAGGTATTTTTAAATTTTTGGACTCGATTAGGTCCCAAACACTGGACAATTATGTATAATCCTTCCCTTACAGACACCATTTTGCTCGTCGAGGCGTCAGCACTAATAGAAACAGACTCGGCGCTATAATAAGCAAACTAGATTAAAATAGAATAAAAATATAACAATAAATTAAAAGTGCTTGTCAACTTTAAGTACACACTCTCTATCGCACTGCTGTCGACGGGCACCATGTAGTCTTTATTTAGAACAACGTAAATAACAAATGGATAAACCTCCTAAGCATACTGTATGTATATACACATTATGAACAAGTCCTCTCTGTGAACCAGCGCAGTTGGGCGGTGGAGGCGCTTAGCGCTCGCCCGCCGCCTGCGCCGCCGGTCGTCCGCGCGTCAGTCGTGCGTGAGCGGAGCGGGCGCGCGGGCGGGCGATGGCAGAGAGGGGCGGGTGAGGAACTATGGTTCGGTGGCTCGTGGTCTTTACCACTTGTCAATGACAACCTCGCTCGCTGTAAAACAAACGTCAGAGTTAGTGGTGAGCCGGTCGAGCGGGCCTGCCCTCCGGAACTTACGGATAGACTGTCTGTATGTATTCACAACCGTGTCGTTTTATGTGTAGTTTTCACTGCGGGATCACACACACAACAAACAATGAGTGTTCATGGAATAATGTGCGTGCAGGGGCGCTGCGTGGTCGGCGGGCTTACAGCTTCCACTTCGGCTGGGCTGGGGGCAGATAACACCTCGTTAGTGCATGCAGGCGTCTCCGGGGCGGGGCGCGTCTGTCCAACTTGCGGCGCTCCCAGGAGTGCAACTCACAAAAAAACTCGTGTATAAATCACAAACTCAAATTGGAATGACGCTTTTCAAAAATCTCCGTCTTGGATTGCGTCTACATGAGGTTCCCGCAGATGACAGTCTTGAAGCAGTAGCACTATCGACCTCTCTTTCTGTCCCACATGGGTGAAAGAGATGCCGATAGCGTACCGCCCACTGCGACCGTCATCTGCGGACCTCGAGGAGCATAGTTAGGTACAGGGGTAAATCATCGTGTTTTCAAACAGAGAATATCTTCAAATATTCTTTTAATTTTACTTTAAATCTTATAAAGCAAAACGTTTTATAAGCTTGCAGGTTATTATTTTTAATACTGGTTAAGTATAGCTTATTATGACTAGGTATGTTAGCAAAATCATTCAGGAAGTTGGAAAGGAAAAAAATCAGTTCATGTAGAGAAGACAAGTTTAAGTTGTCAACTTATACACGAAGGGTGCAAACCAGGCGGATGAACAGGAATGAATTCAAACATGGTGTATTCTCGACAGTTTTAATTAATGTAAAATATGTATAAACGACTGTACATTTAAATAAGTTATATAATGATAACAGTTGGGTTGTCGAGGACGTTTGCTTCAGGGGCTGTTTCAAAAACATGACAGTTGTAATTTACAACGAAAATTTGATATTTGTTGCTTAGTTGGCCAGCCAATTCAGCACCAGGCAGAAAAAGGCCTTACCGACTGCGCAATTTACATCGAATTTTCATAGTAAAATACAATTATCAATTTTATAAAACAGTTCCCTGGTTGAAGGTTTGAGCATGCCCTACTTGTGCAGTGTGTGTATTGTCGCACGAATGTATGTTGTTTCAATAGTGTAAATAGAAAAAGATTCAAGAAACTTAATAGATTTCATCATTATAAGGATGGGTCCTTTTAAGTTCGTGTACGTTAGATTATTTGCAACAACTTTTGTCCAAGACTGGTATTAGTTAATTTCGATGTCTGTAAAATCTCAAAGTTTTTGCGTTAGGTGTAAAAAGTAGTACACGAACTTAAGAAGACCAGAAGTACTTACTAATTTAACATATAAAAATCATCAAACCACACGAAACTGCACTCTCGGAATTGGTTAAACATGCATAAATCAAAAAATCTGCATCCATGCAAGATTCCGTAACTCCTACACTAGAATTATAAATGTAAACTTATGTACGTACACACCTTGTACCATCATAATAAAATGGACCAATTTTGAATTCAATAAAGAAATTAATTGATTAATTTCGTAACTTAAAATAGTATTATGTCTCGTTAGTAAATAAAATATTTGATGTTCAACATCGATTCACGCGGAGCAAATAAGAACTAAAATTACATCCGTAGCATAAACATAAAGTACCAAACCGAACTCTTAAATTCACCAGCTCGAACATACATTTGACTATATTGCTTTAGATTTATTATTAATTATTACCAATCACTACCTGTTTATAGATTTTATTACAGTTTAAACTACAAATAGCGAAAACTCTGCTAAAATATATTAACTCTGATAAATGTAACAAGCAGCAAGTGGAATCTTATGGCGATTTCAAATGCTGCAGGAATATAGAAGTGTACGGGATATAGGAGCAGAATTTCACAATCGTTATCACTTTAATGTTAGAGAAGAAGCGGCATAATGCTTCCTGCACACACACAGGATGTATCTGCAAAGTTGATAAGCCTTTAAATCTAGGTGTATGAAAACGAACTACTTTGCTAGAAAAAATGGGTTCTTCCATTTTAATCCGTTTATCGTGAATTTTGTACTGAAGGTAAATACTCCGTACCTCATTTTGTTGGAAAGTAGTTCGTTTTCACGACGAAAAAATTGGGTTAACAGGACTCAACTTTGCAGCAACACTCTGTATACAGGAAAAGGAAGTCGTACTACGTACCAGGTTGGTTCGGTTATCACGCAGCGTAGCGCATGCAACAAAAAGGGTCAGTGCGCGGCGAAGTGTCAAACTTTGGAGTTTCTCGTGTGTCAAGTGCTACGATGGACGTTGTACAAATTCCTTTCACTGCGTTCCTAAATAGTAGCTAAGAGAAAAATTGGAAACAAGCGAAGGAATCATCAAGCAACACAGGACAGGAAAGTTCCCTTCGAAGTTTGCCGAGCGAATTATCATAACCACGTCCCTACCGATACTCTTACAATAAATTACGCTAAACTAACAATGCACATTACTATTTATAGTAAAATTCATAATCAGGGCCGATAGTTCTACGGTTATTCATTTATACAAAAAATCCTCATTTTACAAATGCAAAAATCTAACTTAATTTAATCCCTTTTCGATAAGATTAGACCAATTTTTTGGTGTTCACGAGCTACGAAGATGTTCACAGCCACTTCACAGGAGAAGGAAGGAAATCATCTTGAGAAAGAGACAGCTCTAGAAACAGGCCCTACGCTGCGCCGCGCGGGACGAAGCAGCTCAACTTATTTTGGTTATCGAATAAATATTTTACACACCAGCGTAATTCGAACCTCACGTTGGAGGTTAGAGTTGCCATCTGTCCGTACCGATTCGACCTTTGGTGTTCTTCTGTCTTTTCCGCTGCCCAAAGCCACCATCAGATAAAGCGAGAAAGAGCTAAGTCTTGTCACTTACACCAATGGCGGTTCTGTGCGGTAGAAAAAGATAGAACGAAAAGGCTAATCGGTACACATCTGAGGCGTCTACTTACGCTAGTAGCTAAGATATTTTTTCAACAACCAACACAAACTGAGCTGCGTATCCCACACTAATCCCCTTTTAACTATTTTGACATTATCGGGGTTATTGTCTTCGCCGTACGGTCGGCGACACTCGTCCACTACACACTATGCAGTGTACACTACGCAGCACCGGTACAGTCACTGACACTCGACCCGTGTGGGTTAGATCAAACTGTTAGTTCACTGTGGTTGAGCGCCGCTCAAAAGTCTATTCGGGTCCACAGTAGCCCTCGATACCCACTGCCCAATAACGTACGAAAAGTGTAAAAAAAGGAATGTTATAAATATAAATACAATGCTTTACAATCGTGTAAAACGAAGTAAAAAATTAACGTCTCTTCGAGACGAAAAGCTCAAGAGATCAAGAAATTCGTCGGTTGGAATGAGACTCCAATACCTCTGATAAAACCATGATACGATATTCAAAGGGTTCCAAGTTCAAATCCCCTCAAATATTTAGATTTTTTTACTTTTTGTTTTCTTTTAAATATTTTAGTACCTTGGAATTGAAAAAGTCCTTACTTGAGAAAAAAAGTAAGTAACCAAAAAAACTGGAGCGAACAATTGTTGGGCAACGAATACTCCGGGCGGGGGGAGGTTAGGTAACAAACGGGTAGCGGGCGGGCTTATAGCGGGCCGTAGATGATCAGTCCAAAGTAGACGGCCCACATGAGCACTATCCACTGCATGCCGGGCAGGAAGCCCATGATGTCCTTGGGGTCAGTACCGTGGGAGATCTTGCGGGCTGCGAACTTCAGGACTTCGTCGAGGAGTACCACAGGCAGCGAGAACTTCATGACAGTCATCCATTCCTCGGCCGACAGCGGCGTCACTTGGAACACTTGCTGGAATGGGGAAGAGATGCATGTTAGCGACAGAAGCGTAGTCGTTATGCAAGAGTTACGTAACATTGGCCAACTTTAAACGCTGCTTGCATAATGAAAACGCAGTATAATTGAATAATTTGATGTAAAATAGGTCTGGTAATTTCGGCAAAACGACGTTGGTTATTTAATAAAATCCGTTTGTCAGCTCTAATAATTTAAGATGGCTGGTGTGGTGAGTCAGAGTTCATGTTATAAAACGATTATAAAAGCTCAGACTCTAGAGGCACAAAAACTTCGATATCACGTTTTTGGCGCGTAATTGTTCTCAGCGCCATCTCCCGGATCTTGTAGAGGATGACGAAGTGGAGGGTGAAGGAGAGCGCCATGGAGCCGACCAGCCACATGTTGGACCACGGGGTCATGGCAATCAGCGACTGGTTCCCAGACAGAGTTCATGATACTTCCACCAACCATATAACTTTTAAAGCACTCGCGATTACTTCTTCTTTATTTTCCACCAACCATGCCAACTTACCAACACATGACTCTTTTTTTAGGCTTGTTGAGCCTAGAGATAATGTCAACAGGCAGAAAGGATTTCCAATGAAGGGTCCTCTACTGAACAGAAATTAGAAGTGGTATATATGCAGATCGGCGGAAAAACTTTGATACCGCGTTTCAGGCGCTTCACTCTGCCATGTAATTGTTCTCAGCGCCATCTCTCGGATCTTTTGGTAACTACTACTTACCGAGAGGACCTCGACGTAGAGGATGACGAAGTGGAGGGTGAAGGACAGCGCCATGGAGCCGACCAGCCACATGTTGGACCACGGGGGCATGGCGATCAGCGACTGGTTCTCAGACAGCGAGTTCATGGCGTTCAACATCTCGATGGTGACCAGCACGGACAGAGCCATCGTCATGGGGTGGGGGTCGTTGAAGATCTTGCAGTCGATTCCCTGGAACACACAAGTTTAGCGTTGTTTAACATTTGTGCTTGGAAATGTGAGCATTGATTTTCAGTGCCTGATTTTGGTTGGTTTTGGGTCTGATGTATTTGATTAAAGTAAAGTTTTGAGATTTAGATTTGGACTTATTTCAATAATAAACAAATTGTAAATTGTAAAGTTTGGTTGGCGTTGTCCACCGGACCCGTAAACTAAGAAGTGATGCGATTATTATGGGTGAATCCAAGCTCTCTAAACAGTCAGATCTAGGTTTTGAGGTAAAGCTCTAAGAATGTCTAGTTTTCAGAGGCTTTTAGAGTGAAATATCAACTTTGTGAGTGCACCACTGAGAATCAAAACCGAAACTTTCGCATCGCAGGCTGTGCCAGACACAACCACTGTGATGAGGGATGTGGAACACCAGGTACCTTGAACTCGTCTCCGCCTCCGAGGCACTGCAGGTGGTGGGTGAGCTGCCAGTAGGACATCTGGGGTCCGAAGGGGGAGTACATGAACCTATTGTCTATACATGCAGTGATGTGGAACACCAGGTACCTTGAACTCGTCTCCGCCTCCGAGGCACTGCAGGTGGTGGGTGAGCTGCCAGTAGGACATCTGGGGTCCGAAGGGGGAGTACATGAACCTATTGTCTATACATGCAGTGATGTGGAACACCAGGTACCTTGAACTCGTCTCCGCCTCCGAGGCACTGCAGGTGGTGGGTGAGCTGCCAGTAGGACATCTGGGGTCCGAAGGGGGAGTACATGAACCTATTGTCTATACATGCAGTGATGTGGAACACCAGGTACCTTGAACTCGTCTCCGCCTCCGAGGCACTGCAGGTGGTGGGTGAGCTGCCAGTAAGACATCTGGGGTCCGAAGGGAGAGTACATGAACCACCAGGTGGCTCCACCGACGGTAGCGGCACCGACGTAGGTTCCGATAGCCATGTATCTGGGGAGAAAATGTTTAAATAAAGTTCTTGTTCCTGTTGGCTAATCATTAGTTTAAGACAGATTCTAGGTGGACTAGTGAAGCAAATCTGCAAGGAATGTATGGCATAACTGATGAGCCGGAAAAAAGGCAAAACAATCAAATTGTTTGCAACTTTCGTCTTTGGTACTCATCGTTTCAGGAATGTTTTTTCAAAGATTCAATGTTGAATTGCAAACAACTTGTTTCATTCCCACGCCACATAGACCTTAGGCTTCTGGGTACTGTATATTCGTCTTGATAAAATGAACATATCAAAAAGAAAAGATTTTCATATTACGACCCCTCGATAAACAAAAATGTCAGCTATATTTAAACTCTAATTATAAGTTACCTGAAGAACAACCATCCGGAGATGAGACCCTCGTCAGCTTTACGCGGGGGCTTCTCCATGATGTCCAGGTCGGGCGGGTTGAAACCAAGAGCGGTGGCTGGCAGACCGTCAGTGACCAGGTTGACCCACAGCAGCTGCACGGGGATCAGGGCTTCAGGAAGACCGAGGGCGGCAGTCAGGAAAATAGACCTCACCATGGACACCAATGTTTTATAATTACCTGAAGAACAGCCATCCGGAGATGAGACCCTCGTCAGCTTTACGCGGGGGCTTCTCCATGATGTCCAGGTCGGGCGGGTTGAATCCGAGCGCGGTGGCTGGCAGGCCGTCAGTGACCAGGTTGACCCACAGCAGCTGCACGGGGATCAGGGCCTCGGGAAGATGGACTAGACTTCACCAATGATTTATAATTACCTGAAGAACAACCATCCGGAGATGAGACCCTCGTCAGCTTTACGCGGGGGCTTCTCCATGATGTCCAGGTCGGGCGGGTTGAATCCGAGCGCGGTGGCTGGCAGACCGTCAGTGACCAGGTTGACCCACAGCAGCTGCACGGGGATCAGGGCCTCGGGAAGACCTAGGGCGGCCGTCAGGACACGACTTCATCAATGTTTTATAATTACCTGAAGAACAACCATCCGGAGATGAGACCCTCGTCAGCTTTACGCGGGGGCTTCTCCATGATGTCCAGGTCGGGCGGGTTGAAACTAAGGGCGGTGGCTGGCAGACCGTCAGTGACCAGGTTGACCCACAGCAGCTGCACGGGGATCAGCGCCTCGGGAAGATGGACACGACTGATGTTTTATAATTACCTGAAGAACAACCATCCGGAGATGAGACCCTCGTCAGCTTTACGCGGGGGCTTCTCCATGATGTCCAGGTCGGGCGGGTTGAATCCGAGGGCGGTAGCTGGCAGACCATCAGTGACCAGGTTGACCCACAGCAGCTGCACGGGGATCAGGGCCTCGGGGAGACCGAGGGCGGCAGTCAGGAAGATGGACACGACTGATGTCGGGGAGACCGAGCGCGGCAGTCAGGAAGATAGACCCCACCATGGGCACCAATGTTTTATAATTACCTGAAGAACAACCATCCGGAGATGAGACCCTCGTCAGCTTTACGCGGGGGCTTCTCCATGATGTCCAGGTCGGGCGGGTTGAATCCGAGGGCGGTGGCTGGCAGACCGTCAGTGACCAGGTTGACCCACAGCAGCTGCACGGGGATCAGGGCCTTAGGAAGATGGACACGACTTCACCGATGTTTTATAATTACCTGAAGAACAACCATCCGGAGATGAGACCCTCGTCAGCTTTACGCGGGGGCTTCTCCATGATGTCCAGGTCGGGCGGGTTGAATCCGAGCGCGGTGGCTGGCAGACCGTCAGTGACCAGGTTGACCCACAGCAGCTGCACGGGGATCAGGCCCTCGGGAAGATGGACTAGACTTCACCAATGATTTATAATTACCTGAAGAACAACCATCCGGAGATGAGACCCTCGTCAGCTTTACGCGGGGGTTTCTCCATGATGTCCAGGTCGGGCGGGTTGAATCCGAGCGCGGTGGCTGGCAGACCGTCAGTGACCAGGTTGACCCACAGCAGCTGCACGGGGATCAGCGCCTCAAGAAGACCGATGTTTTATAATTACCTGAAGAACAGCCATCCGGAGATGAGACCCTCGTCAGCTTTACGCGGGGGCTTCTCCATGATGTCCAGGTCGGGCGGGTTGAATCCGAGGGCGGTGGCTGGCAGACCGTCAGTGACCAGGTTGACCCACAGCAGCTGCACGGGGATCAGGGCCTCGGGCAGACCGAGGGCGGCGGTCAGGAAGATGGACCCCACCATGGACACCAATGTTTTATAATTACCTAAAGAACAACCATCCGGAGATGAGACCCTCGTCAGCTTTACGCGGGGGCTTCTCCATGATGTCCAGGTCGGGCGGGTTGAATCCGAGCGCGGTGGCTGGCAGACCGTCAGTGACCAGGTTGACCCACAGCAGCTGCACGGGGATCAGGGCCTCAGGAAGATAGACACGACTGATGTTTCATAATTACCTGAAGAACAGCCATCCGGAGATGAGACCCTCGTCAGCTTTACGCGGGGGCTTCTCCATGATGTCCAGGTCGGGCGGGTTGAAACCAAGCGCGGTGGCGGGGAGACCGTCAGTGACCAGGTTGACCCACAGCAGCTGCACGGGGATCAGCGCCTCGGGCAGACCGAGGGCGGCAGTCAGAAAGATAGACCCCTGTTGTTCTATAATTACCTGAAGAACAGCCATCCGGAGATGAGACCCTCGTCAGCTTTACGCGGGGGCTTCTCCATGATGTCCAGGTCGGGCGGGTTGAATCCGAGGGCGGTGGCTGGCAGACCGTCAGTGACCAGGTTGACCCACAGCAGCTGCACGGGGATCAGGGCCTCGGGGAGACCGAGGGCGGCAGTCAGAAAGATAGACCCCACCATGGGCACCAATGTTTTATAATTACCTGAAGAACAACCATCCAGAGATGAGTCCCTCGTCAGCTTTACGCGGGGGCTTCTCCATGATGTCCAGGTCGGGCGGGTTGAATCCGAGCGCGGTGGCTGGCAGACCGTCAGTGACCAGGTTGACCCACAGCAGCTGCACGGGGATCAGGGCCTCGGGAAGATGGACCCTTGTTGTTCTATAATTACCTGAAGAACAACCATCCGGAGATGAGACCCTCGTCAGCTTTACGCGGGGGCTTCTCCATGATGTCCAGGTCGGGCGGGTTGAATCCGAGCGCGGTGGCTGGCAGACCGTCAGTGACCAGGTTGACCCACAGCAGCTGCACGGGGATCAGGGCCTCGGGAAGATGGACCCTTGTTGTTCTATAATTACCTGAAGAACAACCATCCGGAGATGAGACCCTCGTCAGCTTTACGCGGGGGCTTCTCCATGATGTCCAGGTCGGGCGGGTTGAATCCGAGCGCGGTGGCTGGCAGACCGTCAGTGACCAGGTTGACCCACAGCAGCTGCACGGGGATCAGGGCCTCGGGAAGATGGACCCTTGTTGTTCTATAATTACCTGAAGAACAACCATCCGGAGATGAGACCCTCGTCAGCTTTACGCGGGGGCTTCTCCATGATGTCCAGGTCGGGCGGGTTGAATCCGAGCGCGGTGGCTGGCAGACCGTCAGTGACCAGGTTGACCCACAGCAGCTGCACGGGGATCAGGGCCTCGAGAAGACCGATGTTTTATAATTACCTGAAGAACAACCATCCAGAGATGAGACCCTCGTCAGCTTTACGCGGGGGCTTCTCCATGATGTCCAGGTCGGGCGGGTTGAATCCGAGCGCGGTGGCTGGCAGACCGTCAGTGACCAGGTTGACCCACAGCAGCTGCACGGGGATCAGGGCCTCGGGAAGACCGAGGGCGGCAGTCAGGAAGATGGACACCACTTCACCGATGTTGGAGGAGATCAGGTAACGGATGAACTGCTTCATGTTGTTGTAGATGGCACGGCCTGGAGGGAGAATAGATTTGTCAAGATTCGTGTCGCGGCATTAGCAACTCGTGGTTTTTTAATGTGTAGTTGAATGTTATTGTTTTGATATTAGATCACGCGATGGCTTTCGAAAATTGATTCTAAATTTATACATACGCTTTCACAAGCTTTAACTAAACACCACTTTTTGGGCAATAATTTTGGGCTCTACTCAGGGGATAATTCTGCCAGCGTCAAGTAAGAAAAAACTACACGACACTTTTTTGTGGGAATGAGGAACTGTCCAGGAGCTATGTTATTGAAAAAAAGTAGATGGCGCGCTCTATCACCATGTAGATATATGACGATAGAGAGCGCCATTTCTTTTTCTTTCCAACGATGTGGCCCTGGACAATCCCACGTACAGTACGCGAATGAGTTCATGACCATGTTGAGGAATGCGGTAGTGCTGTGACTAATTCATGTTGATGTCGATATCGAGAATTGTTGCCGAACAGTTCAGTTCAGACTACTCATAGTTATTAGTTAATGGGTTGTTTTTCCTACAATATTGAGTAGGTAGGGTATCGTTGAATAGGTCTTTATAAACTAAGGGCAGGTTTCTTTAAAACAAAGTAACTAAAATGTATATGTCTCGAGACATTTGCTTAAAGGGGCCTTTTTAACCATAGTTTGTTCGAACTGTAACTTCACTGTTTGTGAATAATATTAAAGAAGTATTTATGGTTTCTACACAAAACACAACACAACGACAAAATATCGACAACTTTGTGACACACTTTTTTCCCATCACTCGACTGCGGGCGAATGCGGGTAGTTGGGTAACCGTGGGGCGCGCCTCCTCATTCCCCGATGGCCAAGAACTCATTCGCGTACTGTAGAATGTCTTCATGTCAGCATCAAGTAAAAAATCATCGTTACAAACCTTCCTCGACGGCGGCGACGATGGATGAGAAGTTGTCGTCAGCCAACACCATCTCGGCGGCGGACTTGGCTACGGCAGTACCGGATCCCAGGCATTTCTGCCAGTGTCAGTGAGAAACAGCACTAATTGTTACGAACCTTCCTCGACGGCGGCGACGATGGATGAGAAGTTGTCGTCGGCCAACACCATCTCAGCGGCGGACTTGGCTACAGCGGTACCGGATCCCATGGCAATACCGATCTCGGCCTTCTTCAGGGCGGGGGCGTCGTTCACACCGTCACCAGTCTGGGGTGAGACAATAAACAAGTCAGATTGTATATTAGGTTGACAAAGAGAACAGCTGCGGTTGTGGATGGCGAAAACGGAAGATCAGCCTTGTGGCGTACCATGGGATAAACGTGTGTGATGTGATTGGATTGTGTGGTCTTTACTACAGAAAGTCGCCACCAATGTTCGTTTTAGGAATGTAGATGCTGAATTCTTGTCCAGCTAAGAATAAACAAACAAACATCGGTATGTTGCAATTTTGTCGCTATTTCATTAGCGGCTTTGCAATTTTTGCCGCGGTATAAGTAACTTAGGGTACTTTCCATAATTTCCAGCGTTTTTTGGTTAAACTTGAGCACAAGATGGCGTTGTACGCCGCCATAAACTAAAATGGAATAAGTGTCAAAATTTGTGTCTAATCTCTCAAAGTCTATGTAGGTGCGCAACGCCATCTTGCAGATTAGTTTCTCCAAAAAACGCCCATTCGATTCATATCTTTCAGGGTAACAGGTTCTTTTTATCTCTACGTGTTGCAAAACTACCTCATTTTCTGATATTATTTGAGGGACAGCAATCTTAACGACTGAGCCATGATCATAATGGTTCTACTTCGTATTAAAGTCACGTGCTCACCGTTATACCTTTAACGTAGCGCTATAGTACGCAAGATCGCTTAAGTGAGAGTTCCCGCGCGTGTAAAAGTTTGGCCCCGCCTTGGAAACGAATCTTTAGGCTATTCTTTAGCTATTCCGAGCCGGGGCCTTGCTAGCATACTTACAAAAAAAAAATGGCAGCCATTTCAAACTTTTTTTATTGGCCAAAATTTTGTTATTTTGTAATAACTCAAAACTGGTAAGTGCTATAAATGAACATTGTATAGAAGAAATGTTACGCGTAAATTTTTGCACAACCTTGCTCTAATAACTTTTTTGATAATCTAATAGTTTGCGAAAAAAACGCTTTAATACATGGCAGTTTTTTCTAAAAACTCACCAAATCTAAAATATGAATTAAGTAGTGAAGTTGGGGATTAAGAATTACTTACTGTGTGGGTAGACCTTGCTACGGTATCCTGACTGATACTTAGTAACAAGCTTTCTGCCCAGTGGTTTTACCCGCTAATATATTTTCAAGTAAACAAGCAAATTTTTTGCCAATTTACACCCTGAGTTTTACCACCTTATGAGATGATTTTCTTAAATTCCTTTCCTGGTGTTAATTCACCCAACCAAAATAACCTCTGCGCAAAATTTCAAGAACCTAGGTCCAGTGGTATTGCCTGTGCATAGATTTACAATTTGTAAAAAAAATATTAAATTTGTTCGTAGTTGCCACATTTTTCTTTTTTTGCAATCCCTTGAGGCTGTTCTTTAATATTTCTGACCCAAGGTCCTGTTAGGATAGCAAAAAAGAACAAAATGTGGCAACAACGAACAAACTCTACTTTTTTCATACAAATTGTATACCACGCACAGGCAATACTACTGGACCTAGGACCCTGAAATTTTGCACAGAGGTTATTTGAATAATCTTAATTAATATCAAGAAAGGATTCCAAAAAATTTATCACTTAAAGTGGTAAAACAGAGGACGAAAATTTGTATAAAATTAACTTGTTTACTTCAAAATATATCAGCGGGTAAAACCGCTGGGCGGAAAGCTTGTTACTAAATATCAGGCAGGATATTGTAGCATGGTCTACCCACACAGCAAGTGACTCTTAATTAGTGATGGGCCGAACATAGGTTTCACCGAAGCCGAATATTCGGCCGAATGTTCGGTAAAAAGTTTGCCGAACCGAATATTCGGCCGAATAATTCGGCAGGAATTGATGTCCTTATAAAATAATGAGAAGCATCACTTGTTTACGAATTACGCGCTGATTCGCACCAAGCCACTCCGCCTTTTCCCCTCTATTTATATTGGAAATTTTGACAACAAATTAAAATAAAACTGCATCACTGCTTGTCTTGACATACCAGTACGATGGCAGAATTAGAATTTTGGTCAAAATCCTAGGTTTTAGGCCAAAAGCCGGCATATGGCAAAATTGTAGACTTCCTTCGGCCATCGTCCTAAGCTGATCCAGATTTTTGGCCAAAAATTATGGGGGCTAGCGATTTATTGGGCGTCGAACGCTACTCCCTGCTCTCCAGGGCGTCCGACGCAACCTCCCTTCCTCCAGAGCGTCCAGCGGTACATCCTGCTCTTATGCTGTCTGACGATTCCACCTACTCTCCAGGGCATCCGAGGCAATCCTGCTGTTCAGGCTGTCTGACGCTACCCCACCCTCCAGGGTGTCGAACTCTACCCTTAACAGACCAGAGAGGTGCATAACGTACCTTACCACTCCTTGTTCCCCCGCAATGCAAAAAAACCATAATACTAAACAAATCTAGGATTAACAACAACAACCTGGATCAGCTTAGGTCGATGGCCGAAGGAAGGAAAGTCTACGATTTTGCCATATGCCGGCTTTTGGCCAAAACCTAGGATTTTGGCCAAAATCCTTATTCTGCCATCGTACTGCGACATACATAAAAAGGATGCATTTTTGTTCGGCCAAATATTCGGCAAAATTCACCGAACATTCGGCCGAAACCGAATATTCGGTAAACGTGCCGAACATGCCGAATACCGAACATAAACCGAATATTCGGCCCATCTCTACTCTTAATCCCCAACTTCACTACTTACTTTATACTTTCGAATTTGTGAGTTTTCAGCAAAAACTGCCATGTTGTGCTATGTTTTTCTCGCAAACTATTGGATTATAAAAAAGTTATTGATAACATTCATATGCAGAAATTTACGCTTAACATATCTTCCATACAATAGTTATTTGTAGCTCTTACCATTTTTGAATTATTACAAAATAACAAAATTTTGGCCAATAATAAAAGTTTGAAATGGCTGCCATTTTTTTTTGTAAGTATGCTAGCAAGGCCCCGGCTCGGAATAGCTAAAGAAAAGCCTAAAGATTCGTTTCCAAAGCGGAACCGACCTGAAACACGCACGGGAACTCCCAAAATTTTTTTGTATAGAAATTCTAACCTACTACTAGTCTCTACCCATCTTCTGAATATTAAACATGAGTTGTGGTTTTATCTACGCGATTATTAACTATGAAAACTCCGTTGTAAGATTCCAAAATCTAGGCTTGATAGAATACTCCACTTCTGGACATAGATCTCCCCCATTTGTAGGGTTTTTGCTATACTCGTCTTAATATGCTTGGCTTGGTAGGTGTTTAGTTGAGTGCAGTGCAAGATTTGCGTATTTTATATTCACGAATAACTAAAGGATGACTATTTTATCATTAAAAAGTTATTTCACACAAGATTCCAAAATTCCAGACGAAACACTAAATAAAATGTATTGATAGTCTGAAATTCAGCATGATAACTATGAATGCGGCGGTTTATAAACATTACCGAGTCCGAAGCGTAAACATTTTGAAAAGCACTCCCCGGCTACGCGGTGTAAACAATAATAGCATTGGGAATTGGGCAATTGTTGAGTCTATAAATTATTATGTTTACAAGGGCCGAACCTAATATCGATATCAGCTGGATTATGAGGTCAAGTTCACGTAAACAGCAAGCTCATTTCGATGATTATTAAATAGTTTAGTGTGTAAAGACGGCTTTATCATCCTATTTTTCCCGTGGGTGTTGTATAATGCCTTAAATACATGTAGCAAGTAAAGTGCAGCGAGTCAGTGCACTCTTTCATTACTTTCCATAGTTTTCTAACAAATGGCTTCTTGTATGTGATACACAATTTCTGGAATAAACAAAAAAAAAAAAACAAATATTTTCGAACTCTACGTACACTATGCCAAATCGTTTCTGCCAACTTAAGTTAAAGGCATGATAGAAACATTACTCCGGATTTAACTGTTATTGGCTTCACAAACTTGTCATATTATTCTAAGTAAGCTTCTATTATGGAAATGAGCTGTTGATAACCTAAATAAAACGGTGTGTGTCTGATGATAAGTCCCTGACAACTCACCATAGCGGAGATTTCGTTCATGCTCTGCAGGTACTCAACGATCTTGGACTTGTGCGCGGGCTCCACGCGGGAGAAGAGGCGGGCGCGGGCGCAGGCGGCGCGCTGCTCGGAGATCGAGAGGTCGTCGAACTCGCGACCGGAGTACGACTTGCCAGTGGTGTCCTCGTCCTCAGTGAACACACCAATACGTCTGCAAGAGGAATAAGGATCAGTTTGGAAGTCTGAGAAATACCTAGTACATAGTCCACGCGGTAAGAAAGGAATCGATTGCAAACGAGGTAATCGGACTTTCTTCCGGTACATAGTCTTTATACTACACCTGAGAGAATAAAAAAAGTGGAAAACAGTTTATTAAAACCACTACAGTTCAATGAATCCAAAATATTCCCCGAAAAATCGCACGTATTACTCATTTTAAACTATACAAAGCAAAAGCGCTAAGCCCATTCAGCCATGTCCTCAAATTATATCTGCTAAAATATTAGAGTAACGTTTCGCTTTACGAAAGTTTGGACAGTTGGATCTGTTTTCCCAAGGGAGGCAAGTGATTTGTATTATTTTCCGTTAATTTGAAATGTGAACAATGACTCACGTTTCTCTTTACCTTTCATAAAGCTATAGGCCACTTTCTATGCAGGTGTAGCATAAAGATCATTGAACCAGAGTAAGAAAATGGGAAGTTACCTGCAGATAGCCTCGGCGGTGGACTTGTTGTCACCCGTGATGACGATTACGCGGATACCAGCAGCGCGGCAACGGACGATGGAGTCGAACACTTCCTTGCGGGGAGGGTCCAACATTCCCACGACTCCGACGAAAGTGAGGTTGACTTCGTAGGTGTAGAACTTGGTGGAGTCTCCGAGGTCCATCTCTTCGGGCTTGAGCGGGCTGTCGGCGGTGGCAAGAGCCAAGCAACGCAGCGTGTCGCGGCCGGTACCGTACGTGCGGGTGAGGTCCAGAATGCGGTTCTTGAGGGTCGAGTTGAGGGGCACCTTCGAGGTTCCGACACGGGCGTGCGTGCAACGTTCGAGCACACCTTCGGGCGCACCCTTGACGAACAGTTTCGGGCCGTTTCCGAGACGAGAGGGCTTGAGGGGTGTGCAGTAAGAGGACATGGATTTCCTGTCACGGGAGAACTCCAGAGTGAACTCTTTCTTCCACTTGGTTTCGATCTCCTGGCGGACGCAGATGGCGGAGGAGCGGCGGTCGAGGCCGGTCTTGGGCACGTTGAAGGGGTTCATCTTCTCGGCGAGTACGATCAGAGCGGTCTCGGTGGCTTCACCGACCTTCTCGAAGCACTGTTTGAATTCGTTGAAGTCGATAGCGGAGTCGTTGCACATGATGCAAATGGTGCCCATTTCCTGGAGAGCCTCGAATTCGGAGCTCTTGATCTTCTGGCCCTTCAGGTAGACGTCACCGATGGGTTCGTAGGTGGAGCCGGTGATCTCGAATTCAAGGAAGCTGCTGTCGCCACCCTCGATCTTCTCGAAGATGAACATACGGGAGACGGACATCTGGTTGGTGGTCAGAGTACCGGTCTTGTCAGAGCAGATAACGGAGGTGCATCCGAGGGTCTCGACGGAAGGCAGGGACCTGACGATGGCGTTCTTCTTGGCCATTCTCCTGGTACCGAGAGCCAAGCAAGTGGTGATGACGGCGGGCAGACCCTCAGGGATGGCGGCGACGGCCAGAGCGACGGCGATCTTGAAGTAGTAGACGGCGCCCTTGATCCAGGAGCCACCGTGCGCGGGGTCGTTGAAGTGGCCGATGTTGATCGCCCAGACGGCAACGCAGATCACGGAGATAACCTTAGACAGCTGCTCACCGAATTCATCGAGTTTTTGTTGCAGGGGTGTCTTGATCTCCTCAGTCTCGGACATTTCAGTACGGATTTTACCGATGGCAGTGTTCAGACCGGTTCCGATGACGATACCGCGCGCCTTGCCGGCGGCGACGTTGGTTCCGGAGAAGATGATGTTCTTTTTGTCCTGGTTGACGGCGCGGGGGTCGGGAATGGCGTCGGTGTGCTTGATCACGGATACGGACTCACCAGTCAGGATAGACTGGTCAATACGGATGGTGGTCGAGTAGACCTTGATGAGACGGATGTCAGCGGGGATCTTGTCACCGACTGACACCTCGACGATGTCACCGGGGACGATCTCTTTCGCTCTGACCTTTTGCACACCGGATTTGTCGCCTCTGATTACTTTACCCATTTCGGGTTCGTATTCTTTTAAAGCTTCGATGGCGGATTCGGCATTTCTTTCCTGCCATACTCCTACAATAGCGTTAGCAATAAGAATAAGTAAAATTACGAAGGGTTCTACGAATGCTGTGAAAGCGTCTTCATGTTCTTCAAATAAAGCTAAAACCTGTGAAGAAAAAAAGGCTAATTAATATCGTTTAAGTCTGTCAAGTTCTTGATAAATACATCAGGACCGTACGCTGAAAGACTGGTGGATATACTGAAATCAAGACTACAAGAGTTGACAGTTCTTCCATGAATTCAATACCATATGTTTTCAGTATACGGCCCAGCGTATAAAAATTTTATACTTACGAAAGAAATAATAGCAGCTAACAACAAAATCTTGACTAAAAGATCGTCGAATTGTTCCAGGACTAATTGCCATAAGCTTTTGCCTGAAAATACAAATAACAGTAGTTAGAACATTTGTCGGGTTTCGAATCAGAACGAAATAGAAAAGTACGGTTGGTGAGTTGTAGTGATTTTTCTGTAGTGATATTTCAAAGGAACAAAGGGTTATTTGAGTGCTTCTCTCCAACGCTCGTATGGTAAGTGCTCTTGAAATAAGGTCGAGATATTTGTTTTACATTTGCAATAGCGATATTTTTCTATGATAAAATAAATATGGGCTTCTAGGGCAACATTGACATGACCTCATGGTTTTATCGCTTATCGATTATGAGATCAAAGATTAGGATGGCTATTGCCACAGTCTATCGGTCTAGCTATAAAATTACTGTAATTTTGGACCTAGTATTTTCCAGTATAACTAATCGATTTTACATAAATCTACTCAGAAGATAGCACTGGCTGATATCTAACCATCATACAAAAATAAATCATATTAGTATGTACGTGAATCACGTGTATTTCCCCCAAAACTATTTCTTTAGGCTTCTGTCTTGACCTAGATCGACTTGTAGAAACAGTCCACATGCCTAATAGCCCGGTCAATATCGACATCAAACATTGCAAACGCGCATGTAACTACGATTTTGTTATATATTGTTAGGTCCCTTGAGAGTAGTTAACACCCAAGTTTGCAACACTGAAAACCCTGTGCTGCCAATGTCAACGTCAAATCAAAATTTGTTCAGAAGTTTTTGCGCTTGTATCTCATGAACCGTGATAGCTAGAGAGTTGAAATTTTTACAGGTGATGTATGTCTATTGCTGCTATAACAAAAAATACTAAAAACCAGAATACAATAAATATTAAGGGGGGCTCCCATACAAGAAACGTGATTTTTTTGCTCGTTTTTGTGGATAATGTTTCGAAGGCTATTTCTCGTGAACCGTGATAGTTAGATGGTTGAAATTTTCACAGATGATGTATGTCTATTACCACTATTACAACAAATACCAAAAACTAGTCAAGTGCGAGTCGGGCAACAGATATGATATTTCTGTCATTTTTATAAATGATGGTACGGAATCCTTTGTGCGCGAGTACGACTCGCACTTGGCCAGTTTTTTTGTATTTGTTGTTATAGCGGCAATAAACAAACATCATCTGTGAAAATTTAAAAGATCTAACTGTCACGGTTCATGAGAAACAGCCTCCGAAACATTATTTACAAAAACCTACAAAAAAACACGTTTCTTGTATGGGAGCCCCCCTTACTATTTATTGTATTCTGGTTTTTAGTATTTTTTTGTAATGGCGGCAACAGAAATACATCACCTGTTAAAATTTCAACTCTCTTGCTGTCACGGTTCATGAGATACACGCGAAAAAACTACTGAACGGATTTTGATATGCATAATCTGCGAAAATTTCAACTCTGTAGCTATCACGATTTTTTTTTTTTTTATCTATGATGGGCTTACTCTTGACCCCAATCTTACCCTAGAGCAGAGATGGGATCTACGGTGGAGCGAGCTTGCCCAGAAGATGCCTATTCACTCTAGACTTAAAGAGATTCAGGTTATATGCACTCGGAAATACAGACGCAGGCAGGGAATTCCATTCTTTAGCCGTGCGCATAATGAAAGATGATTTGAAGCGCTTAGTGCGTACGATTCATGAGATACAGCCTGGTGACAGACGGATGGACGAACAGACAGCGAAGTCTTAGTCCCATTTTTTACCCTATTGGGTACGGAACCCTAAAAACTGGCTTAGTGCAAGTCGGACAACATAATATGATTTTTTGAAAAAAAAAAAATGTAACAAGAGCTGTTACATCGGAAATTCTGTAATTTCACAGCTTTCTTAGCACTGCGGAAGAATTTCACATCTTTGACTTGCTGTATCTTTGCAACCAAAAGACATAGTGTGCTCAGGTTTCCCTGAAATTGAAGCAAATTTAGTTATCTTTAATAAAGTTCTATGAAACGTACTTGAAAAAATCTTCGTTATGGTAGATTTTATAAATAACTGAAATATGAGCCAAAATTTCGCAGTTTATTGAGCACCGTGGTGGCAGCACAAGGTTTTCAGTGTTGCAAACTTGGGTATTAACTACTCTCAAGGGACCTTACAACATATAAAAAAATCGTAGTTACATGCGCGTTTGCAATGTTTATTTATTTTTATGTCGATATTGACGGGGCTATAATGCTTTGTCGCCTATAAGTGTCAATGCCCTTGACATAGTTTACCAGGGTGTTATGTATCTAAGCCATTTCAACTACTCATTGTACTAATTACTGAAACTAATATGTACAGTTTTCTTTGTGTATAGGCAAGCATTTGTCTGCCATCACACTTAGGATGGATGATACAGACTACGATTTTGCATGAAAATGTCTATTCACATAAAGATTCTTCAATTTATCGTATTGCAAATGTATGCATAATGTAATAGATTGCTAAAATAATAGTTTCCCTAAGCAAAAATATGGGTCATCCATTGCTTATTTTATTATTAATAAAAGGTCTAGGGATTCGTGTCAAATACTTAGGTTTAGAGGAATGTAGAGATTCGACGCTTACCCTCCTCGGTGGGCAGTTCTGAAAAGAGGAAAGAAACATAATTAGATTTTTGAATAAAACATCAAAGGAGTGAATGAAAAGGCGATAAACCAGTCAGAGCGGGCATGCGATCTATCTCGCCTGTTACGATCGTAGGTACGTATACAGGTACATAAATACATGAACAGTGAGGTAAAGTTTTGAATGAGGACAGTTGGTGTGACCATTTGTATATTATTATGTATTTTGTTATAACTTGCGCAGATAAAGAATCAATCCCGAAATGGCAACATAATTGTTTGACTCTCTTTATATTATATGACATATGAGCAAAATGTCAACAATAATGTTGCCAATCGCGACCTTGGGTTTAGGATATCATTTCCATAGACATAAAAGTTCTGAGTTCTGAGGGCGCGCACTGGGGCGTCTTTTGCCGGCAACTTATCGGATGTCCCTTCACACACGTGAAAAAGAATGAGAGATCCATAAGTCGCCGAGCAATAAAATCCCCTGTGTAACTGGGGGGTAAGACTAGCTTTACAGTCAGCAGCAGCGCTCTCATCCAATAATATCAGTCATTCATATAGAGGAATCGCTTAATAAATTAAAACTCGATTACTTATATCGACATATAAAGCTATTTTTAGATTTCTTTCGTAGTGCGGGCTCTACCTGCGAAACAAGACGCACGGCGTCTATAACCTTGTTTCTTCCGCGTACAAAACAAACGCGCGTTATCAGCCAAACAGGTTGCTGGCTCATTGCGTACTCAAGGTGCGACCTGAGCGAAACTAGCGCCGACACGCAGTTAAAAATATTTACTAGATAGCGTTGATCGGAAAAAAATATATTTGGGTGTACGGTAGCAATAAATTCTTCTTTTCTTCGTGTGAGACACTGAGTCCTCCATCGAATCGATGAACCCTGTTGTCAGTTTTATATCAATGTTAAATTTTGACGTAAACCAATAAGCACTAGTTAAAATTCTTCTTTTCAAGACACCGAGTCGTTTAACGACCCGAGGAACCCGGGTGTCAGAGTTTCTCAATTAAATTGTATTGTAGTACTATATTGTGTCTGTTTCTAGTTATTGGCATTTATTCACACTTTAATATCCGAAAGAATAACGCATTGAATCGGGCCTCTTTTTCATTTTTAGAGGCGCCACCAGTCTGAAGTTTCTTCGTAAATAAATCACGTGTTAACCACTCTTTGTCTAATCTTTTAATGCTCATCGCACCTACGATTGTTTGTCTGAAACTCTGAAAGCATTGTTCCGCCGAAACTAATGTCGAACAAAGGAAAATCTATGAAACAATGTCGCTGCGGCCTTATCTTTGCCTGATAAGAATATGTTAATAAACTTTGAATTAGTTTAGATTGTAAATATCAAGATATTTTTATATGTAGGACAAGACACGGAAAAGTCAGGTAGGTAAGGTATGCCGTGCGGTGCCGGCTTAGAATAGCATCACCCCATCTTTCCCGTGGGTGTCGTAACCGACTAAGGGATTTGAGAGTTTACGTGTATTGCAATTTTAGGCTACATTATGGTGATACACAGTCTTTTAAAAGACTCTCAAACTTTTGTCAGACGTGGTGTAAATGGGCGTTTGTTACAGCATTTTACACTCTGCCTACTCCGTAAGGAATATAGGCGTGATATATATGTAAGTATGTATGTTTGGTAAAGTATTTTCAAATATATTTGTCTTGTTAGAGGAAAAGTATCCGTTTACAGGTCTCCGCCGAGATTATGGTATGACGTAAATGAAAATATTGACCATGAATAAAACCAGTTTTATTGTTATTGCGCTAATGTAACACGTAAGTACGCACTACGGAAGGGCACACGTCATAGGCAGTCCTAAAGGGAAAAAAGATCATAAGGTTTATCCAAAGCATACTTTGGAATTTAGGTATTTCAGAAAACAAGGAAGACAGTAGTTGTCCACAGGTTTCTAACGCTTACGTGCCGTGTCATGGTATATTTAAGATGCTAGTATTTCATAATAATTTCGAGAGAAGATATGTGCCTACAGGTTTATAGGTGTCGATGACCGAGAAGCCTAACAAGTGTATTTTTGAACGTTGAGTAATATCGTGTATCTTACGGTCACATTGGGCCACGTCTCGTGTCGTGCCCTGCGCGCGACCTCGCACTGCTGACGTCACGGCCCACGTCGTCAACCTTCCGGATACAATTGTCTATTATCCACGTAATGACTAACGCTAATCAATTATTGTAATGCTGTGAGAATGCAGGCCCGGTTGATGGACTACGCATCGGGCAATGTGCGTCAAATCGATCGTCGTAGAGATTCTATTTGCGTATCTTCCAGCCGCCAGAAAGCGGTGGATCTGTGGGTGCAATTAGTTAACCTTTTGGGATCTAACTGGCTCCCTAGAGACATCGATTTTGAACCTTACTGTAACTTGCACGGATAAAGAATGAATCTCTTTATATCATATGGCACATGAGCAAGATGTCAACAATAATTTTGCAGACTCGCATTCCATTCTTCGCAGATAGCGCAAGTTATTACACGCACCTATTAAAAACAACAAAAGCTGGGTTACAAAGTGTCAAGTCGGTTTTGCCGTGTCAGCAGAATAGACCGTTAGCTGCCCACAGATATGGTTGGCGAAGGTCTACGGCTAAGTAGGGCGCCAGTAAGACTGCTGACGCGAGTTATTTCATAAAAAGATCTCGAGGCATTACGCGCACGTGATATGAATACCGATATATCTGGCTACCGAGATGCCAGCAGGTATAGATACCTACTGCGGTACTCTATCACTAGTGCTGCCGAACTATAGATAGTAAAGCTATTGATAGTTGTCATTCGAAAACCCCTACACAATCGATAGGCCAATCAATAGAATTGATAGTTCAAACTGTAGCAGCAGTACTTTCGCCAACTGCAATATCGATTGAAAAACAAATTAGTATTGATAGTACAATTCTATCGATTGTTGTGTAGTGAATCGATACTATCGATAGTTTTTCAATCTTGAGAAACGATACTGTCGGTAGTATTGCATTGCACATAGCACTGCATTTTTAAATATCGAGACATCCCTATTAGATAGTTTTTCGATAGCGTTAATTTTATTATCGATAGTCTATCGAGAGTCTGGGAGGTAACACTATCTCTCACTCAGCCAAACTAGAGGGAACTTAATAATGGAATTCCTTTCATTATCGAGAAATGAAAGAGTGGAAGAGAGTACATGCCACAGGTGCTGTGTGGCACGTCCTTGGCTCCAATTGGTCGTTAGACGAGCAACAGGCGAATTGTTTATTGTTGCAAATTGATTAATAGACCATTGTATTTTAGAAAATTTTACCTCTCTAATATAGTCCATTCAATAAATTATCAACATTTAGATCTCCTTCTTTTATCGTGTGGGACAACGAGTCAAACGACACCTTGGTGTCACAGTTTTTTAACCATCTTCTGCTATTATTATATTATGCATTATCAATATCAGACAGCAACCGGGACCGATAGCCCAATGTTCCGAAGCACTGAACTTTTAGGTAGCAAGTACCTTTCTCCAGCGAGTATATCTTGATTAACGATCTTGATCTACTTTCAGAAAAACGTATTCACACTGAAAGAAGGTGAATGTTTTGTGTAACTGTTTTTCTTTGTCAGTTTGGCAAAAGGTGAAAGTAAGGTGACACTTTCTCTCGAGATGAATCTTTGCAGAAATTGGCAAAGTTAAAACAGAGTGTTCCAGTCAATTGTGCACAATAATCACTATACCAATAGGTAAGTGTAATAATCTGTTTATATAGGTAATGTGCCAAGTAAGCACGTAATATGTATAACGAATGGATTTTCTGCACTACTTAGCAACAGCGAGATAGTGCGACGTAGTTCAAAATATTTTGCCTGCGTAACAGAAACGAGTCCAATACTGTGTTGTCAAAAATCGTCTATTCGCTGAAGTGTTGGATGCTCTGGGAGTAAATAAAATTGAGATGGGTTACGTGGACAAAAAACGTCTGTTCGCTGAAGTGTTGGATGCTTTGGGAGTAAATAAAATTAAGATAGGTTACGTGGATAGCGCGTCGGACGCAACCCGCCAACGTTTACGTCGAAAATAAACCGGCGGGCGGACCGCCCATATAATATTTTAGCATCTAGATTCTAGGCATCTGCATTCCCGGCGCTGGCGGCCGATATCGTCCGATTAACTGCCTAATGCACCGCCTCGCCACAGAAGATATGTTTAGAGAACAGAATATCTGAACTGAAGTGAAACAACGAAATATACGGGGTGTTAGGGACGGTCTAACGAAAACTTTGCAGGTGTGCTCAGACCATGAAACTGAACAACTTTTACTATGGAGCCAATGGTGGGAAACGAAAAAAAAATTCCGACCTCCCATACAAAGTCCGTCAGCTGATCGTAAATTTTGTATGGGAGGTCGGAATTTTTTTTTCGTTTCCCACCATTGGCTCCATAGTAAAAGTTGTTCAGTTTGATGGTCTGATCATGCCTGCAAAGTTTTCGTTACACCGTCCCTAACACCCTGTATATTCGCTAAATACTTCTCGCAAAAACACAGATTACTCTGTTTTTACCTAGTATGGTATAGATATTCGGATTATGCAAATTGTGCATTTAGTTGTGTTTGCGCAACTAAATGCACAATTTGCATTGCAACAGAACTGAGTGAGACGATATGGTGCCGCTTCACTAGGATTATCTTGGTCCTTCTGCGCATTCTTCAGGAAAATTGATCGCAAATTGAGTCATTTCCAGTTTTTCACAGCTTGATGTTTCTGTGTGCTTCTATTCGTAAGACCGGTAGCGCACGCAGGCCGGTGGATCGAAACTATTTGCACTCCGCTAAATCTGTGTAAACTGAACCGCTTTATCAGCATGCATGTGCGCGGAACGCGTACTATGCTTGTATATAGGTTACTGAGTAAGGCCGTTCCTTATCAATGAAAATGTAAGCCAATGGGAATCTCAGCAGCGTCGGATGATCGCATAACGTTCGGTTGGATTTTCTTCCTCAATTAAAAGAATTGAAATGGCTCTATTCAATTTAGGAACAAAGCCTATTATTACAACTAATTTAAATTAGCACGTCCATGGCCGATCGGTTCAAGTTTAATGTACCGCCTATCTAAACCACAACAACGTTGCGTGCTAATAGACCGGAGAATAATTTATGTAAACGAAGCACGGAAGCGACAGAGGTGTTATTTTAAGGATCATATTTGCGTTCACGTGCACGATTTATTCTGGCGTGAGGTTTTCCGTATTATGACCGAGTTTTCATCGTCTGACTGACGCGAGGTTTACGCGATCTCGGTAGCCGACTTCTATAAAGCTGTGATAATAAACAGTCTCGTCCAACTTTGCTGGTGTATAATTAAAAGGAACG
Source organism: Phthorimaea operculella (assembly GCA_024500475.1). Lineage (NCBI taxonomy): Eukaryota > Metazoa > Arthropoda > Insecta > Lepidoptera > Gelechiidae > Phthorimaea > Phthorimaea operculella. Next base: position 574,743 of record JANFCV010000215.1, read on the forward strand.
ACTAATCGTTTAGTTTCTAATTTACAATACAAGTGCGTATTCTACGTTTTCCGAGACGCCTAATGAAATTTAATTGATTTTCGACGCGTTAAAGGTCGCCCTTGGTGGACGGTTTTTCTTAATTTCTTCACCGCTTGATAGACAAGTGGTCGCGTAACGGCTACCATCTCAGAATTTATAGACAACAACTGAGACCGACGGGTTAGCATGCCTTCAGAATTACTAAACTAAATATCTTACAGACAATCAGGTAGGAGATACAGACATGGCTTCAAAGCTAAAGTTGTTCAGCTTGAAGGGCAGCTACTGCTTGTATTGTACCTAAATAAAAATCGAGGAGTTGGAATATATGATGTAGATCACGTGGTATAAACTAAAGTGTTGTATCAACTTATTCTTCCAGCAAATAAATACGAATTTAGCAATAAAATAGGAGCAAAACAAATCATTACTCTGTTTCGATATTCGCAAATCCAGTCCTCTAATGGGAAATTAATGATATTCCGATAGGCGGCGTTGTCTTTGAATGATGCATTAGCGGAATCATGTCATCTACACTAATATAATAAAGAGGAAAACTTTGTTTGTTTTTTTGTTTGTTTGTTTGTTTTTTTGTATGTATGTAATCGATAAACTCCGAAACTACTGGACCGATTTCGAAAATTCTTTCACCATTAGAAAGCTACAACATTCCTGAGTAACATAGGCTACTTTTTACCACGGAAAAATTCCTCATTTCCACGGGAAAACGGTAAGCAGCAGGAAAAGCGGGAAATACAGCGGATATTACCCAAATAAGCCAAACCGCTTTACCGATCTTTGCGAAATTTGGCACTGATATTACTAGCATAGTAAAGATGGACATGGACTACTTTTTGTCAGCCCTCGAGGATCTGGAGTACCTGATGAAAACCACCAGCATCCCATCTAAACTATAAAAGATACGGTCATGGCTTCATAGAAAAAGTTGTTCACCAGGACGGGCCGCTTCTACTGGCACATGGTCATCGAGGATCTGGAGTACCTGATGAAGACCACCAGCATCCCATCTAAACTATAAGAGATACGGCCATGGCTTCATAGAAAAAGTTGTGCATCATGACGGGCCGCTTCTGCTGGCACATGGGCATCGAGGATCTGGAGCACCTGATGAAGACCACCAGGATCCCATATAAACTATAAGAGATACGGTAATGGCTTCAAAGTAAAAGTTATTCAGCATGACGGGCCGCTTCTGCTGGCAAATGGTCACGAGGGTCTGGAGTACTTGATGTAGACCACCAGCATCCCATATAAACTATAAGAGATACGGCAATGGCTTCATAGACAAAGTTGTTCACCATGACGGGCCGCTTTTGCTGACACATGGTAATCGAGGATCTGGAGCACCTGATGAAGACCACCAGCATCCCAGTTGTTCACCATGACGGGCCGCTTCTGCTGGCACATGGTCATCGAGGATCTGGAGTACCTGATGAAGACCACCAGCATCCCATCTAAACTATAAGAGATACGGCCATGGCTTCAAAGTAAAAGTTATTCAGCATGACGGGCCGCTTCTGCTCGCACATTTACCTCTGCTGGATCGGAGTATAATGGACTTTTTACTACGGGCAAAGATCCAATTTCTACGGGAAAACAGGTAAGTAGCAGCGGGTGAAACCGCTGGGCGGGCTGCTAGTTGTAGATAAAGATAACGCGAGAAGAGTGTACTGAAAGCACAGACTGATAAGTATCGATTTTTATCGTAGCCAGTGTAGCACCTGATGTGATTTTGCAGATAGTTTAATAATAAAACTGTAAGTTCAAACAATTTTGCTAAAAAAACTGTAAAATATACATTAGTACAGTTTTCTAAAACGAGGCTCAAATATTTTGTCAAACGTGGCGATAACGACCGTTATTTGCAGTAATTTACGCTCTCTTCTTCTTCTCGTGTCGATCGCTTTGCAGAATCTAAATAATTTTGGACGCTCTCTTGGTGCGCTTAAACGTGCGTGCCCTGCCTGAGGCACCGCCGATTTCTAAATTCGCCACTGTTGCCTACCCCTAAAGGGATGTAGGCGTGATATAAAAACTGTAAACTAGAAATACAGCGGCCTTAACTTTGCTACGCTAGCTTTTCAAAGTTTCTAGGTCAAAGGCGTGTGATAAAGGCGTTCTATAATCGTCTGCGAGCGTCCAGGGTTTGTCACGCGCGTTGGACTGCGATGCCCATGCACACTTGCCTACCCCTAAAGGGATGTAGGTGTGATGAAAAAACTGTGAACTAGAAATATAGCGGCCTTAACTTTGCTACGCTAGCTTTTCAAAGTTTCTAGGTCAAAGGCGTGAGATAAAGGCGTTCTATAATGGTCTCCGAGCGTCCAGGGCTTGTCACGCGCGTTGGACTGCGATGCCCATGCACATTTGCCTACCCCTAAAGGGATGTAGGCGTGACGTAAAAACTGTAAACTAGAAATACAGCGGCCTTAACTTTGCTACTAGCTTTTCAAAGTTTCTAGGTCAAAGGCGTGTGATAAAGGCGTTCTATAATCGTCTGCGAGCGTCCAGGGATTGTCACGCGCGTTGGACTGCGATGCCCATGCACACTTGCCTACCCCTAAAGGGATGTAGGTGTGATGAAAAAACTGTGAACTAGAAATATAGCGGCCTTAACTTTGCTACGCTAGCTTTTCAAAGTTTCTAGGTCAAAGGCGTGAGATAAAGGCGTTCTATAATGGTCTCCGAGCGTCCAGGGCTTGTCACGCGCGTTGGACTGCGATGCCCATGCACATTTGCCTACCCCTAAAGGGATGTAGGCGTGACGTAAAAACTGTAAACTAGAAATACAGCGGCCTTAACTTTGCTACTAGCTTTTCAAAGTTTCTAGGTCAAAGGCGTGTGATAAAGGCGTTCTATAATCGTCTGCGAGCGTCCAGGGATTGTCACGCGCGTTGGACTGTGATGCCCATGCACACTTGCCTACCCCTAAAGGGATGTAGGCGTGACGTAAAAACTGTAAACTAGAAATACAGCGGCCTTAACTTTGCTACGCTAGCTTTTCAAAGTTTCTAGGTCAAAGGCGTGTGATAAAGGCGTTCTATAATCGTCTCCGAGCGTCCAGGGCTTGTCACGCGCGTTGGACTGCGATGCCCATGCACACTTGCCTACCCCTAAAGGGATGTAGGTGTGATGAAAAAACTGTGAACTAGAAATATAGCGGCCTTAACTTTGCTACGCTAGCTTTTCAAAGTTTCTAGGTCAAAGGCGTGAGATAAAGGCGTTCTATAATGGTCTCCGAGCGTCCAGGGCTTGTCACGCGCGTTGGACTGCGATGCCCATGCACATTTGCCTACCCCTAAAGGGATGTAGGCGTGACGTAAAAACTGTAAACTAGAAATACAGCGGCCTTAACTTTGCTACTAGCTTTTCAAAGTTTCTAGGTCAAAGGCGTGTGATAAAGGCGTTCTATAATCGTCTGCGAGCGTCCAGGGATTGTCACGCGCGTTGGACTGTGATGCCCATGCACACTTGCCTACCCCTAAAGGGATGTAGGCGTGACGTAAAAACTGTAAACTAGAAATACAGCGGCCTTAACTTTGCTACGCTAGCTTTTCAAAGTTTCTAGGTCAAAGGCGTGTGATAAAGGCGTTCTATAATCGTCTCCGAGCGTCCAGGGCTTGTCACGCGCGTTTTACTGCGAAGCCCATGCACACTTGCCTACCCCTCAAGGGATATAGGCATGATATAAAAACTGTGAACTAGATACAGCGGCCTTAACTTTGCGCTAGCTTTTCAAAGTTTCTAGGTCAAAGGCGTGTGATAAAGGCGTTCTATAATGGTCTCCGAGCGTCCAGGGCTTGTCACGCGCGTTGGACTGCGATGTCCATGCACACGCACCACTGCCACCCGACCTCCGTGCTTCAATGAGCGGCCACCGGCTACAGGCTCGAATACTATAAATACACGTATTGACGTAGTCTTTCTGTTGGCTTTATTAAAGAAATAGATGGTTTTTACGGGGTGGTATCAAACAACCTTTCTTTCCCGGAAAAGTTAGTAGGTCAAACGGATCATTTTCCCCAAAGAACATAATAGGTCAAAACATTTGTGTGGGAGATGCAACTTTTATACACTTTGACCATTAGTTTTCGGGAAAAGTTATTAAATTCTATCAATCGTCGCTTCAAGATCACGAATTTTTTAATTTTCATATTTACATTTAATTCGATTTTATTCGCTGGTGAGAAGGGCTAGCAGTTTCCAACAGGGGGAAGCCGCAGTGGGTGGACTATTACGTCTGTTATACTTGTAGTTGTAGTCATACAAAGTAGTTTGCCTCTGCGCATACAAAGTAGTCATAATGAAAAAATCTCAAACCTAAATAAGAGCCTTCAAAAAAGCCAGCTGCTGCAAATATATTTCAATTTCCAGCTATAACTGCCCGAGTTTACGCAGATTGCTCAATAAATTAGCCTTTCAATTTGAAACGTCAATCATCTTTATGCGTTAGTGAATTTGATCTGCTGACATGTAGTCGTAAATTAATGGTCTAGCCCAGTGGTTCCCAAAGACTGAACGTCTAATAAATCGACAAGTGATGTTGTTATGTGAAGGACTCATCCAGTTATGAATTATAGACAAGGTACTTTTACTTAGTTTAAGAACGAATAGGTGAACTGTATACTTGGTGTTTCTGGTGAACACAAATGGTATGGTATGTTGTCTTAGGTAAAAACCGGTACACATGTAACTATCAATATTCAACGCGAACCGTTTTCCGTAGCAAATTGAAGCCACCACCTAAAATCCTCATGCAACCAAAACTTTGGGAATCACTGCTTGAGCTCTTGTGAATGGTCTATAAAACAACATTGGGGCTTGTTTGATGTGAGTGAGAGAGGAAAAGAGACCTTTATTAAAATCTACTATTACTGTATTTTCACTGCTTTATGAAGTCATAACTACTGCAAATACTGTGTTCGTCCTTTTAACTTTTATTCAACTTTTTGTTTGATTCAGGTACCCGACTGTTGCCTTGGCAAATATTATTTGAGTCATAAAGTGTATAGTATGTCTTAAAGAAATAATAAAAATCATATTTGCGAGTAATTAATTGTATTTGATTGTAGATTAGATAAAAAGACAGTAAACAAATTGCAATCCTTTAAGGCGTTCCGTTTTCCATACAAAAATTCAATGGAGTTATGTATGTAAAGGAGACAAGAGTCGGTTTAAAAAACTTGATGGGGAGTCCCGTGGGTATATTAGATTGTCGCAAAACACTAAAAAGAATTTTTAAATCATCAGATTTCCCCGTAAAAAGCGAGTCGCCACTTTACGAAAATAGATGGAGCTACTGCTGCAATAAATACGTTTAATTTTATTGTGCAGAAAATACTGATTATCTTTTAACTATAAGTAGTTTTGCGACAAATTTACGTGTGCCTTCATCATTCAGAATAAAGTTTCTTTAAAAAGAAACTCTACAGCTCATGTGTAACCCGACTGAAGTGCAGTTTTTCGTTTGTATGACGTAACGAACCACCTTAACCTCATTACTTTAAGTTCAGGAAACTTGCTGAGATTTTAAGATGATAAAGGGAAATTTTAGTTTTTAATTTGTTCTGGCAGTAGGTACCTACTTAATTTTACAATGCAATTTGTATTTTTTCTATTATGGATTACTTATCCTATTAAGTATTAAGGTGCATATTGAATTAATAGTACACAAAATCATGTACATTAATAAATTATTTACCATTAGTATAATTTAGAGGTGATTTCTTAATTTGTTGGAGTATAAATCACATTTTAACATGTTGTAAACAATGTTGGGCAACAAATTGTTTCTGCAAATGTTTATGAGCACATAACAATGTCAAGTTATCCCTTTGAAGACGGACATCCCTCTAATTTTAAACCCTCGAGTCAACACAATATGATTCATGAGTTTCATGAGCAGCTGTGTTCAGCCGGCAACTGGCAGATCTTCAAATAACTTCTGACAACCTGCTACCAGATGATTTAACCACAGTGATATATTTTGTTAGTTTCAACTTGTTTATTATAGAAATGTTTTCTGAGTTATTCAACTACAATGCTAATATCCTGTTTAGTTTTTGTACAAGTAAATGTAAGATTTTTTCATCTATGTATAGATATTATTCCATGCCGACTTTGATGCATAGAGCTAGATATGCAGTATCTATTTAAATGGATATCCATTTAAATTACTTTGTATTGAAAGTAAGTCAGCTTGTATTAGCATGAGTTAGTAGGTAACTGTACTATGTATTTGTAATGATATGATATGATGAAATACTCTTTAGAACAATCCACGAAAAAATGGTGTTATTAAGTTGCCTGTAAAAGTTGCCTGGGCAACTTTTACAGGCAACTTATCAGAAGTCCCTTTTACACAAATGAAAAACGAGATATCTGTTAGTTGCCAAGCAAAAAAGTTAGCTGTGTAACTGGGGTCTTAGTGTGATTTTGAATCAAGTGACCTGATAACTTCTTTAATCAGTCACCAGACTTATTCAAAAGAGTTGAAACAAAAAGATTTATGATAGCATCTTATCTTTAACTATCATCTTAATCTAGGGTATTATTAAAAATGTTGTCTGTTCCCACATATTATTATGATTCATATAAACAGTGAGTAAAGTTATAATAAATTTAACAAGTGGATGTCATTTACCCCAAGCAAATAAAGCACAGAATCATACAGGGAGTAACAACAAGGGTAAAACAAGCCAAAAGGAGAAAGTACTCATGAACCTCAACAACTTTCCTCATAGAAAATAGGTTGGATTATGAAAAAAAATTGATTTACTATGAGTATGGTCCAATTTTTTTCATATTTCGATGCATGTTATGTGGGGAAAGTTGTATAGTTTAACGAGTACCTTAACCTCCCTTTGGCTTGTTATACTCTTTTTGTGACTCCCATAAGTCCCATAAACACTGTGTATGAAAGTCCCAAATGCAAATAACGATATTAGGAAGTCCCCGGTACCTATAATTAGGATTACACACAGTAACATCCTGTGCCCATTTTGACACGCAGTTACAAATTACTTTACCAGACATTGCATGGTTCAAACAACCTTAACATGTTCACATAAAGTTTGTTTATCTTTGAGAATGACCTGCTTTTCTCATGATTATGAGTGATGCCCTTAGAGTAGCCAAGAAAAAATTAACAATGTCAGCAGTAGAGAATACTGACTGAATTATGGGCTGGTAGATTTACTGAAGAAGAGAATTATGTATTTCATTGAAATTATATTGAAAAAATAGTTCAAAATGACTCAATTTCCATAGCCACTGGAATAATTTTTAGTTTCCATGAGTAGTTATGGATGATCATAGTTACACTGTTCAAGTAGTCTACACTAATATAATAAAGAGGAAAACTTTGTTTGTTTTTTTGTTTGTTTGTTTGTTTTTTTGTATGTATGTAATCGATAAACTCCGAAACTACTGGACCGATTTCGAAAATTCTTTCACCATTAGAAAGCTACAACATTCCTGAGTAACATAGGCTACTTTTTACCACGGGAAAATTCCTCATTTCCACGGGAAAACGGTTAGCAGCAGGAAAATCGGGAAATACAGCGGATATTACCCAAATAAGCCAAACCGCTTTACCGATCTTCGTAAAATTTGGCACTGATATTACTAGCATAGTAAAGATGGACATGGACTACTTTTTGTCAGCCCTCGAGGATCTGGAGTACGAGTACCTGATGAAGACCACCAGCATCCCATCTAAACTATAAAAGATACGGTCATGGCTTCATAGAAAAAGTTGTTCACCATGACGGGCCGCTTCTGCTGGCACATGGTCATCGAGGATCTGGAGTACCTGATGAAGACCACCAGCATCCCATCTAAACTATAAGAGATAATTCATGGCTTCATAGAAAAAGTTGTGCATCATGACGGGCCGCTTCTGCTGGCACATGGTCATCGAGGATCTGGAGTGCATGATGAACATCACCAGCATCCCATCTAAACTATAAGAGATACGGTGATGGTTTTAAGTAAAGTTACTCAGCATGGCAGGCCGTTTCTGCTGCCACATGGTCATCGAGGATCTGGAGTACCCGATGTAGACCACCAGCATCCCATATAAACTATAAGAGATACGATAATGGCTTCAAAGTAAGAGTTATTCAGCATGACGGGCCGCTTCTGCTGGTAAATGGTCACGAGTCTGGAGTACCTGATGTAGACCACCAGCATCCCATATAAACTATAAGAGATACGGTAAAAGCCTCAAAGTAAAAGTTATTCAGCATGACGGGCCACTTCTGCTGGCACATGGTCACGAGGGTCTAGAGTACCTGATGTAGATCACCAGCATCCCATATAAACAATAAGAGATACGGTAATGGCTTCAAAGTAAAAGTTATTCAGCATGACGGGCCACTTCTGCTGGCACATGGTCACGAGGGTCTAGAGTACCTGATGTAGATCACCAGCATCCCATATAAACAATAAGAGATACGGTAATGGCTTCAAAGTAAAAGTTATTCAGCATGACGGGCCACTTCTGCTGGCACATGGTCACGAGGGTCTAGAGTACCTGATGTAGATCACCAGCATCCCATATAAACAATAAGAGATACGGTAATGGCTTCAAAGTAAAAGTTATTCAGCATGACGGGCTGCTGGATCGGAGTAATGGACTTTTTACTACGGGCAAAGATCCAATTTCTACGGGAAAACAGGTAAGTAGCAGCGGGTGAAACCGCTGGGCGGGCTGCTAGTATCTTATATGTAGGTAACTGGATTTGTGTAAAGTAAATAAAGCTAATATTTTATGGGTTTTAGCATTTCTATTGATATTTTTGTGTAGCTGCAGACACATTTCAGCAAAGATTCCGAGTATTTTTTGTCTGTAACTTATGTTCTGCAATTCTAAGGAGATTCAAAAGACATTCCTTTTCTCTCAATAAATGATCAACATATTCCTGCTCTGACTGGCAATTAGAATAAAAAATTAAAGTAAAGCTACTTACCATTGGGTCCATATTTCTCTTGGTTCCTTTTGATTTGGTCTGGACTGAGCCCTTTGTCTGGATCTGTTCCAAAATATGCTAGGACTTCCTCCACTGTCTTCGCGTGCGCGTCATCCATGGTGGAATTTTTACGTTGCCGTCAGTTCTAGAAGAACAGGAAAGAGAAATAGGTTAGAAACGAATGACGAGTCATCATAAGCTTGCTTGGACGCATTGAGGTTATGTTGCTGATGTGATGATTGTGAACGCTCAACTCCACTAGGCTGCGGCCTCCACGCGCTCACATCAATATCACAAACGACAGAAAACTACGCACTCAATATGAATGGACTTTTTATTTACGAACTATTGTCAAATTCATCAATCATTTTCGCGAGGGATCGCCCGATTTGCAAGTCTATGAAAAGTGCACAAACCGAGATCCCTCAAGATGCTATTCTCATTAGACTAGCTTGAGCTTCACCGTTTATAAAATTAGGACAAGAAAATAGGTAACCAGCGATTTCCTAGATCAGATGCACCGTAAAACTTTGATCACTATTCCACTCACCAAGAAGTCTTTTATTACATGAGAATCTGTCCGTTTCGATTATTTTTCACTTAATTTATAAGTCCGATTCTTAATTTATTCAATATTATCTAGTTTTTGTACTAACTAATACTTTTTCTCGTAAATATCATAAACCACACGAACACGTATCCAATGCAGCCGTCATTTTTTCCCAACTGACGTAAATCTAGGCGACGGTGACGCCATCTGTTTCGTAGGCTACGAACTATTTCTAATCTAACTGAGGTCAAACGAGGTATTTTTTATTCAAGAAATACGTTTTGGTTTGGAAGAAAATTATTGTCAACCCAAAACCACACATATTTATTAAAATTAAAGTTAGTGTTTATGCGTTCAAGGCATTAAAACAGAGCTTAATAATTATGGTTATTCACTAATGTGGAGCGATACCATAGGTCGACTTTGTACCACGTGACAGGGTGCTATTTCAGTGCACCAGGCGCCTACAAAGTGCGGTATTTTTAAAATTATAAAACATCTTCATAGTTTTTCGTCGCGTTACGTAACACTTTATCACTTATTTATGATCACTAAACCTTTGGGAACTGTTTACGGCACTTAATAACACACTTGGTGGTGAAACACCCACGGTACTTTCGAATTTTGCGGATGCGTGGAAAAACTTACTGGTTAAATTTTTTCGACGGCGTCGAGAAGGAAAGAAGAAATAAGAGTGACGCGGGAGATGTTTTCCCGCCGCGCCCCGAGTAGCGACTCCCGGGCGTAGAGCGACGGTTTTAGAGCGGGTGCGCGGGCGCGGCGGAGGGACACCGCGGCGGAGATTTCTTTAATTATTTTGGCAACAGTACTCGGTGGCACAGCCGCCGCCTCGCCTCCAGGGTTGCACGTCGCGGGCCGTCCTATGATGATCTTTTTATAGCGATAGGCCCGGGTCGAGCTGTGCTCTCTCTACCTCTCTACTAGCGTTTAGCTCATAAATGACTTTACTGCTAGTTACCTCCATATAGAGAAAGGAATTAACAAGAAAGTTACTGAAAATGTGAAATATCACCCATTTCAGGATGTACCTATATTTGCAGTTTAGTTCATAAAAGACACAAAATATTTTTTTTAATGTAAAATTACCTAGTCATTAACTTAGGTCATTAAATATATTCCTTTCCATAGGTAACCCCTTGGCAAGATCTAATCATCTTCTAAACCCCAATAAAATCATTGAATTTGACTCTAACTACAAAAAAAAATAACAATGAGATTGCACCATTGCACCCCTAAATTCCGATTATGAGGGATAAAAAGGCCTCAGTTATCTTCAAATTTGCCTTATTTTCAGGACACTGAAGATTTCTGTAAATACGTATAATATTTTGTATTACACTCGCCAATAGGACGCGCGATGACAAATTAAACTAAAAATTATGAAAATAATACTGGATTAATAATAATCACGTATCGACAGTTTTCATTTATTTTTTTCATGTTAAATTATAGGTACCTACTTTAGTTTAATATTCCATCAAAAGCGGTACCTACTTGTACCTATTCCATCAAAAGCACAGACTGAGCTACAGTATGTTGTTTGATTAGGTAGAGCTAATTACTTTATTTACTTCGTTTCATATCATATTAGTTTGAGAACATTGTAATATTCTTGTTTATTAATCAGTTAGGTAAGTAATTAGATATACCTCTTTTTGAGATGTTTATTTACTGGCAATTTTTTGCAGGCATTTACCTATAAGAAGAAGAAAACTAATTTATTTAATAGCATTTTACAAATATTTTTCGAAAGATTTCGGCCAGGAAATAGACAAAAATATATTAGAAGAAATTGCCTAAAACCTTTTTAATACGTTTCAAAGAAATTGTGTTATTTGATTGTGAAGTTACTACACCTACATAACATAGCACCTAACTACAGAAAACGGGGTTTAATTTCAAATTGTAGTCGACATTTCGAAAATTGGCACTTTGGGGCGTAATTTACGATATTATTCTCCCAGAGAGCAAAAATGTCGACCTCGCCACAGCACTTGAAATATATTCGGAGAGTGAAAATAGAAAATCACAGGGAGCATCCGAATGCCAATGTTAACGTTATTTTTGTGTCTGGAATAAAAACGAGGATATTTCATTGACTTTAATGCGAGCAGACAAGAATTTGGTGACAACACTAATGATTTTTAAAGATACAAGAATAGAAACGAAAGCTCTAGCTAACTAAAGTGAATTTCGTAATGATTATCAAATACCTGAACTGAATCTAAGATAAACATATTCCGTTTATCACAGGGCATCACAAAATAATCTTGGTAGAGCCCTCAAAGTTCTAAAAAATTATCATAATCATACGTAGGTAATATAGTATCTGTTACTGTGTACCTACTAAGACTCTACTAACTCTTTATGTTTCTGAACATTATTTATGTTTAATTATTGCACTAGGGCGCTCGAGTTGATGCGATTTTTATGCTTCTTCTTCTTTTTTTAATTATGTGTGTCATATGAAATAAGCGTGTTAATTTACTCTTAAAGGTATTTTTTCTTGATTATGCGGCATAACTTCAAGAATAGAGACATTTCAATGCTACTTAGTAATAAAACATGTTGGCGCCTATTTAATGTGCGATTAAAAATCACTTCTGTTGGAGATAACTGCTAGTTTTATAGGCTATAACGTTAATATTAGTGTTTCGTCAGCTCACCGCATCACTGGAAACTTATGCACGTCAGCAAAGCATTCATATAAACAGACTGAAAATATTTGTAAGTAAATACACCTGAGTTAATTTCAGACACGGAATTTTGCATTTATTCAATGTGACATCAATGATTTTCCTCTCAAGTTGTATGTTATTCATAGACATTTTAGATTGTATAAATATGACATAACACACCTTCTAGGCAAATAGTCTGTTATTTTATTTCATTGGAGCTTTGATTTGTTTGAATATGACATCCAAAACTTTCCGCTCAATGTCGCGATGTCTTCAATACAAGTCACTTTTCTACAACTTACTTCTTCTTCTTTTCGTGTGGGACACCGAGTCGTTCAACGACCCGATGAACCCTGGTGTCAGAGTTTTTCAACCGCCTACTACAAGTAGCAGGCCTCTGACATGGCTGTGTAACGACCGCCATCATTGACAGCAACCGGGACCGACGGCTTAACGTGCCCATCCGAAGCACGGAACCATCTTACTTGCGGACAATCAGGTGGTTCAGCCTGCAATGTCCTAACCAGACTGGGAACAAATTCACAAAGTGATAAATATCAACTTTGTGAGTGACCCCACCGGGAATTGAACCCGGAACCTTTGCGTGGCAGGCAGGCATGCTAACCACTGCGCCACATCGGTTGTCAACTTACTGTTAAGCTATATCGTCTGCATTTTATTTTGAGGTAGTAGAATCGTTTTTATTAGGGTTTCGTAGTCTACTAGAAACCCTTATAGTTTCGTCATGTCTGTCTGTCTGTCTGTCTGTCTGTCTGTATGCCGCGCCCTCATATCTTCGTCAGTTTTAGAGCTATCGACATGAAATTTGGTGAGAAGATAGATCGTTTTGACCCAAATATAGAAATGTTAAGAAAAAGTTATGTAAAATGTTTTTTGGACCCCCTCCCATACAAGTGAAAGGGGGGCAAAAAATTTTTTTTTCTTCTGTAATATTGAGTAGGATATCGTTGAATAGGTCTTTTAAAACTAATTAAGTTTGTAATGCTGAAAAACCTGATATTTAAACGTTGACTACGAAACCCTATTTGTGGGCGTGTCTGACACGCTCTTGGCCGGTTTTTTATTTTAGTCTTACGCAAACAGTCCAGACCTAAGAAATTATTTTAAAAGTTAAGCAAGCAAGTAGGTAATTAATTAGTTCTTTTATAAATATTTAAATATCAAATATTAAAATATACGTTAACAATGACACTTAAAAAAGTCAACGGAAATTCTAGATACTTAGAAGCTGGTTACAAGTAAAAATTTTGAGCTTCTATCAGTGCAACAGCTTCCTTCTGATCCCGCATGGTCCAGAGTCCTGTAACTTTACAAGTAATTTCAAGTGCATTGCTTCGTAACCCAGTTAGTGCCGAGAGCATTGACTCGCAGCGCGCAATGTACAATGTCTTGTTGTTGTTGGCGTACCTTCCAAGGTCGTCCTATACGTGGACATTCCCGTTCAAGGGTGCTCGTTAAGGTCAACACTCTGAAGGGCTTGACCTTGCTAGGCGAATATTATGTACTTTCTAACTAAGACCTATTGTAACTATATTCTGGCAAATAAACTATCTTGATTCTTTAAGCCTGCCGCACATGTAGGTATCTAACGACTTTCAGCGTAAGCCCCTTTTCAGTAGACTAACTTATTCAGCGACCCCAAGTGGATCTTGGCCTCTGTTACAACTGCACGCCATTCTTCCCTGTTCTGCGCAGTTTGCTTCTAGCCAGGATTTTGGAGTGAGTGCAGGTCCTTCAAAATTTCGTCAGTCCAGCGATATCTATCTTTTCAGTAGAACGTATTGATAGTTAATTCTGACTGACTAAGTCTAAATTCAGTTGACCAGCAGACAAAAACTGAGACTCGAGGGTTTCACGAGTATTACAATTTTAAGGCTTCTTATTATAGGTGCTACGCGATTTTTCTAAATATTTGTCACACGTGGTGATAGCGACCGTATTTCTAAGGCCTATAACGCTCTGTCTACATTACAAGGGCTTAATTTTTATTTACGATACCAATTTATGAAGAAAAATATGTGCAAATGAGTTTTACTTAGTAGTTTTAGTTAGTATTGACTAAAACTCGGTTGACAGAGTTTTAAAGCATTGCACAGTTTTATTTTTTGGTAAAACGCGATATTTTTAAAAATTAAGCCAAGATAGGTATGTTTTTCACCCGCTAAACTCGTTGGAGCCGTTTCTGAGATTCCGATTATAAATACAAGAAAAAAGAATTAGAGTAGATATGACAGTCATCTATTATTTAGGGTTGTGTAAAACCGCATTTGGGTAATTTCATTGACTTAATTTCGTCTGTACAAAAGACATCAACGCGCGCTCATTTCCTAGTTACTCGTTAGTTCAATCTATTTTTTTTAATTATTGATATTGTCCTAAGTACGAGATACGTCAGTTTGCGCGGAAAATCTGTTAAATAGGAATTCCGCCACTTACCTATACACCAAACTTTAGTTTCGATCTTGCACCCAATCTACACAAATTATACCTATAAAGCCCAACAAAGTTATTTGTGTGTAAGTTAACAATAAACTCCAAAACTACGAGACCGATAAAAAAAAGTTCCTTCTTAGCGTGTTGAAATGGTAAATCGCTTATTTACATAAAAACTATCGCGATGAGACCCGTTAAAGTAACTATTATATGTGAAAGTAATCGCGAGTGTTTAAAAAGTTACTTGAAATGTGTTATGCACATGGAAAAAGGGTATCTAATCTAGTGAGTGGAATCACTGAGCTGGCGTCTAGTATTCAATATTCTACAGCAATTTTAACCCGCCTGTTTCTGTCGACACAAAATACTCATTTTTTACTTCTCAATGCTAGTAAAGAATAACAGGTGTAAGGAGTGTAGGTGTAGTCCATATTTTATACGCTATGCTTTTAAAATTCCGAGATAATGTAACGAGAGCATGCGTACGTACGGTTCGTGCGATACGCGTAGATGTACTTAACTTTGATTTGACGTAGAGAATAAAGGTTTTTACTATGCTGTTCATATTGATAGGTACTTGCGTATAGATTAGTAGCAGAGTTTCAGATTCACAACTGATGATTTTAGATATGAGAGTTTGCTAAAATATAACGTTATAGATCTTCCACGCTAATTTGTAAACAAGGAAGGTAGGAATGACGTATATAATTTAAAAGTTCTACAGCTGACAATAGGTACGTAGGGCAGGTGAGTTTTGACCTATACTTGTGAATTGTATAATTTGATATCAAAGATTCAGTATGACAATTTTCAATAACTTGTCCAATTATTCAACATATAAACCAATTTCCTGACAGGACCTGATTGATTTCCCGACCCTGCCAACCGATTCGTCATACGTCCATGTTAAAACCACCAATGTAAACCGAATCGGGCCCTACCACGCCACATAGCAACTTCAAGCTCCGGGCCTGAACCGTAGGTATCATAGATAAGTACGCTCTTATGGCGTAGTAAAAATCTCTTTTTTCCTTGACAATCCCGTAGCAATAGGCGATCCGTCATTCCTCAAATAAACGCAAGGTAAAATAATAATCGAAATAGAATTATCTTGTGTCGTAACACACTTGGCAGGGTTCGGCCAGGGCAGTTGGCGGGCAAGGGACCACCAAGTGTATATTAGGAAGGTTACTAACTATTGCCAAGTCTGTTTTGGACACCGTCTGTCCTTATGACAAATGTTACATGTGTTTGATTGGTAACAAATGCAGTTCTATTTTTATTGGTTGTCATAGGATAAGGATAAAATGGTAAGGTATGCCGCAGACAGGTTTTAAAATTGCGACCTTCTATTAATTCTAGCGATGCTCTTAACCCGGCGTCGTCCAGGTGGCAAAATGTTACATTAAGATCCACGTTGGGTCAAAAAAACCCGTATTTATATCATGGTCTATTTTGGAAACGAGTTGAAAATATTCATAAAAACCTTTGTTTATGAATGCTATTATTCATATATTTTGCCTGAAAAATAAAAACATCATCGAAATACAAAAGTAACAGCTTTTATTATCTGTTTTTATAAATCACTCAAAAACTGTAACAAATAAAGTAGGTTAACTCTTTTAGACCCTTTAAAGTATGAAAATATAGTTTTTTTAACAATTATTTTAGGTAATACGGCTAGGCTTTCTGAGATCTTAATGTAAATAGTACATTTTATAAGGAGAGAATCTTCTGTAACATTAATTATTTTTAGTCCTCAAATTTGCATATGTTTCGTACATCAGAATGATGTGTTGCGGGCAGATAAACTTTTGACATCCATGACAGGTATTGATGGTCTTTCTGTCTTTTTATGCTGGATATTCTAGACACCTTTTGCGGACACCTGGAAGCTTGGGTGGCGATTCTTCGACCAAATAATTAAAAAAGTTGTCACGCTATAATGGCATAAAATGATGACATCAAAAGCCACGTTGGGTCAAAACCTTTTTGAACTTTGCAGGCGTCTATCTCTCGTAAATGTCACACGACGATTGTGATGCACTGTCTAATGAATAAAACAAAGTCTTATCTCCAGCTACTAAAAGAATCAACAGCCTGTGTACAACTTATCTTGAAAATACCGGCAAAATAAAAAATGACGGGTCAATTTGACCCAACGTGGATGGCGCCGGGTTAACCTTCGACCCCGGCCAACCTTCCTCAGGCAAATTAAGAAAGCAAGAAGAATCTTTCTGCTGGAAGATATTTCTTTTTGACCTAATTGTGCATTGTTTTTATGTATTGTTCATTTGTCTTTATACGGTACACGGTTAAAATAAATAAATAAATAAGAAAGTAGGTATATTTAGATCTACTAGCATATGCTAATAAATATAATAGACCTTCTTTTCCTACATAGGTAATTGATTTAGAGCATTTATTTATGAATTATGTTGTTCTTGACAATCAGAATCATAAATCTGTATTAATAAAATAAATGACTCTTCTTCGTCTTTCATCAAAGTTCTATGATCAAAGAGGCATGAGACGAATACAAAAAACTTTTCTAAAAAAAGTCGATTCAATCATTTGTTTAAAAGTTTTGACATTCGTCGGAAATCTTTGGCACAGCACATAACATTAGTGCCGATTCTAAAAAACACAAATCACAATTATAGGTTGGTACGCAGTGCGTACGTTGGTTGGTACTAAGTAATTTATCATCACTTTCTGTGGTTTTGTTTGAAATACTAAAAAAATGTTGTGTGTGGGTGGGCCCACGTGTCTAGTAGATGATTGGGGGTACTTATTAATCACAACATTTTGCGTATGGTAGCTAGATCTTAATGCATCTGATTATTAATTTATTTTTCAAGTTTAGTAATTTAGGTCTTGAATTTTGCTTTTTTTTTGCTTAAAAATAACATTAGGTAGGTAACAAAATGGTATTGAAAGGCCCTATTTGCACAAAGGTAGCGTAACTAAACCGGTTGTCAATTTGTACCAATAGGATACCGTTACCCACGTACCGCGCGGGTACCGGTCAGGTTTGAATAGGTCCTTACTTTAAATTACTTATCTTACGCGTGTCTCTCAGAATCGAGGAGTAGATGTAAGTTTGAATCGTCGAGAATATATTTCTATCCCGCTGTTATACCTAACTGCGTATTGACGTAAGATTCGATATCACTGAGGCTCAATCTCCACAGAGTAAACGTAAGATGTGAGACATAAGATGGCATCTGTCGAACAAGTGATCGTCGGAGTCGTAAGATGTGCGACATCGCGACGCTTGAAACCGTTTCCATACAAAATGTATGAAACAGAAGATAAAAAGTTTCAAACGTGATGCGCGCGTTGTAGCGATAACGGCTGACGATCGCTTGTCTGACAGATGTCATGTTGCGCGTCGCGCGTCTATTCTGTAGAGCTTGCCTCTAAGATTTAGTATCTCTGATATTATCCGGCTAATATTAGCCGCTTTGTCTGAATATCTCTGGTTTCTGAATCGCAAACGTTTGTAATTTTACAACCAACCAACCAGTTGAAGCGGATTGAAAAACGGCCGACAGTTAATGTTAGGCGAATCGATATAGTTTTATTAACTTTTTATCGCATTTCCTGAACAAATTTATCTGTTTCAAACAACACCTTCATTTAAACTTTTCGATGATTTCATTGAATCTATCATTACTTCATTCCACTGAGAGATTTGATCTGAGAATTTTATAAGTAGTTTATTTAATAGATTGACGTCAGAAGCCAATCGACGGCGCTTGGCCATTTGGTTATAAAAACAAACTTTTCACTAGAAAATAAATCAGATAGATGCTTTCCTGTATTGTAGTTATAACCAGTGACGTAATGCTAACATATGACGTCATCAGAGCAATCATTGTCTAGGCATAAATAAAGCTAATTTTAAACTTTCACGGGCTTTGAACTCCTAGTTTAATTACTGTTTTATTAAGCCACGGTCTCCAAGGAAAACCGTAACCGTAGCTTTGATTTAAAGTTTAGTTAATCGACAGTATACAAACGTAGGTTAGTTTCCAGTTAAACCTGTGGTTAAACTAAGGTTAGTGGGATAAACCCTTTGTCGTAACTTTCGTAAGTTTTATTAAGACTTGGTGAGCGGAGATGTTTTATTTGGAGAAGTGCTGACAGAAGGTTAAAGTGATAGTGACATATCCAACAATGAACTTATACAATCCAAATTACATTAATTGTCTCTCTTCTTATTTATTGATTCAGGAATAAAGGACATCCAAAAATATTACACTGTTATTTTCAAACTATACTAGAAATATGTTTAATTACATCCACACAATAATTTTCAATTTCTTTGTTCATATTATTGTGTAGAATCCTTCAATTTCAAGTACTGAATTACTACTATAGGCAAACAATTTAATTGAATTGTCTTTAATTCTACTTTTAACAGCCTTGAAAACTATTCATCCAATAAAGATTTTCTATTCATGTGAATCTTTACTTTTGGCAAATATTTTCGTTCCACTTGTCACTTTTACAATAATAGGTATAACTTCTGTTTCACAGTCACTATCAGCACTTATTTCCTTCTGGCAACACTGGCTCCCGTATCACACAGTATCACGGTTTTCCGCGTAAGTTTAGACGGTGCATCACTGAAAATCCGCAAATTCCGATCCTGGAATGCTGGTCCTTTTCGCACTTCACAATTCACACAACAGTCCTCTGCTTATCCACAAGGACTTACCGGTACACTTATCACTTGGTCCCTGATCACTGTATTCATTAATTAATGTATTATTTGTTTTGTGGGTACTATCGTGTTTGGTTAGCGCGCCCCATGGGGATAGAATAGGGAATGAGACGCGCCGGGCGCGGGAGCAAGATGTCGCTCTCTTTTATAAGCTCCGTGGTGGGTTGCGGGCCGCGTGCCAGATACACAGTTTTACACGCTGCGACCGTACAGATCGCCTGTCAGACGGGCGAATCGGAACGTGTAAAAGACGCTTCTTTAAAAAATTAACTCTAAAAAGTCATAATTTTTGAATGAATACGCAAGTTTTCTTCGAATATGGTACTTATACAAACATTGGTCATTTATTGCAATCATTGCACGTGTATTTCGTTCAGTAGTTGGCCGGTAAACTCGAATTTTATTTCGACTTTGACAGATGAATTTTTGCGAACAATCTCGTAGCCCAGCTACGGTTGCTACGTGCTGCTACGCCGTAGCAGGACCGCACTAAGCTTTTTCTGTACTTTAGTTATTTAATTTCCATTCTTTACAGTCTAAAATTTAAAATTTTAGTTATCTATAAAAAACAAAATTATGTCATTATTATGAGGTGTAAAAGAATTATCATATTTCCAGCTAAGAAGGAAATACCATAACTACAATACCAGATTTTGTTTCCTTGTGCATACTTGTTGATATTTTCAGTCAGCAAATCTGTGTATTTACCTAGTAACTTCCTTTGAGTATTTCCATAAACGTCAACAGGTAAATTCATAATCAAATAATTTGTGCATTACGAAGAGTCAAAGAATGCGTCAATAAGTTCAGAAATGCTTAATTTGTAGCATCCAGGAAAAATCAAAAGGAACGCACTTTATTATTGTTGTACATAGTTTCAATAGCAATGTATAGTAGCTATGTGATTAAGTGATAATTGGGATATATTTCGACCGGCAACGTAGTTCCAGATACATTCCTACACATATCACGCCTTTTCCTTGCAGAGTAGGCTGAGCATTAACGACCGTAAAAACGGTCATTTCCGCTATGATGGCATAAGTTTGAGGGCCGTTATCACTATAGTTAAAGGTTGTCAGCTTATTGCATAAAATACTAAATTAAATACCTATAAAACTTAACGAATTTATTGGTGAAAAATACCCAAATAGAAATGTAACTATGTACAAATAATATTTAGCATTGCAATTTTTCCCGCAATTGATTATTACCGTAATTAATTAACATGTATCTATGTATTAAATTAAAGTAGGTATATCTTTGAGTTATGCATGACGCAGACAGTAATAATTATAGTAGTAAGTAAATGGTACATTTTATTATTATTTTGGTGATAAAGTGGCATCGTACAGTCACCACACAGCTGATGTCTAATGTAAACATTGTGTAGTGTTGCCGTTTCAGCAACTTTGTCGCTATATCTAGCGGAGTTCTCATAAGTTTTTTTTTTTTAGATGTGACTTGTCTAGCGATTTTTCTATTTGGACAAAAAAAAACATTTTCTAAGCCTTAGCATGCCATCGTGCGACTCCTTTCTTCGAAAAATGACAAAATTCTTAAGGTCATTTTTAATAAATTCCATATCGGATTTTGCTGATTTTGAGCTTTCATAAAACATGTTGTCGGCCAAATGAATTGGGATACAGGCAGGCAGATGATGATCTGATTTGACACATCCGAAGTCTTCTCGCGTGCGAAATAAGTCTTTCGCCAGTACACATTACTGCATATGCCATAGGTGCCGGCTGGTTAAGAGTTTTTAAAATGTATTTTTTTCATAGCTTAATGCGTTTGAGTCGCTTCTCTAGATGAAACAAAATTATCTATTTCTTCACCTGTCTAGAAACTTTTTTTTTGCCCTAAGCGGCTAACTTTATTTTATGAAGTATTTGTGTAGGTATATTTTTGAATGTAATAATATGTATAATGGTATCTAGGTATTTATTTGTATTAATAGGCATAATATTTTTTTCTTATTTTGCTGTTTTTACACCCGAGTGCAACCGAATAAATTTCTCTCTGTTTACCCTCTGGTTGGCCGGTAGAGAAAGCCGCGTGGCATTAGGCCCGCCTTTTGTACTATGTGCTGTATAAAGTATAAAAATAAATAAATAAAATACAAATAAATAAAGCGGCAACACTGGCATTATGCGCTGTTTACAGTGGCCGTGTTAACACTCGTGAAATTATTTCAGTGGAACTAAACACTTTATTAACTCCCAGTCGTCACGGTCCCATTAAACTTCCAGTGTTGCCAATCGCGCTTACACATCACGCTTATATCCCTTGCGGGGTAGGCAGAGTGATAATGGCCGTAAAAATAGTCGTTATTGCTACGTCTGACAAATATTCGAGGGGCATTTGAGAAAAAACGCGTATCACTATGGTGATAGGTTGTCAACCTGACACCTAAAATTGTACCTAACCTAAACATGATACTCTCGAGTCCCAAATCACCATTTACTGCACCCACGGGAAAGAAAAGTAGAGAGTTTATTATTTAATTCATAGGAACATTTTAATAGGTAGTATATCCGTTGGTAGTATCTAGATAAATTGACTGGGTAACTACAAAATACAAAAGTTGTACGCTTAAAACCATTGTTTTGAAAAAAAAATATGTAAGATTTTTTAAATAGCGAAGAAAGGAAGTGTTTGACGCCAAAACATACTGAAAAGTGATTTCAAATGCCTCTATTTTCATGCATTTCATTCAAAAAACTCCGTCGATTTGTCTGGCAAGTACCCTATAGGAAGCATTAGAATGAGTGTCTATAAAATTATAGCGGCCCGCCCAGCGGTTTCACCCACTGCTAATTTTCCCGTCCCGTTTTCTCGTCCTACAGACCAGCAGAATTGCCTTGTCATGTTTATAAACTTTTTCTATGAAGCCTTGCCCATATCTCTTTCAGTTGAGCTAGGTTTCTAGTGTTCCATTCTAGGTACGCCACATTCTCAATATTTAAGTGACAGAAAATATCCTCATCTTGTTTAACAACTTTTACTTTGAAGTCATTACCTCTAATAATTTAGATGGGATGCTAGTGGTCTGCATCAAGTACTCTAAACTTTCGATGACCATGTGCCAACAGAAGCAGCCCGTCATGCTGAGCTATTTTGTCTTTGAGCCATTACCGTATCTTTTATCGTTTGGATGGAATGCTGGTGGTTTACATCAGGTTCATCAGACCTTCGATAACCATGTGCCAGCGGAAGCGGCTCGTTATGCTGAACAACTTTTGCTATAAAGCCCTTTTCGTATCAGTTTATCAGTGCTCCTGGTGCCCTCCATTAGTACTCCAGATCCTCAAGTGCTGAAAAAGAGAAGTCCATGTCCGTCTTCAATATGCTAGAAATATCAGTGCAAAATTTAGCGAAGATCGGTTAAGAATTTTGGATTATTTGGGTAATATTAGCAATATTTTCCGGTTTTTTCGCTACTAACCATTTTCCCATGGTAATAAGATATTTTCCCGTAGTAAAAAGTAGCCTACTCAGGAATGTCGTGGCTGTCTAGTGGTGAAAGAATTCCTAAAATCAGTTCAGTAGCTTCGCAGTTTAAATCGATTACATACATAAAAAAACATCAAATATATCCTCTTTATTATATTAGTGTAGAAGAGTAGATGTTATAGATTTTGATAAGGAGGTAAATTTTTAAAAGCTTAATGATTGTAAAGCAGTTCATTGGATAACTGCCTCCGATTTTAAACACCAATAATTATTAATCTAGTGTAGACAAAATCATTAATTAACAAAGTACATTTTATAGGGTTTTTCATTTTGATGATTTACTCTTAAGGAGATCTTCGTCACCTGCTGTCCGTTAGGATTAGGTTTATTTAGTAGACAATAAAAAAAAAAATCTTCTTAAATCTAATATCTTTATTACGTTTTAAAAATGTATTCAATGACATCAAGTAGGACTTGTAATTTGACATATCTTTAATTTCTTAAAGTATTAAAACTTAAGAAACTAGGATAAAGGAAATAATATGTCATCTCCTGTAATCAAACAGGTACTCCATTGGATTTGATGTAGGTATAAAACAAAAGCGGGAATAACGCAAAAAGCGACATAAAGACAGATTCACAGACACATACCTACCTACGCAATTAAAAAAAATACGTAGTTTTTGTCATGTCTGCCCAAATAATGATTTTGAGATCATTTAAGAAATTGTGTCTTACTAGGTATAGTCCTAGGTTGTCAATCCGTTGAAAAAGTCGTCCAAAATTCAATAGTAAATGTCACAATTGTGTCACATTAAACATATTTGTCATATATATTCGTATTTTTACACCCGTTGACGCACTGCCTACCCCGCAAAGGGATAAAGGGGTGATTTAGGTATGTATGTATATTTAACACCGTCAGTGAAAATATCATAACATGCTCGTTGTGTTTAAACCATACCAACTTGTAAAAAACGTGTTTATTTTAACATCAATCACAAGAACATACGTCACGAGATGGTCATCTATTAAACATATTGCGAAATTCCTGTCATTCTAATTTTACCCCAGCTTATGTCATTGCTGACGTCACACTTTTCTTGCGTGTTTTAATAGGAAGATGTTCCCAAGAATGGCACGTGTAACACCAAGGCCAATAGTTTTATTTAGATATCTTTGATATCATACCAACAACACTAAAATACACTAGATTCAAAAGATTTGAAATTTTTACAAGATGTCATGTATTGCGCTTTTTTTAAGCTTTGTGATATTGCGCGTAATGTTTTTTTTAATCCAATAACAAGGCAGCCTATCACCACAATCACGTTTATACTTACTAAGTAAAGAATATGTAATATTATTTATTATAGACTCAGTATTAAACATATAACATTACAAATAATACGGTTTGAATAAACTATAAATGATACGTATAATTAGTATATAGCCAGCGCAATAAAATCTGTGACGTAGCTGCGCTACGTAAATAACTCTACGAGGTGCTACGTAGAGCCGACGTAGCAGAATTGCGCCAGCAAAGATGTAGCTTGATAAAAAATCGCTGCGTTATCTAGAAGAAGACTTTTTAACAATGAATATATTAAATTATATGAACGACTGTCCGCACAGCGATTTTATTTCTCGTAAATTTTTTCTCTTTTTTGTAACACACTGAATCTAGAACAGATTTCAGCTCACTGCTTTCACTGAAGGAAAAAATATCATTTGTTTTTTTCATACAAAAAAATATCGCGCAAGAAAAACTTGATAAATACCCGAATAAAATTCGTTGTGCGGACAGAGCCTAAGCTCAATTATGTAAGGTCCTATTAAATTCACTGCAAATATTTTAGGGGCAGATCAAATAAAATATAAGCATGTACTGGGCAAATTTTTAAAGAAATCTACACGCTTATTTTCGAGAAAATTGCATTTAACTAAAAAAACACAAAACGAAAAAAGTGCACCCTGTTTATCCTAGAAACACACACTTCGATGAATTTAAATTATGCGCCAAAAAAAGGTGCTGTGATTGGTTGCTTGTTAGTGTGCGTGCCGTGTAAGTGAATCCTGTCTACGTGGCGGAACGTCAGTCGGGTCAGTCAAATGATGTTCACATAATTAATTAAAAAGTTTGTTTGAAAATGAAAAAAAAATCTAGCGTGTAGATTTTTTTAAAAATGCCTTAGATGTTTTTCTTATACATATTTACGCATGCCCTTAAAATATTTGCAGTGAATTTAATAGGACCTTATATGAGTAACTGTTTTGAAGCGTATGCAAAAGTGTTTTCTACAAAGAACATTATGGGCAGTTACTTAGCATTAAGGATATATCAATACCACCAACATTAACATTAGCCGATGAACTGTCATCGTTCGTTTTTGTAAAAAAAATAGAAAATAAACGTATCCATTGATTGAGTTGTGTTGTGTTAAGTATGTTTATTATTATGAGCTTATAAAATTACTCGTAGGATCATAGAAATAGTGAATACTTCACAACGATGAGTGAGCTGTAAAGGCATTAAAATAAAAATAGTGCTCAAGGCAGATGGCCACAGAGATTTGGGCATCAATTTCCAAGATTTCTGTTCTAGTGTACTTGATAATCGTCGTTAATAACAGCATCATAAGAGCTATATTTGCGTAGTTCCGGAGGAATTCGAGTATGTATGTGTGTTGGTCACGTTTTGGACGTAAGCCAGGAATCACCTGCTGCCCCTTGTATTACGATAAAAGCTAAATATTATTTACAGCTGTATCGAACACACTTATTGTTCTAATCCACCATCAAAGCACGTAGTCGGGTAAACTGGCCCAAATATACTGGCGTGTGAATTTAACTCATTGTGTACTCAATTTAGCATGTTTATTAGTTTCTATGGAAATGTTTTCCGTGTGGTAGCGGGTAAGAATACTGCCACCCCTAGTCCTCTCAGGGCTTTTCGTAAACGCGACGTAAAGTTTTTGACCTCGGCTGAATATCTGTTGATTATGGTCAACCGCATGGTGGCGGTGATACCACCTACAAAAGCATTCCCAAAAAGGGTTGTTGTCAGGCAGGTAGCCGGTCATAATACATAGTCAAACTCTTTTGCTATATGATTTTGAGTTCTAACAAAATATATTGCGCCGACCCCAACTGATTTGGGAAAAGGGCAGGAAGATGATGATTAGTAGACTGTAGAAACGTCTCTGCTAGGGTTCTCGCTTATGAATAAAGTTTGTAACCAGATTATCCGCCAGAAGACCAAAGTGACGGAAATGTAGCATTCAAGCTGAAGTGGCAGTGGGCTGGCTAGATTGACCAATGATTTAAGGAGAGCCGCTGGTAGCGACTAGATGGCGAAAAACTGGAGATCGTGCCTTATGGCGTACCCTGGGAAAGGCTTATGTGCAGCAGTGGACTGCTACATACAGGAAGTGACCATGATGATTAATGATTCATTTTCCTATTTACTTGTGATAATTTATGATGATTAAACGTTAGCTAAGAATAATATTTTGGCAACTTATATTTTTCAATCACCAGTGTAAATGAAATGTGGCATACAAATTATAAAACATGACAACGGGATAACTATGACAAAGTGCCCAGCTGCAGTTTTTAATTTACTTATTACAAAAAATAATTTTCATCATGTCGAAACAAATAAAAATGCTCTACTACGGTACAGCCACAGCAGTCCACTGCTGGACATAGGTCTCCCCTAATAGGGGCGTATAGCCATAATCACCACACTTGGCACGCAAATTGGCGAGCGCAGTACAAGGTATTGTAGATATTTACAGGGAACATGTTCAACTAGATTAAATGTGCTGTTGAAGAAGGCAGTTTGTCTTTTAAGAAATAAAATAGAGCAGTTAAGCAAATTACATGCAAAAGGTCCAATTAGGCAAACGATTTGTATAAAATTGACTAAAAATGGCTTTCATGTTCATGTTACACAAAAACTATTTGACGTCATATTCATACAATATGCAACTTTATGTAGGGACCTGCTTGTATGTATTTCCAAATACCTACCTAAATACAATATATACCTATACCTCTGTTATCTGTTATAGATTTTGCGCCGCATCATAAATACTACAACAACAAAAAACTGTAACCTCTATAATCCCCATGGAAATTCCCTCAATTTTACGCTTCCCGTAGACACTAGACAAGTCTGATAAAAAATGAGTCGGTAGCATAGATTAATCGTTGTAGTGAGTGACATACCGTGCGCACTACCGGTACATCATACAACGATGTCGGAGCCAGGGTATGGGGTGACTTTTTACTAGTGAATAGCGACGAAAAAATCCTGGAAAATTGGCATGACCGTCAGGTTCAGCGTCCGCGCGAGCAGTACCGTAAAGAGACCAACTTTGATTTTATTTAAATTGCAATACAGATGTTCGAGGCTTTCAGTCTTTCAGTATTCTATCGCCAGCAAATCCACCTGCTCATTTAAGGAATCGACTTATCTTATACTGGTCTTTCTTAGTGTTTAATAAAAACCAGTATAATTTGGTACCTTGAATGGGTAGGTTGGGTTAGGTTAGATGGATTTGCTGGCGATAGTCCCTATTACAATTAGGAAACAGACCTTATATTTTTGTCAGATGTTAGCGGCCGTATTTTTGCGTGATATGTGTCTACTTAGTAGGTACAGTGCCACCCTATAAGTATTTCATAGTGCCAGGCAACCATGCCAAAGATTAGCTCGTGTAGTACTCCTATTTATGGTCTAGTTGCCTAATAAACTGCTACATAAAGTACACTGTATGAGTGAATTTGTATAGTAAGTACGTACCTAGTTGGCGATACTAGTTGAATATTTGGTTGCCAAGGTAATGCATCTTATGTACAGGTGTTTTAGTGATTTTATGCAGAGTTTAGGTGTTTAATTTAGTGACGTGAAAGTAAGCCATCGAATAGACTACATAAAAAACGATTAATTATTATACATTATAAAACATGGTCTTCATTCAAAAATTTAGTTTTGTATATAAAACATAGGGTAACATACTTGTAAATATACAGTTTGGTCCCTGTGATCTCCAATCCAGTGTCCATTGTCTTCTTCTTTTTCTACGTGTAATTCAAACACTCTTGTACAAAAAACAGCCTCTTTTTTCACCTCTTATTTATATGCAGCCTGTTCTACATTAAAAATATAATATTATGTAAAATACATATGTCGTCCTAGTAGACATAGTGACATCCAAAAGAACAAACGATTCAAGTGTCATATTCCGTAGCGCCGGTCACTCACGAGTCACGCCTCACCGAGCGTGCGACGGCGGCTCCAATTTGAAACTTTTATTTGTACCACTGCCACTATCCGTAAAATGAAATTTGTGTACCACTGATATAGGGTGTTCTGCTCATGATTAGAAACACTCTTTTTCGTATGTCCAACGTTCTGCCTAACACCCTGTATACCTACGCAACGAATATCCAGTAGGGATTCTCAGGGCTAGCATATGCACTGTAGAGAGACATATCTCGCACGCGAAAAGACTTCAGAAGTGTTAAATCGTATGGAATTTATCAATACAAGTGAAGAATTTTGACATAGGGTGTAGAGAAAATCTTTGTCGCGGGTCACATAGCTGGTTGTTATTGAGAGACAAGGGCTTTCTTGACTTGCTTTATTTTAGTAAGAAAGAGACAAAATCATTTTCGATTACACATTTCAATTTAAAGGTAGAAGCCGGCTACGACGGACTGGTATTCTCTGAAAGATTTTGCATGTTGTGGTACTTATTTGAAGTGACTCCCTGCACATTAGTTTTATGAAAAGAAAAACTTTTTCATGGTTTAAACGTATGGGCTTCCTATACTTGATACTTGTATATGCAGCATGCGCACCAAAGTAAGACTTTTCTCGCGCGCGAGAAGACATCAGACGTGTCAAATTGTATAGAATTTATCAGAATAAGTGAAGAATTTTGACAAACAGATGAAGAGAAAATCTCTGTCGCGTGATCGCATGTTAAGGGGACTGGTATATGCCTTGTCATAATCACACATAATCATGATAAAATGTACGTGAAACCATGTGTACACTCATGCACGGGCACGAAAGATTTCGAAATGCTGATTTGCAGAACAATATATCATAGTAAGCTGCGCAATACTCAAGTGCAGAGACTCATCGATTTCCAACGAACTCGGAGTACAGCTTTGATGTTGTAATACGAAATTATCGGTACTACAATCGTAATAAATGCCATTGATTCACTGTATGAAATGGAGCAAAAGAATGATCGATTATCGTGTAGCTTAGCGGCGTGGGGCTGGCTCAAAATAGCATCACCCGAATTCTACCCAGGAGTACAGTACAGTAAGAGGTGATTACCTAATGGACTCGAAGGTTTCACATTGCAATTGCAGGCGACAGGCTTATAACCTGTCACTATAGTGATTCACAATAATTCTGATACACCTTCAAATTATTTTGTCACACGTAGCGATGACCGTATTTTAATGACCGTTGACGCGCTGCATTGCCCGTATGCACAATAATACAAAGGCGGACCACGCAGCATTCTCTACTGGCCGACACGATGATGATGAAAGAACTTAATAAGAATAAGGAAGACATAAATGCTACTATAGGGTTCTGTGTCGAAACACTAATAATCGTTTTTCATTTCCCAGGTGGCATTAAGAAACAAATGGTTCCGAAGGAAGGCCAAGCAATTTGGAAGCATATATCTTCATTACTAGTTAATATTTCTTATTTTTACCTCTGTTAATTTAATTTTGAATAGAAACCGTATATTTTGTAGTTGTTTACCCACCTCAAAACTGTATTCTACGACTACGAGACCTTGTGGTTAATAGCTTTGATCGAAGCGTGGGTTTTCTTCCATCTCACAAAGCTCATCAAAGATTACGCAGTTGATAAAACAGTTCTGTGTTTCCAAATATTACCTATCTTTGTTTGGATTACAGTCGCTACAAACAAATCTAAGAAGAATCTAAGCAAGCAGCGGTAAATGAAGATTATTTAAGGGCGAACGTACACCACGTTCATATTGTATCTCCTAGAAGGACAACCGATGTGGCGCAGTGGTTAGCATGCCTGCCTGCCACGCAAAGGTTCCGGGTTCAATTCCCGGTGGGGTCACTCACAAAGTTGATATTTATCACTTTGTGAATTTGTTCCCAGTCTGGTTAGGACATTGCAGGCTGAACCACCTGATTGTCCGCAAGTAAGATGGTTCCGTGCTTCGGATGGGCACGTTAAGCCGTCGGTCCCGGTTGCTGTCTATGATGGCGGTCGTTACACAACCATGTCAGAGGCCTGCTACTTGCAGTAGGCGGTTGAAAAACTCTTGACACCAGGGTTCATCGGGTCGTTGAACGACTCGGTGTCCCACACGAAAAAGAAGAAGAAGAAGAAGGAATTTCCTCCTATGATAGTTCATTAGCACGCCACCTGTCAGGATATTTTCTACCGGTCACTCCAAACGTGTTTTTACGAACTGTTAAATTATAAAAGAGCTTCAAAATAAGGTTGCGACTACTCCTGACCTAGGACCTACGGTAGTAATCAAGTTTATTCTGTTTAAATTAGGCAAGCTATTTTTGATGGCATAGCTACATCTCAAATAGTGCGTAATTTATACATACACGTAGTAGATATATGAAAGTAGGATCTTATACAAAATATTGGCAAGTGTGGTTGGCATAGAAACGGACATAAACCGCGGAAGATTAACATAACTAATGACTAGTTAATTCATAACGATAAACAAGTTAAAATTACTATTACAATTGACCAGAACGTTGATGGCGTAACTTTATAACAATATTAATATAATATTGATGTCGTGATACATTTTGTAATTGTATTTATGGAAGTTATGGACAAAAATATAACGGTAGGTAAATTCTTACTACAGGTATTCAATTTTTGTTAACTATTTTATTTTCCTACTCTTACCAAAAATTCAAATAAATTGAAACACCAGTTTGAACAGTTATTATTCTTTTCATTTAATACGTTTTCATCATCAATTTAATAACTCATAAAAGGGATTGACGTGAACTTTTGTCCGGCCAGTGTAAGATTAAGAGGGCAAATCAAACGGTCGTAAATTTTCGCCGTCTACGAATAGCACAGCGCACAGAGTAGATATAATAGAATGCTTTAGAGGCGCGTAAAATAATAATTAATTTGAAAAGAGTGCTGGCAGTGGTCCATCGAGAAATTCCGTGTTCTCGCCAGCCGAAAAAGTTCGTACGAGTAGCAAGGATTCTCCTGTGCACCATCATTAGGTCACAAAATAGTGAGTTTACAGAAAAATCCCTCGGCCCTATAAGGATTTTCGCGATTGTCACTTGTTACATAGCCAGGGTTGCTAGATTCAATACGAGGGCGAAGTACTTACAGCTCTGATACAAAAACGTAATGTTACTATGATTCAGAGCTGATTTGAATCCATTATTGCCAGAATTATTTGCATTTTAGATCTAAACTTTTCACAAAGATATAATAATCTCACACTTATCTGTTGCTTGCTTGCCACCTGTCTGCAAAGTCGAGGTAGCAGAATCAATCAATAAATGCAATTTTCCTACAAATAAACGCTTCTAACCTGAAAATGTATACACTTAAAGCTACATAAACCATCAAACAGAACATTAGATATAATCTGGTCGGTTTTCATGGCATGACTGCGGTTAAGATGTTATGTGGGTTAGTTTGGCAGTTCAAAGTGGAATGAAATTTAATGTTCAGTTTTTTTTAAAACTGTAAACTGAAACGATCCGTTTGTTCTCATACTTTCA
Organism: Phthorimaea operculella; assembly: GCA_024500475.1. Taxonomy (NCBI): domain Eukaryota; kingdom Metazoa; phylum Arthropoda; class Insecta; order Lepidoptera; family Gelechiidae; genus Phthorimaea; species Phthorimaea operculella. The sequence continues at coordinate 606,447 of JANFCV010000215.1, forward strand.
TAATCCCACGAGTCACAACGTCCCGAAGATCATTCAAAATATATGCCTGATGTGAAGAATAAAGAAAAATATTTTGTACTGTCTTTTAAATCTGTCGTTGTGAGCATAGTTGTGAGTAGGTTAGAAACCGGAAAGTATGATTTAGATGAATGCAGTAGGTTCGAGTAAAATAAACATTTTACCTATTTATTGAAACTTTTCGAGTTTGTTTGCTGTAAATACCTGCCAGATTTGTCGAGTTTGTGTCTTTCTTTTATTTCAAAATCCGGGACAAACTCCAATTGTATTTGAACCCAGGGCATTTAAATTGAATTATTCAGGTCATTACTTTAAATAGCTTTTCGATGGATGATGCTGTAAGATTAGACCAGCGTTTGTCTGAAGAGGATTTATCACCGGAAACACTGTTATTCAAACAGCGTTTGAATTACTCACACGATTTGTTCAGGAAATAAAGTAGGTACTTAACCTACACGTGAAAAGAACACTGATATTTGTTTAGTACCCACGAAATATCAATGCAGAAGCAAAAATAGCCCAGGGTTAGGAGGAATATCTACCAGTTTTATTTCCCTTGCGTCATGTTCCGGAAGAAAAATGAAATATTATTTGATGTTTTTTAATGCTCGACCTGAATTATAGTTTTATAAATCAACTTATGATTATAATAAAACTTAGTGTAATTATTCTTTTTTATTGCAAAACACATTTGCCAAATTGTATTTTTCCGCTCGTTCACCTGTTGATAAGTAACGAGACAATGCAGATAGGTAGCGTTGAAATATTGAAAGCTTAAGTTTCGTACTGACTTACGCCCTTAGGACCGGTATGCTACCAGTCCCGCTACGGGGACGAGACTTGGAACATGAGAGTAAAACTGTCCATCAGCTACACGTCACTCAGAAAGCTGTGGAAAAGTCTATGATAAGGATCTCGGTAATGGATAACGTCCGGAACAAGATAATCCGCCAAAAGACCAAAGTAACGAACATAGTCTGGTAGTGTAGCAAGCTGAAGTGGCAGTGGGCTGATCACATATGTCGTAGAACCGATGCAGCGGGTTCTCGAGTGGAGGCCACGGCTCGGCAAGCGTAGCGTTGGACGCCGTCCAGCCATATGGACCGATGACTAAAAGAGACCGACTGGTAGCGACTGGATGGCGAAAACGATAGATCATGCCTAATGGCGTGCCCTGGGAGGCCTATGTCTAGCAGTGGGCTGCTTTGTGTTGATATAATGATGATGTAATGTGAAGTTTCGTACAAATTTACTTATTTTTTACTAGCGGCCCGTCAGCGGCGTTAGGTACCCACTGCAACTCATTTCCCTGACGAAAAAGACGTTTTTCCGGCATGTGTTAAACATCTCGAATTACTCGATCTATTAAAAAAAACGCATCAAATTCCGTAGTGTGGTTTAGGAGGAATTAGCAAATTCCTAAACAGACAGACAGAGAAACGCAAAAAGCAAATTTCTTTTATACTATTTATTGGTGGTCGAAACACATCAACACTCCATAATCTTCATGGATGCATTGATCACCCGCCATACAAACCTTAGCTTACTCCTATACTAACACGAATAACCCTCCCTCCTTTGCTTCAAAATCTCACCACGTCGCATCATTTTGTAATACTGAGAAGTACATTTGCTCTCCTTCCTTCGTAGAGCTTCTTGGCCGAAAATAGTATGATGTTGCAGTGTGCATGTTGCATGTCAAACATCGAAGCCGCAGTCACAGATGCATGCAGATCCCGGGGTGCAGCGCGCCGCCAGAAATATCCTAATATTATGCACATTATGAACATTGCCTTGGCTAAAATTACACACTTGGATGCGGGCAAGAGCACTTCGCTCGCAAAATATTCCCAACGTTTGTTTACGTGGGTTTCACCGCAATTTTCGATTTTGACAGTCTGTAAGGAAGTTATGGAGTAATTAACCAAATAACCAACATCTGGTGGGTTTTGGCTAAAAGCTCGGCCTGAAAATAGCTTTGTCGGTCGGTTTCAAAGTGAACAGTCTCGTTACGAAAGAGAATTTACGGACCTTCTTCCGCATTTGCATTTCAAATAATGGAAATTATTTGCGTAAACTTTTGGTCATGTTTATTAAGTTTCGGAACAAACTTTTAACTGTTATGGACAATAATTTCTTTTCCATTTTTTACTGTAAATTTTGAACAACGCTTCCTAGAACATGTTGCACCACTTTTTTTATTTTTGAAGCTTCGGAAGAGTTTATCGAATGTTTTACGAAGCGGCGAGTGATTAGTACGCGAGTAGTCGCCATTATCATTACACGCTGAGGTATTTAATCGACTGAATTTTACACATTACGATTGAGCCATTGTAGTTTTGTCAGATGCTCTAAGATTGTAGTCTTGTCAGATGCTCTAAAATTCAATTCGACTATATTATTATTAAAGATCCACAAAGGATAGCATTTGAATAGGAGAAGGCCTATGTCCAGTAGTGGACAGATGTGACTGTAGAAGTTAAAGTTGTAGATGATTTACCAGTAGCTGAACCTAGACCTAAAGTAGTTTGTTTTAGAGGAACTGTAAAGGTTAGTTCAGTTGTTTTGGAGTTATTATTTTGGTAAGAGTGTGTTAGGGTGTTAGGGACGGTGTACCAAAAACTTTGCAGGTATGATCAGACCATCAAACTGAACAACTTTTACTATGGAGCCAATGGAGGGAAACGAAAAAATTTTCCGACCTCCCATACAAAATTCACGATCAGCTGACTGACTTTGTATGGGAGGTCGGAAATTTTTTTCGTTTTCCACCATTGGCACCATAGTAAAAGTTGTTCAGTTTCATGGTCTGAGTACGCCTGCAAAGTTTTCGTTACACCGTCCCTAGCACCCCGTATATTTCCCTAAATTGACCCAACTGAACTTTTGTGGAATATTGGGGTACTTTGTAATAGTTAGAGTTTACTCCGGCCTTTCTGCAGGCACGCATAGTTCTTCATAATTTATTACAGTTTGTCCACAAAGTGTACATCACTGTACACGTGTGAAAAATAGGTACGTTACCCTCTTACTAGGTTCCTAAGAAATACTTTGAGCAGATGACTAAAAAAAAGTTTGCGACGAACACGAAAACTTGTACCTAGTTCCTACCATTATGATGCTGACATGACTCCATCTCCCCATTTCTATTCTCGGGCGTCTTACAGGTCACTCAAAGATAAATCCAGGGAGTGAGCAGCATCGTTTTCTGTCATTTCCCTGCGTTCGCCAACGCCACTGCCTAGCCTGGTGTACACATATGGAAAACATCCTTAACAGTAGGAGGTCTACCTCTAGCATTGGACTGGTGACGAATAATAATTGCCAATGCTGTTAATGAAAAGAAGAAAAATCGGCTAAAGTCTCTAGCTATTACGGTTTATGATATACAGTCTGGTGAAAGACGGACAAATGAACAAACAAACAGCGAATTCTCAGTAATAGGGTTCCATTTTCACCCCTTGGGAACGGCAACCTAAAAAAGATACCTACTTAGGTAAGTATTTGTTTTCGGTATTTTCTCGTTTTCGAAACATTACCTCTCATACGTAACGTAGGGCAAAAGAACGTAGTAGGAAAGTGTGTAGTATAGTGTAATATCTGATGATGAAGTTTATCTACCGGACTTCACGGTGGGGTGTAGCCGGGCGTAGTGCCGGCCCCCCGCCGCTGGCACTGCCGAGCTGGCCACTCGAGCACTCTGGCCAAGGTCCCGCGCCGTCACCTGCCTATAAATATGCTGCGAGCGATGCGGTTTATCACCTTCGTTGTCGATATTCGGCTAATTGCACGTTCTGTTTGATTAAGCGATTTTGAATTCTGAACACGAGGATATGCCAAAGACCAACAAAAACGTTGACTGTTTTTTTTCTTTTCATATGTTTCTGGTGCTTTATGTGCTTTTTAAGCACAAATTTGCTGATTCATTATTCGTAAGAGTTCAATGCGGGATGATTTGATTACCTCCTACTGACTTTTAGGGTTGTTCGCCATAATACACACCAACGATTGCACACTATGATTGAATATAAAGTTAACAAGCATACACAGTGCAAGCTAATGTCAGTAACTAAGTATTTAACAGGGAACGAACCTTTTCCCCTGGATTTATTTCTAAGTCCTATACGGGGAGATCATATTTTTATTTTATCACGTAGACGAAATAAATCTGACTGCAGTGGAAGCACAGTGATGTACACTTTGTGGACAAACTGTAATAAATTGTAAAGAACTATGCGTGCCTCCAGAAAGGCCGGAGTAAAATAATAGTTAGAAGTAAATTCTACAACTGCTGCAAGTAGTGAATAACTCTGAAACTACAAAAAGTTGTGGAACATGCATGGGGGTGATTCGTATACCCAGTTCTAGGGTAGTTGTTGTAGGGTACGAGGTATTTGAATGTTGTCTTTTGACGTCACTGTATGGTCTACTCGGTATACCGATACGGACACTATTGAAGATCGGAAAAATAGCAGTAGGTATGTATAGTCTTCAGGAGATGGACAGGCCACATGATACGCAAAAAGAGAAAAAAAGCAGACTAGGATATTGATCAACTGCAAGCCACGAACCGGAAAAAGGATAAGAGTGATACAATTCAGAAGATGAAAAGATGATTTATAAGAGACGGCTGGCTCCATGTGGCGGGGATTAGGCCAAGACAGACAAATATGAAAGGTCTGGAAGAGGCCTATGTCAAAGGACAAGTTGGAAAATAAGATAACTAAATCCAAAAGAAAACAATACTTTACAAATATAAACTCAAAGATAAGGCTATAAAAGAAAGAATAAATAAAATAAATAAATATCCCTGGACGAGACAAGAAGAAAGAAAACTCTTGAGAGTGTCTAATTTCTGTTTTGTAAATACACGAAAATATCACGAAATGTCACGATAGATTGGAAAGAGTTAAAACTGTGTAAATTCCCATGGCCTCGAAGACACGTTTTAAGAAGGGCACGGTCTAAATTTAGTGTGTGATCCACAACACTGGGGAAGTATGTGATAATGGGGCCGGAGACATACGCAAACTCGCGTGGGTTTCCGAAACTAACGTCACACCCAAAACACATAGAAGTAGGGTTGCAAAATGTATCCACTATCGAGATATTTAATGTATATTGACCACCAGGGTACTAGAATTAATTATTAAGAATAATAACTTGGTACGCAAAATTCTGCGACAGCACACTCAGCCAACGCATTTTTGTAGTTTTAGACACAAAGCTATCAGCGTTGCCGTGCCGTGTGGTGCCGGCAAAGTAGAATAGCACCACCCCCTCTCTTCCCGTGGGGGTTGTAAGAGGTGATCGAGGGATAAACCCGACCCAAACAGCCAGGGCCAACCGTATGGTGGCAGTTAATCCACCATTCAAGCATTCCCAAGGAAGGTTGACGTCTAGCAGGCGGCCGGCCATAAAAATAAGCCAAATTCTTTGCAATACGATTTTGTGTTCAACAAAACGTGTTGCGCCGACCCTAACTAATTGGGATAAGGGCAGGAAGATGATGATGCTACAGCGTTGTCAGTAGTTGTCAGTAGTAAGTAACATAAGTTTAGCACTTTTGGGGATGTTATGGGCTACGATATATTGATTCCAGCGTAGGGAAGATAGTTTCCCCTGAAGTTGATGGTCTACGGATGTAATGTAACGCGAACACGTCGTTCGTTCTGTTGAAAAAATTGGAACCTACGCCACGCGTTCAGAGAGTGAGACATTTTGTCAAGGGCTTGTAAAAATCAGAATTCTTACGTCACAAGAGCGGTTTCATACTAAATACGATCCGAACCCGAGAAAATATGGTCCGTAGTAGCCGTAGAACTATTTCTATGGTTCTATTTCTATTCTATTTCAGCCTATTGCAGTCCACTGCTGGACGTAGGCCTCCCCCAGGGAACGCCATAAGGCACGATCTCCCGTTTTTGCCATCCAGTCGTTACCAGCCGCCTTTTTCAAGTCATCGGTCCATCTGGCCGGAGGGCGTCCAACGCTACGCTTGCCGAGGCGTGGCCTCCACTCGAGAACCCGCTTACTCCACCGTCCGTCGGTTCTACGACAGATGTGGCCAGCCCACTGCCACTTCAGCTTGCTACACTTCCAGACTATGTCCGTCACTTTGGTCTTTTTTCGATTTCTATGGTTATTTATCTTTTATTATTTCTACGATTAATCGGTTGACGGAGATCGGATCTAGTGCGTAAATAACCATAGAAATAGTTCTACGGCTACTACGGACAACATTTCCACGGGTTTGGATCGGACGTACCTACCTACTGTAATTTTCTTTGATTTGTACTTTTGCAGTCAGAATTTATAGCCATGGTAGGTATGGTTCTGGATGCAAACCTAGAGATAGGTACTCTAAGATGCAAACGCACTATACTTGCGTGCTGCTTTGTTTAGATGTCTGTATTTAGATAGCTCAAACAGCAGAATGGCTACATTGTTGTGGATTTATGTCTAAATCAGCATCGCGGAAAATACAGGTTTGATGGTTCTTGGCGGGCGGAAATTTCTCAAATTTCGCTATACGGGGTGTAAGGGACAGGTCTCCGAATACTGATAGGATGCATTCAGACCACGAAATTGATCAACTTGCCATAGAAATAAATTTCAGGAAACGAAAAAAATTTTTCGACTTGTCATACAAAATTACGATCAACTGATTGCATTTACTAAGGGAAGTCAAAAATTTTTTTACGTTTCCTACAATTTATTTTTACGGGAAGTTGTTCAGTTTCATGGTCTGAATGCACCCTTTCAGTATTCGGAGGGCTGTCCCTTACACCCTGTATAGGGTAAATTTATTTTTACTAGTGACCGATAGCGAATATTTACTTAGAACCGGCTGGTGATAAGGAACAACTGTCCCCAAGAAACATAGATTAAACATGAAAAAAAATATGGAAGTTGCCACTGAGCTGATGAGTTACCATGGGAGATCTACATTTTTTTTTCAGGTTTCGACTTATGTTCTTAGTTGTTTCTTATCGCCAGTCGGTTCCGAGTTTTCGCATTCTAGTAAAATTTCATCCTACAATATCTACAGATCACTCACTACTATCATAAGAGCATTGCTATAACATTATGCAATTAAACCTTGTCCGCGGCTGCTGAATCTCCTCAGACTGGACAAGGGATAAGGCCACACTTCCCGGTGGACAGAGTTCCGCGGACAGAAATAAAACAATGTACGCTTTCAGGAATAGCTTGCGGTGGAAATAGCTCGGGCCGACTGTGACGCGTCCTTGGCGGCGGCTGCGCCAGAAATATGTCATTAGCTATCTGGGAATGTAGCTGCCGGCAAAAATCCGTTGACTGAGAGATAGACTTTTGCATCTAGTACTCATGTTTGCTGGCGATTGGGTTGCTACGCGGTTCTAGTACTGCGCAGCTTTGAAATTAAAGGGAGTCACGGTTGCTTAGGGCGTAGCTTGGGTATCACTTACTTATGTACATATGCATTATATCACAGTAGGCAGAGCGTAAACGGCTGTAAAAACGGCCATTTACACCACGTCTGACAAAAGTTTGAGAGTCCTTCAGAAGACTGTGTATCAGCATTGAGACACGTTACCTATTAGTGACAAAAGATCCAGAGAAGCATGATTTTGTAAAGCTGATTGCAATAAAACCAACCACAGTGGGGTCCACTTTAATCTTAGATTGGCCAGCATTTTATCATACTTTAAAATTGGGTAAATCGAACTTTAATTGGACCTAAAAGCTATCAGATGTAAATATCAGCCGGGCTGGCTAGCTTTTCGGTCTAATAATGTATTCCATACGATTTGACTCATCCGAAGTCTTCTCACGCGCATAATGCATAATGTTTTACACATTTTTACACTGAAGACTTCAGATGTCGTATGGAATTATTCAAGACAAGTAAAGAGTTTTGACATAAGGGTGTAGAGTAAATCCTCAGTAAATCTATGTCGTGAAACGCATGCTAGCCACACTGGACTGAACCTAGCTAATAGTCTCTACATTAAACGAGTAATAAACTCGATGGTGTTTAAGATTGACGATGTTGCCGGCCAAGAATGTAAGCTCATATCGTCACACGCCATTAACGAACTAATTTCTTAACAGCCGTCTTTTTTCCAGCGCACGATTCTTTCAGATTGAAATATGATGATGGAGTTGGTGAGAGATTGGATCTAAGTGACCCAGAAATTGTGACGAGATGAGTCTAGGCGCGTGTAGTGACGCGGCCGGCACCTGCTGCCCGTCAGTCACGATTGTCACAGCAGCTTCCCAGCTTCCCTCATTGTTCACCACTTTGGCAGGCGCACGCGGAAAATATCACCCATAAATTGCTATTATGCGCGGAATTGATGGGATTCACCTCGAGCGGACTTGGCTCGCAATAAATCTGGCGCTAGTATTCGTAGTGGCCATTACGCAGTACATAGGGTTTGTTTTGGACGGCGTTGCGAGTTCGCGCTACCATTCCAGTTTTGCGTGAATCTAAACACTGAAAATACATTCTGGATGGAACATCAAATATTCGTCATTCGTATCTACTGTTCTAACTTCGGTTCGAAACAAGTATCGTTAAAAGTTAAAAGCTCTACATGTTGTTTGTTGGGGCTGGGTGTCAGCGGTTGGGTGAGACTAGAGTCACTTCATCAAACTAGTCCTAACTAGTGTAAACCGGAAACAGAGAATCCACTCCGCTGAAAAGCTCCAGTTTTCCATGACCTTGAAGACTAATGACTATCGGACAGGCAGTGGTAGGAAGCGTGTCACCCGGCGGCGGCGTGATCGGCACAAATATAAACCGGCGGGCGCGCGCCGCGGGCACACAGAGCGTCGCGACGCCGCCCGCGCCCGCGCCGCCGCCGCCGCCGCCGCCGCCGCGCGCTGTCACAGCCAAGGAACCGCGCATTACGCACTCCCTCACCCTGACACTTGGCCACCTAACGCCTCCGATTGGCAGCATTTTTCAACAACTAGGTCTAGGTGCTTTAACTAGGTCGCAGGTGACCTAAAAGTTCAGGCGGTCGCGCAATATTCGTCTAAAACTATACCTGCCTTGATTCAAATTAATACCACCTATTAATTTTAACGTGCAATCCAGATGTTAATTGATTATTTCTCTTGCGAATATACTTGCAATTTTAGATTCCTATGATTGCGAATAACAAATAAACATATAAAACCAGAAACGTAGTGCGTAGGTTGATGGACCGCTGTAAAAATGTCGTTAGAAGCCTGTGCCAAGATTTTACCGTGTCTTTTAAGATTCTCACTTTCTTACTCACTAATTGAAATGCAATGGAGCGTGCAGTTTCTATATTAGTCAATCGTTAGTTGGCAATAAGCTTCACTCGTTAACGGCTCACTTCGACAAGTACTAAACGATTTGTTTGTAAATCTAGCTGTACGGTTGCACTGGCGCGCGGATTGTTATTCAAACGGCCTTTATTGTCGGTCCAGACGTAGATGCATCTCAGAATCCTGACTCGAAGATGTATCGCGCTCGCCAGCGGCACAGATACGATCTAAAATAGTCATGTCAAACATTACCGACATACATTTTACAGGGCAATAAAACAATACGATTGCATCGTATAGTCAGTCACCTGCTGTATCGAGGCGCCCACGCGGCGGCCAAATGAAAATATACTTGACGACGACGAGGCTGCCAAAGAAATTAAATAGAGTAGATTTTTCAACCGGACAGACGTGCAATGTGAACGTGAACAATGGCTTCTGTTACAGGCATAGGAAGGCCGGCTGTGACGTCACCACTCATTTATACTGGTGTCGGTTCCCTGTCTGAGGGAATTCAGATTCTCTTGTACACTGGTACTGATAGGCTCCACTGAAGGTTCAAGCAGGGCCTTCGCCACAGGGACATATTCAACAAGTTTAATTTTTGTACTTGGAGCTGGTTGTCATGGTAGTGGACGATTTATTTATAAGTTGGTTAGACCCGTTACAGTTTCGAATAAGAAAGGAAATCTACATTTGACTGTTTGACAAACAAATCTAATGAAATAGAGTGTGTGACATTTAACAGCCGACTACGGAGAAATTCTGAGTATTGAAATGCAAATATTGAGCCGCTGTGAATGATTACTGATTATACGTTTTCCACGAAGCTTTTAAACTTTTCATACTTTGATGTTTTCATGGTACGACTTCTTTCGTGTCGGCAGTTTGTAGAAAACTAAATTGGCTCTTTTATTATTTAATCTTTTTTCAGCACAGTAGGAAGAATAATCTTCTTATTCGTCGTGTTACTGGTCATAATCAGACGATTAATAAAATTTTGTTTTGCCAATATTCGGCTGCGGCTACCCCATTTTCGATAGCAATTACCTAGTACTAGATATGTATAGCGAGATAAGTAAGTATATAATTCATCCTGCGAAAGCAAATGACAGCGACCTACTTATTGGCCACGCGAGTAATTACTCGTTTATATTTTACTACCTGGCTGACTAATGCGCCAGGTGGTTGAGTCGGAATTTTACCGAGATTTCATTACTTAATTTTGAAAGTTTCTTTTTGTGCTTTGTAGCTAGTTTAATATGGTTTAAAAGGGTTATATTAAACTGAAATATAAATCGGCATTTATAATTTTATTTCCGTGTCCCATTCTCACGACAAAATAAAGTGAAGAGGCAAGTGTAAGTAGTTTATAATCAAATGTTCCAATTATTTTGATAGAACTTCACTCACGTGCATACCTGGCGACGCAAAACTGATGCCGAATTAAAAACAGCTGGACTATCGACATCATGGACATGACAGCGACATCATGTGAAAGCCCTATGCACCAGTGGGATTCCCTATGACATAATAACAACATTTTTGTTCAGTTTGAACTTTTGACCTTAGTGGGAACCATTATTTTTGCCTACTTTGTAATATTTTGATTTTGAATAAACTATATTTGTATTTGTAGTATTCGAGAAATCCAGCTACTCGGTCACTGTGTGTAGTCTGTCAAAACTCCGGAAGTTCTAAGTCGTTTTCTGCAACATTGTCGAGCTTTTAGTGTTCTGCGGTCCAATTAAATGGCAAAGATGGTTGGCGACCACTCAGTCAACAAACCGCACTATAAAGCCAGCCATTAAAAACTATGTAATTGCCTAGAACAATCAATATGCCGTATAATTTTATGTCGGTACGGCGTATAAAAATAAATCGGGCAGTAAGAGGAAATCGAGATTAATTGTTATTATATTATTTTATTACCTATAGCACTTCTAAAACGACATAATTCAATACCACGGCAATCTTGATACAACTCATCATCTGCCTGCCCTTATCCGAAATCAGTTGGGGTCGGCGCAACAAGTTTTGTTAGAACATAAAATCATGGAGCAAAAGGATTTGGCAATGTATGACCGGCCGTCTGCCTGATCTCAACCCTCTTCGGTAATGCTTTTTTGGGTGGTATCACCGCCACCATGCGGTTGACCATAGTCGACAGACGACACTAACGTCTAGTGTTCAATTTCGCAAAGAAAGTAGGTATTCTGAAAGTAAAAAGCTTTAACTTGTCGTATCGTTCTGATCCTCCTACGGGGTAGCAAGCGTAGTTTTGCTACGAATGTTATATTATAACTATAAGGACTGTAGCATCGAACGGAATATTGCCGAAATGCGGATATTTATTTCCAGATGACTCAAGAACCACGTAAATTGGTAATTTAACTTCTCAAAGTGCCTATCTACTCGTAAATATGCTAATTGTTGTTAATAAACTTTTTGATCGTAACGATCAAGTAAATACTATCTCTGTTCCGATCCTTCTACGGCGTAGCCATCGTAGAGTTTTGCTACGAAGTTGGCTACGACTTTTATAAGGACTGTTCTGCAGCATCGAAATGAAATACCTCTTCTTCTGTCCTGTACGAATCCGAGTAGGTGAACGATTGGATGTGATGTCAATAGTGCCCTAATTATTATTAAAATAAGTAAGTATGTAGGAAGGATTTACTTATAGAAATCTCAAGATTCACGAAGAGGAAAATCGGTGCATGAAAACAGCTTATTTCATGTACCTGCATTCTAAACCAGTTAATTCTGAGAACTGCACTTATTAGCTGCGCTGTAAGTGTGAAGTGTACACTCGTAAATCAGCCGTGTCACAATGTTTGCGTTTCCGGGATTATTGCCGCAATCAGTGCGTTCCAAAACATACACTTGTCAGTGCTACAGTAGAGGTAATAAGCAGTACCCTAATCTACAGTCAAGTTCAAGCTGGGTTAGACAGTTTGTACTTTGGATCATTCTCATGCCGCGCTCAAGACTGTTCCTAAACAAACACTTGTCAGTGGCATGGTAGAAGCAACAAGCAGTACAGTCAAGCTCAGGCTGGGTTAGACAGGACTTTGGATCGTTTATATGCCGCGCGCCAGGCTGTTTGAAAACGCTTGTAAGTGGTACGGTAGAGGTAATAAGCCTACCAACAGTCAAGTTCAAGCTGGGCTGGATTAGACAGTTTGGCCTTTGAATCGTTCTACGCGCAAGGCTGTTTCAAAACAGACGCTTGTCAGTGCCACAGTAGAAGCAACAAGCATTACAGTCAAGCTCAGGCTGGGTTAGACAGTTTAGACTTTGGATCGTTCTTATGCCGTGCTCAAGGCTGTTCCAAAACATACACTTGTCAGTGGTACAGTAGAGATAATAAGAAGTACCCTAACCAACAGTCAAGTACAAGCTGCGACAGTTTGGACTTTCGACTGTTATTATGCCGCGCGCAATGCTGTTCCAAAACATACACTTGTCAGAGGTACAACAGTATGTAGTAAGACTGCACGTGAAGTCATAAACACTTACACTTGCACAATAATACCTAGTTATTAAGAAGCAGTGCCTACTCAATAACATCCAACAGCACAACAACAGAATTATAAAGAGAGTGATTGTTTATGTTTTAGTGTACCTATGCCTTGTTATTAATTGCAATCATAGCCTTATACCGGTCTTCATGTAGGTAGGTACGACAATCTTACTGTACTTATGTCATATTTCTCGGGCAATGAAGAGTATTCAAATCGGCCTATATTATATACTCTCTCTATCTTCGTGTGGCACACCGAGTCGTTCAACGACCAGATGAACCCTGGTGTCAGAGTTTTTCAACCACCTACTGTAAACGCTATTCCAAAAGTCAACTTACAATACAATAGGTAAAACCGTTTTGCTGCTGCTTATTTCTTCTCTATAACTGGATTACCGTAATTATTACGAGTAACTACTGCAATCCGCCTTTTCCAAAACACACACTTGTTAGCTATGTTATTTTACGAGCAAAGTTTCCATTCTATTAGTGAGATATTGCTAAGTACTGTTGCTAGTTTTCTAATAATTGTTTAGGTTAGATCTAGCTAAATTCAACAACTAAAATACTTTGCAAAATAACATTCGAATAGGCAATATTTGACAGCTGTTAAAATCATACTAGAAGACATGTCAATAAAGAAAAATATACCTTATGTCATGGCTTAATGCCATGGGTTTCACAGCTGTCAAATATAGCTTATTAGAACGACCCTACTTTACCTACAACAACATGGGTTTAATAATAACAAAAACAATCTTTACGTAACCAAAAGATATAATTCTCATAATAATTATGCTGAGATGAGGTCCACTGTCAACTTACAAGCTAATTAACAAAAAATAATTATCTGCTAACACAGTCGTATATGGCATACTTAATTGTAATCACAACTAAAAAATGCTACAATAGAAATACCGAAGTATATTTAACGTATTAGTCTAGTTATTATTTACTCTTTTATGTAATAAATATATCATCAAACTTCCCGTGATTAAGGCACCTCCCCTGCAACAAAAATAACTTTTTTATGTGTATCCAAAGCAAACTAAAAAAAACGCATTTAACTAAACATTTTTTTGTTTTTCAAACCTTTCAACTTATTACTACACCTTGTTTCTAAGTAAATGCATTCTTTCGACTCTCGACAAGATATAAGTGAAGCCTGTAAAGTGACAATACACTCAAAAATTATTCGTACGCCCAGAGGCAAACTGTAGGATACCAACTAGGGTATAACAAGCCGAAAGGAGGTTAAGGTACTCATGAAACTGAACAACTTTCCCCATGGATTATACGGCGGTAAAAGATTGTTTTTGACATCCCATACAAAGTCAAAAAATACACCATGTATATTCTATTTCTATAAGGTATACGCATGGTATAATAAGATACTCCGCCTGGTATTCCATTCGGAGACTCGTGAACCACGTGACTAACACAAGCCTACGTCATCATGCTTGTGGGTTACCAGAATTACCCACTCTTATGATGTTTTTTGTAAATCATTTATGATACTGTTAACTAATAAATACAATTTAAGTGTTGTTGTAAAGTTCAAGTTAATACACACGTAAATCTAAATTATAAAATTACTAGCGGCCCGCCCAGCGGTTTCACTCGCTGCTACTTACCTGTTTTCCCGTAGAAATGGGATCTTTGTCAGTAGTAAAAAGTCCATTAATCCATTCTAGCAGAAGTTACTCATCATGACCATGTGCCAGCAGAGGCGGCCTGTCATGGCGAATAACTTTAACTTTGAAGCCATTACTGTATCTCTTATAGTTTTGATGGGATGCTGGTGGTCTACATCAGGCACTCCAGACCCTCGTGACCATGTGCCAGTAGAAGCGGCCCGTCATGCTGAATAACTTTAACTTTGAAGCCATTACCGAGTCTAATAAAGTTTAGATGGGGTGCTGGTGGTCTACATCAGGTACTCCAGACCCTCGTGACTATGTGCCAGCAGAAGCAGCCTGTCGTGCTGAATAACTTTTACTTTGAAACCATTACCCTATCTCTTATAGTTTAGATGGGATGCTTGTGGTCTACATCAGGTACTCCAGATCCTCGATGACCATGTGCCAGCAGAAGCGGCCCGTCATGGTGAACAACTTTTTCTATGAAGCCATGACCGTATCTCTTATAGTTTATATGGGATGCTGGTGGTCTTCATCAAGTACTCCAAATCCTCGAGGGCTGACCATGTCCGTCTTTTATATGATAGTAATATCAGTGCCAAAATTCGCGAGGATCGGTAAAGCGGTTTGGCTAATTTGGGTAATATCCGCTTTATTTCCCCGTTTTCCTGCTGCTAACCGTTTTCCCGTAGGAATGAGGAATTTTCCCGTGGTAAAAAGTAGCCTATGTTACTTAGGGATGTTGTAGCTTTCTAATAGTGAAAGAATTTTGGAAATCGGTCCAGTAGTTTCGGAGTTTATCGATTACATACAAACAAACAATAAAACAAAAAAACAAACAAAGTTTTCCTCTTTATTATATTAGTGTAGATTAAGAAATATTTTAACTAATTTTTCTGAGATTGAATGTAATGTACCCCATAACGTATTTTATTGAAATAAAGTGGCAATACTAGTGATGTAGGCTTGTGTTTCTCTGGGAATGTAAGACCATGTTTTATTAGACTATGGGTATACGTACCACATCGCCACACGTCCGGCGGTGGAATGTCTGTACGCGCTGTATTTGGATATCCTGTAGTCGCGGCTGCCTTTGAATTGCTTCAGGATACTGTTAACGCTGTAAAGGAAACAGACGTTTCGGTAACTTGTCAAAATCATGAGCTAGAGCTTTTGGTATAATGGTTGCAGTAGGTGATAATCAGCAGCACATTAAGTTGCTCTTTAATCCTAGATTACCTTATCTTACCTTTACAGCCACAACAGTCCACTGCTGGACATGGGCCTCCCCCGTATTGGGGTTATTGCCATACTCACCACGCTTGGCAGGCGGATTGGCGAGCGCAGTGCAAGATGTTTAATTCACTGGGAACGCTGCTGCCCATTCCCTGGATAATTATCCCTTAGTCGCTTTTTACGACACCCACGGGTAGAATTGGGGTGATGCTATTCTAGGCCGGCATCACACGGCATCATCATCATCTTCCTGCCCTTATCCCAATTAGATACTTGGGGTCGGCGCAACACATTTCGTTGAACACAAAATCGTGTTGCAAAAGGATTTGGCTGAATTTTACGACCGGTCGCCTACCAGACGTCAACCCTCCTTGGGAATGCTTTTATGGTGGATTAACCGCAACCATACGGTTGGCCCTAGCTGTTTGGGTCGGCTTTATCCCTCGGTCGCCTCTTACGACCCCCACGGGAAGAGAGGGGGTGGTGATATTCTCTGCCGGCATCACACGGCATAATCCTATATTATTCGCGCCAAAAAAACCTACGCGGTCTTTGCAAACCCTATTACCTATATTTATTTACCCTGTATTTCATAAACCGTTATAGTCAGTGTTAAAATCTTCACAGATGCCATATTTCTGTTGCGGCTATAGCAACAAACAAAAAATATTTATAAAATAAATATTAAGGGCTCCTGTGCAAAAAACGTGTTCTTTTGCTCGATTGTATCTGATGTTGTTTCGAAAGCTGTATCACATGAACGGTAATCGTTAAACAGTTGAAATTGTCACAAATCATGTTTTACTATTGCCATTACGACAACTAATCTTAAAAAATAGAAAATAATAAAAACTAAAGGGGGCTCTCTTACAAAAAATCTGATTTTATGCCAATATTATCACACTGGTACGGTATTCTTCCAATTATTCGACCATCAGGGTCCGCTAGGCGCCCGTAGCTCAGTTGGTAGAGCGGTGGAACGGCAATCCACAGTCCCGGGTTCAAGTCCCGGCGGTCGCTGGTGAATTTTTCAACTTTCTTATTTTCAATTTATGAGAATAATATTGCGCTGTGAGTGCATTAAAAATTCCAATACATTGGTATTCTTCCAACTCGCACTTGGACGTTTTTTTTAATTTTCGTTATCAATGGGTTACTTACGTGTATTGTGAGTTAGCGGCTATAAGTGCTGTCCGACTCCCGTACGGTTTGATGTCTATGTTGCCACAACTTGACAACAAAGATGCCACCTGCAGAATAAAATACAATATTAATACACCTGAACTAGACAAATTAGCGCTCTGCTTACCCCGCAAGAGATAAAAGCGCGATGCAATCTCCATGTAAAGTTTATTTTTTTATTAAGCTTGTGAAATGTTCTACTGCATATGGTGCCGTGTCGAGTGGTACAGGCAAGTATTCTGCCACCTCTATTCTAGTCAGGGTGTTTCGTAAAAGGCGACGTATAGAGTTTTTGATCTTGGCTACAATTTCTGGCGACAAATGGCCAACCGCATTCCCAAAGAGGGTTGACGTCAGGCAGGCGGCCGGTCGTAAAATTAAGCCAAATCCTTTTGCAACATGGTTTTGTGCTCCCACAAAACATTTTGTGCCGACCTCAATAATGATGATGATGATTTTTGTCTATTATCAGTAAGTAGGTATTATCTTGGCATGTAATGCCGGCTTAGAATAGCATCATCCCCCATATCTTTTCCGTTGGTGTCGTAAGATGCGACTGATGAATAAATTCATCCAGGGGTACAACAATCTGCAACATCTTGCATTACGTTCACCAATCCGCCTGCCAAGCGTGGTGAGTATGGCAAATACCCCCCTCCTAGGGGGAGGCCCATGTTCAGCAGTGGACTTTATTGTGGATGTTATAGTAGGTATTATCTGTCGGTATTATGATACGACGCAGTTGAAGTTGCAGCTAGCTGAACTATATCTTATTTTTAGATTTATATCAAGCAAATAACAATATTTGTCGTGTTGTATTGCTTTGAACTGAAATTACAGTCCTATTTGGCACGAAGAAACGACATTGAAATGTGTATTACCGTTTTGGTATTACCTCTCTTATATTTATTCATTTTGAAAATGTATTTCTTCCTGCTCTATCCGTAGAATAACAAATACGAGTATATATATTTTTAAACATTACTGTGTAAACAGAAACAGTTGTAAAATAAATAATAGAAAAAACGGCATATTAGAAACAAATTATATTTAGTCCTATTTTTTGTTTGAGAATTGAGATGAAATGAAATGAAATTACTTATTCAGCACAGGGTAAAAATTACCAAATTATTGCCACTTGATTACCACCCAATTACCAGTGATAGCCATGTACCTAAACAAATCAAGCAAAAATATTCTGAATGTTGAATTAAAGTACATTTCTGTAGCATTTTGCTGTTTCAGAATCGACACAGGTTTTATTTAACAGTCAGAATAAAAAGTAAATAGAAAGTAGCTTTTTGTCAGAAGATCAAGTGAATGAGAGTGAATGAAACAAATAATTTCGTGGCAGTTATCTATTGTCTTTTGACATAACTAACTATTGTATTCGCTATCTATAGCGATATGACATTACTCTTAGAGATTCTGATTCCCTGGGACGATTGTATTTATAACCAACCTTAAATTAACCTTGAAAGTCGTATGAAAAATGACCCGTCGTACATTTGAGATGCGAATTCATCTGGACCGAGAAAAAGTGGTTTAAAAATACAGTTCGTCCACTTTGCGACACTTGGGCATTATCAATCTGTTTTAACTAGCAACGGAGATATGCGGGGGTTGCTATGTGTGCGTGTTTTTAGCCAGAGAGCTGGCTCCGTTAGAAGGTGTACAATTTGATCGGCAGTGGAATGAAAATATGTATTATATTGAGCTTTTCTAATCTAAACATCAAGGCCAGTTTTTTACGGACTGGCGAAAAAGGTGTCGTATGTTGTAGTTATGCTAATAATTTACTAGATAGAAGAAATATAAAATTGGGCGGTGGAAAAATAGGACAGAAAGGCAGTGTAGACGACGTTCAAAATTTGAAAATGCTAAAACTATAAGACATTTAAATTGCTGTACATTTTATTTAGCATCACAGTTGGCCATTCTTAACAACTTACTACCAAGTTTCGTTCCTTGTTCAATAGTGTATAGAAACACAACGACCGAAAAAACGTGACCGAAATTCGGCGGCTGAATTTTTGTTCCGACGTTTTCGGTTGGGATGACAAACCATAAGCGCTGAATACATATATACGTATGAATTAATCACGCCTTTATCCCTTGCGGGTTAGGCAGAGCGTCAACAGTTCAAATTTCGTCCAGAACATGGGAAATTACTCCGGACCAAAATTCGGCGTCGTAATTTCGACGACAGACGACTTCAGGCGTAGTCAAGTCAGCTCTCAAGATATTGTATAAAGTCGCTGTGTGTAAATGCGTGTGTGAGTGTGAGTTTAGAATCTCTTCTTTTTCTACGGCGCTGCGTATGTATGCGTGAGCGCATTTGGACTCCGGCCAAATGTCACCTGCTTTCGTACCAGAATTGACGTACAGTTTCTATGTGTTTGTTTTCGCACTAGGAAATTCATATGGAATAATTTTAGGTTTCCCGTTTCAGCCAGATGAATAAACAGCAACTTCTTATAGTAAGCATGTGTTTTGAATACGTCACAATAAGTTAGTTTGGAATCCATAATGCTATTGTAAAATATCCTGACTGAAAAGAAAAAAGAAATGTTAGAAATTTTCCTCCTACAGAGACACCTAGAATGTTGTATCCTTTTTTACTAAGTTTGTCCTATATCTGTTTTTGTGTAGGTAGGTACTTACAATAAATAAAAATAAATATGAATATTACGACGCACCATTGTTTGCCATGGAAAAATACTTCTATTTAGTTTTGTTTAATTTATGTACACATCTATATAGTCTCTCTACTCATGAACAAATTCAAAATTGAAGGTTTTGATTTTTCAGGCTGTCACATTTTACAGGATTAATTGTTACTTTTATAGATGCAACAACGTTTACTGAATCGTTCAACATGGTGTTTTTCCGATTTGTCGGTATCAATCACAAGAAAATTGAATTCATAAATTGTTTATGAGTTAGCCTGTGAGATTGTACTACCTCAAGCACCTAAAACTGTAAAGTTATAGCAACAAAACACGATATTTTCTGCGCAAAATGTAATACGAGAAGATTGGTTCGCGTAATGTGGGTGTAAAAATATTTAATATTATTTTCAATGAGTAATTTTTGTAGACTTAAAATAAACGCAGTCACCTAGGGGACTTGACAAGGGTGCCGTTTTTTGCACAATGTGGGTGCCGTTTTTTGCACAATGTGGGTGCCGTTTTTTGCACAATGTGACTGACATTTTGCCTCTTCAAAGATCATAATATTATAAGAGTTCAGTGACCGCATTATAGAGGACGAAACAGAAAAAAGCAGGTATCTGAGTGTCAACAGTCTATTTGCAGTTAATCTTTCCTCGAATCACACTGGATTTTTATTACTTTGCAATATTTTTCTGTATTGTAGGGGTAAAAAAATTCTATCTATTAATGAAAAAAGTAATAGTTTTGTTTTAGATAAGATCAGTTAATTCAGAATTTATCGATAACAAACGAAAATCAAAAAAATAGTTTCCTCTTTCTAAAGGTGTTAGCTGATACATCACTTCTTGATCTCTGGTGGGGAAATTAGAGCTTCAACGGCTGCGAACGGTCTAAAATACGTCTTAAAAATATTTCACGACTGTCTCATAAAAATCGTCAATCAGTATCGTGACTGGCCACCGTTGTTGCATACAAATAAGTGAAAACCAAATGTAAATTTTGAAAAAGCCCACGACGACAGTTTACTGCAGCACCCCTCTGGTGAGATTTTCGTGTAACAATTAGTTAAGAAAGAACATTCTCCATTTACAACTTTCATCTACCACTGAAAACCGCATCAAAATTGGACCATTGGTTTTGGAGATCATTAGTAACATTGGTTTGCACATACAAATGTTTACTGCAGCGCTCCCAGGCGAGTTGTTCGCGAAATACCTATCTTAGAACATGAACCAACACAATCTTAATCTATTACTGAAAACCGCATCAATCTCACACCCAAAACGCATATACCGTCTCCATTCCTGTAAGTATAGTTTATATTATATTTCCAAAACTATAATTCCAACGATTATCTTACGACCCGCTGGAAATAAAAGGTGTGACGCTATTCAAAGCGGGTATCACACGGAAAGGTGTAAGACGCATGTGTCAAACAAGTGGTCGTCGGACACGTGAGGCGTGCGACATTGCGACGCTTGGAACCGTTTCCATATAAAATGTATGAAACAGAAGAAACAAAGCTACACACGTTAGACGCGTGTCCCGTCGATAAAGGCTGACGATCGCTTGTCTGAAATATTTCATGGAGCTTGCCCCCTGAAAGAATAAAAACAAAGTCACATTGCTGTGATGAGCTGATGACAAACCTTAGAAACATTGATGACGCGCTCGTTTAAACTCTTGACATGCAGTAACCCGGGACGGTGCGAGGGTGGGTCGTCCGCCACTAAATTCTGAAACAAACACGATTTTATTAGGTGAAAAGAAATACTGTCAGAAATCTTTTATACAATTTTATTATTAAACGAACAAGTATCACTCATGCTTACTTGCTTGTACGACTTACTTTACGACTATTATAAGTCGTAAAGTAAGTCGTACAAGTAAGTCGCGTTAAACCTATATAATCGTTTATACAAAATATTGTTCCAAGATTTGGAATAAACACGGTGTCTTAGGTGAAAGAATTACGAGCAAGCGATCAGAAGTAACTTTCACGAAATATTGTTCGAAACTCTGGAATATACACGGTTTTATTAGGCGATAGAATATCTGTTTTAAAAATAATGTGACAGTGCAGCGCATGATTCGTGCGCGTATTCCTATTTGTCAAGGTTCAAAAGAATTCGAGTGTGCTTATTGATTCTCATACACTACCAACTCATTTTCATAAAACGTAAAATTGACTTTATACTGGTTAACTTCGTATAAAAACATTCACCTAGACTTTATTAGGTTAGACTCACCATGTACGGTATAGCCCCGCGTATGACGTTGACTTTGTTGCTGTAGGGGGCTAATGCGGCTAGTTTCTCAGTAGGTCACATGTTCTATGGATTATGAAAGCTGTCATTTAGACTCACCAAGTACGGTATAGCCCGATATAGCCCCGCGTATGACGTTGACTTTGTTGATGTAGGGGGCTAAAGCGGCTAGAGTGCGTTTCATCATATATGTAGTTCCTATGGCGTCATTTTGGTAGCATTGGAAAGCAAATGTCAATGTCAATGCTACCAACATGACGCCATAGGAACTATAAGATGAAACGCACAATAGGCTCTACCTACTGGCTGGTACTTGCTACTATGACAGCTATTACTTAAGATAATACTCACCATGTACGGTATAGCCCCGCGTATGATATTCACTTTGTTGCTGTAGGGGGCTAAAGCGGCTAGTTTCTCTGTAGGCCCGACTGGTCGGTACTTGCCACTGTTTTCGCAGGCTGCCCAGTGGCCCAGGCGGATGAAACAGTAGCCTGGAATGGAAAGAATGAACTTAAAATTAATTTAATGTATAACTTATCCTATTATTCTCATCGTAACACATTTGCAGCATAATATAATCATTAGACCATAACAGCCACACTGCTGGACATCGGGCTCCCTCTATCGGGAGGTAGGCACCACGCTTGGCAGATGGATTGGCGAGCACAGTTCAAGGTTCAAGATGTTGCATTTACAAGGAACACTGCTGCCCGTTCCCTGGATAATTATCTCTTAGTTGCTTTTTACAACACCCACGGGTAGAATTGAGGTGGTGCTATTCTAAGCCGGAATCACACGGCACACTCCTAGACATTTTTGGGCAATGGGCGTTTTTTAGAGAAACTGAACCGAAAGATGGTGTTGTGCCATAGACTAAAATGGAATAAGTGTCAAAATTTGACAGCTCTAAGTTTAAGTCTATGGAGGCTTACAAAGCCATCTCACGGATAAGTTTCTCCAAAAAACGCCCATTACGATTTTTTTGGTACATGGGTTATGATCATTGTGTATTGCAATTTTAGGCAATATGCTGACAACTTATCACTATGGCAAAACAGTCTTCTGAATTATTCTCAAACTTTTGTCAGACGTTACGTAAATGGCCGTTTTTTTAAAAGACCTTTATGCTCTGCCTACTCTGCAAGGGACAAAGGCGTGATATATGTATGTTTGAATTAAGTGCGTATATACCGCGTTCGTATGCGTGACGTGTACGTGATCAATCACGCATGAAGCTATGGGATTGTATGAGAAGCCGCACACTGCTTGCGTATGCAAGCGCGTAGCGCGGTGCGGTGTCTCTTACGGTTCCGTACAAAGCTATAGCTACGCGCGTGATGACGTGCATGTCATGCATACGGTGGCAGTATGTGGAGCCCTTTACCTGAGCAATACGAGTCCCAGCCCGCCTCGTGGTACGACTGCGTCACGTTGAAGGGTGTGCTCAGTTTGATCAGGTTCATGCCTCAAACTAAGCCCTCGTTAGTAATCGATTCCTTTCTTCCCGCTTATACGATGTACTTTTATTTTATACTACTTATTGAATTACCTGAGCAATACGAGTCCCAGCCCGCCTCGTGGTACGACTGCGTCACGTTGAAGGGTGTGCTCAGTTTGATCAGGTTCATGCCTCAAACTAAGCCCTCGTTAGTAATCGGTTCCTTTCTTACCACGTATACAATGTACTATTATGTGTTCCGTTTGACGTCCGAAGTCCATTATGAGAGTACCTCGCTCTCATACCACTGTCTGCCGCTAGATGTCGCTAGGTTTCCCGTCACGTGACCCGCATCCGGAGCGTCCCCTTGTGGCTGATATGCGAAACTAGTGCTCGCCCGCTCATACAAGCCGCCATCTTTTACCTCATTGTTGCGTCGTTTTTCATACCGACTGTTTTGCCGTTAGATAAAATTTAAACTTTTTGAATTTTTCTGATTTTTTTTTCGAGATTTGAAGTAGAAAGTTATATTCCTAGTGTTAAATTCTAGTGATATTTTAGATTTTCCCGTAAAACGTGATAGTGGTTAGCGTAAATTTAAAAATGCTACCCTCTTTACCACCGAGAAAACGACCGCGATCTGGATCTTCAAATTCACCGCGTAGTAGTAGTAGGAGCAGCAGCGACAGTTCGTCGGATTCAGATTCTCCGCCGGCAGAAGTCCCGCCAAAATGTCCCGCCGGCCGCACGCCACGCGCCAGACGGGCCGGCGCCAGCCGCGCGCCCGCCGCCGACCGCGCGGGGTGTTGCGCCGCCGGTGCTGCCGGTGGCCGCGCCGGGGGTTTCCCGCTGCGCCAGCGCTTCCCAGGCGGTCGGCTGTAAAGCGGAAGCGTTTTTCTTCGCGGGATTTGCAACGAAGGTTTGACTCATTGTCACAGCAGTTGGTGAGTCAGTTAATATGAATAATATGATTCATATACACACCGTTTCTGCACAGACATTTAATAATGTGCCTGCAGCACCCGTTTCGACCACGGCTCTGCAACTCACTTACACGTGCCTACCCAGTCGTCTAATTGCACAGTCCCTTCACCAGCATCCGTTTTGACCACGGTACAGCACGGGGTGGTAGATGAACCCTTCTTACGTCCGCCAGTGTCGTCTCTCAAGGTGGATGCGATTACTGATCTAAGTGTTTCAATTAAATACCCTGTCGTGGCTAAAGCTTTACCTGAAAGCGTACAAAAAATAATAATTCTGTTTTGCAAAGATTCGATTCTTCCGTTTGGAATGCTGTCCGTTACACAGACATTCAAAGAAATACGTGGCTTACCCAGCTTTTACCGAATTGAAGATAAACGAAGAATTACGTCGTTTGGAAAACCCGTCTGCCCCTGTTTGTTGGTACCAGATGGAACGAAGCTTCGCAGCGCTCTCTAACGCGTTTTTGGGACAAAATAAGTCCGTAAATTCGGCTTTGCAAGCTCTAATTGATTGGTCATCTAGTCCTAATTTGCAATTGACTCCCACTTGTCTTTATGAAAAGTTGACCGAATTGTTTGGCAAAGACTCTAGTTACAAGGCCGCGTCACATGACATATTACAAATTATTTGCGGCAAACGTGCTGAAGTACTGGAGCTACGGCGTCGGGCACTTTTTAAACCTAGAAGAAAGGGGGGGGGGGGCAACATTCTAAGGGAGCCCGTAAAGCAGGTAGGAAGAAAAAATTACTCAATGAGATTTTCAGGCGGTTGTCTACGTCATCATCAGAAAGCCTGGGTTCACTACGATCCACCCAAAGCAATCTTGAAAATGATAATCGGGGCTCGAATTCCATTCAATCAGACACCACCTTTAATTTTCCCAACGAAAGAAATAATGACACAATTTCAAAGCCCAGTTTCTCGCGAGATGTCCACCGAGATTCAAATTATGATTCAAAAATTGTGTTCTAGAGCCTGCACCATTAACCCCATCTTTCATATCTCCACTGTTCCTAATAACCAAGAGCAACGAAAAGAATCAAGTGATTTTCAATTTCAAAGCCTTGAATCAATACATGAACACCAAACATTTATCTTTTTCATCATCGTCAAAAGCCGAACTTCTTTCAACCGGACGATTGGATGATCAAGTTAGATATCAGTCAAGCCTACTACCATATACTGATAAAACAACAACACAGACGTTTCCTACGAATCAGTTACAACGGTCAGCTACTGCAGATGACTTGCTTACCATTCGGTTTGGCAACAGCACCGAGGATGTTTGCGTCAATCACAAACTGGACTGCGGAAGTACTACGTACCAAGGGACTCCGGGTAGTAGTGTACCTGGACGATTACTGCATCGCTCATAAGGATCAGAAGGTACTCCGTGCACAAGCCCACGTCGCAGTGAGTTTTCTAACGAGTCTGGGATGGTGTGTCAATTTGGAGAAATCCATCTTAAATCCAATGCAGCCAATCGAATATCTGGGTATCAGCTGGGACACACGATCGAATACAAAAGCCCTGCCCCCAGAAAAGATCAGCAAGATCCGCCAGAGCCTTATGACCCGTCTCGCAGCCGGCAGTTGGTCCCTCAAGCAGGCCCAACGCCTCTTAGGGCTTCTCAACTTTGCGACCTTCATCACCCTCCGGGGAAGGTTGCATTGCCGTGCGCTGCAGCAATACAGCAATCTGTTTCGCAAGACACCTAGCAAGCCTGTTCTGTATCCAAACGAAGTGAGAGACGAACTCGAACGGTGGCTAGAAAATGTCACTCAAAACACTGCGTTACACCCGAAAGTATTACCAACAAACTACATGATCACAGATGCTTCAGACGTGAAATGGGGAGCTATAGTAAACAACAACGAAGTTCAAGGGTCCTGGAGCAATCTTCAGAAGACTTGGCACTGCAATGCAGAAATGTTCGCAGTGATTGCAGCCCTCTCAGAGAAAGCTGTAATGCTCAAAAACTCGACAGTCATTCTACAAAGCGACAACCGGACAGTGATTTCGTACATCAAAAACGAGGGAGGAACCAGGTCCCCTCTGTTACTGAGACTAACCAAGGAACTACTGGCTCTGGTGGACAGCCTCAATGTTGTACTCATCCCTCACCACCTTCCAGGAGTGTACAACACGGAAGCCGACCACCTCTCGCGCAATCGCGCCGGCTCCGAATGGCACCTAAGAGTCGAAGCGACATCAAAAATATTCAAGCGTTGGGGAACCCCAGACGTCGACCCATTCGCCTCAGAAATGGCACACGTCGTTCCAATTTATGTTACGCTCGACTTGTCAGACTCGAACGCCTGATATCACAACGCGTTCAGCAAATCTTGGCGTTACCATCTGGCATGGCTGTTTCCTCCACCGGGACTGATACCACGTGTCCTACAGCATCTCAACACGGCGTCGGGACACTTTATAATGATAACCCCGAAGTGGAAGAAACCATTTTGGCGCCCGGACCTGAAGATATCGGCTGCGTTGACGCGGCCGATGAAGATACGGAATCTGCAAGACACACTGATAGATACGATAACGGGCCGTCCTCCAGCTCAAGTCAACAACCTGAAGCTGGAAGCTTGGCTCATTTTGGGTGGGATAAATTAACCGAATCTTGGTCTACTGAAGAAAAGAATCTCCTCTTATCGTGTTGGAGACCGTCGACATTAAAGACTTGTGCACCAATTTCGACTAGGTGGTCAAATTGGTGTTGTGATCAAAATATTACTCCACACGTTCCTAATCCCTCTCAAGTAGCTAGACATTTGGCACACTTATCTCTGTCCTGTAATTTAGCGTACCATACAATCCTAGTGCACAAGTCAACTATAGCATCAGTTTGTGAGACTATTTCCAATGTTAAAGTTTCTAGTAACAATATTGTTAAACACATGCTCAAAGCAATTTCTCTAGCTAAACCTGTACCTCCCAAGGTCCCCATTTGGGATGCAAGACTAATTATCAGACATTTAATTTTAAAGATTACATTTCTTCAAAATACTTTATTTGATGTTTCTAGATGAACTGCTACGATTTAGTTGCATCTGGACGCAGAGTACATGATTTTTCCTTATTACATTGTGATCAAGATCATTTCATAGTCAGCACCGACTCTATTGCGCTATGTCTTTTATTTGGGTCAAAAACAGATTCTTCTTCGTATCAACAATCAAAATGGACTTTATTAGGCGCTCCAGATCAGAATGTTAACCCAGTTTACTGGCTTCAAAAGTTAGTATAAATTACGAAGGATATCAGAGGCTTTATCACAAATTTATTTCTTACAACTAGAGCTCCTTATCGGCCAGCTTTACCGGCCATTATTGGAGGTTGGGTTAAGACTCTGCTGAAAGATGCTGGCATACACGCGTCCCCTGGTAGTTGTAGGTCAGCCGTATCATCTTTGAATTGGATTGAAAATTATCCTATTAATGAGATTCTGGCTAAGACCAACTGGCAACATTAATGCACTTTTAGAAAGTTCTATAAATAACAAATTGCTGTAGCAGCTAATAGTATTTCAGAGAAATCTTTGACTCAATATTTCTCAATGCCTTCTTAAATGAACTTACTAAATACTTTCATCAAATCAATACTGTTTTACATATAGAAGATGTTTGCTTTATTTTCATATCTACAACAAACCATTAACTAATCACATTGTTGCTAATTTTATTTTCTTTCATACAAGCCACCAGGAGATAACAAACAGGTCTCTCATAATGGACTTCGGACGTCAAACGGAACACATAATATTAAAATTTTACCTTCCAATAAAATTTGTATTATGTTTCCTCAGACGTCCGAAGTCCAAGTTAGGTCTTCCTGGTGGACCTAAGCAGCATCAACACCATTATGAGCCGAACAATGAGGTAAAAGATGGCGGCTTGTATGAGCGGGCGAGCACTAGTTTCGCATATCAGCCACAAGGGGGCGCTCCGGATGCGGGTCACGTGACGGGAAACCTAGCGACATCTAGCGGCAGACAGTGGTATGAGAGCGAGGTACTCTCATAATGGACTTCGGACGTCTGAGGAAACATAATACAAATTTTATTGGAAGGTAAAATTTTAATATTATTTGTTAGATACAACGTATGAATTACCTGAGCAGTAAGAGTCCCAGCCCGCCTCGTGATACGACTGCGTCACGTTGAAGGGTGTGCTCAGTTTGATCAGGTTCACGCCGTTCTGCAGCTTCTTGCATTTGCGCTCCGAGATCGATTACTTAGTTTAGGAGGAGTAAATTCAAAATGAGAAAATTGAAATTTCACTAGCTACCGCCGGGACGTGAACCCGGGACTGTGGATCACCGTTCCACCTATCTACCAACTGAGCTACGGGCGCCTAGCGGACCCTGGTGAATTTCTCAACCTCTTCATAGGCGGCATGTATGTATGTATGTAGATCTAGCTAGACTATGTAATGTATTGAATTACCTGAGCAATACGAGTCCCAGCCCGCCTCGTGATAAGACTGGGTCACGTTGAAGGGTGTACTAAGTTTGATCAGGTTCACGCCGTTCTGCAGCTTCTTGCTTTTGCGCTCCGAGATCGATAAACAGTTTAGGAGTAAAGAGTGTCTTTAACAGACAGACTGAGAAAAACACAAAAACGGACTTCATTTTATACTACGGGTTGAGGACAGGTATATTCCAGATGAACTATGAACGCGAATCTGTGAGGCATCAATTCTTGTGAGTTTCGTCCTCTGCGATAAGCTACTTGTACACATTACAGTGTAATCCTTGTTCAAGACACTCGTGAGACCGATGTCCCGCAGACTCGCGTTCATAGTCCATCTGGACTATACCTATCCTAAAAGGTTGTCGTATGGACACTTCCATACCTGCCTGATGTTCCGAATTGAAGGTGAAACAGCCAGGACCTTTCGCCATCGGTACTTCGGCACTCATCGCTTCAGCTTAAATGCTGACTAAGTGACTACTTATTGAATTACCTGAGCAATACGAGTCCCAGCCCGCCTCGTAATAAGACTAGGTCACGTTGAAGGGTGTGCTCAGTTTGATCAGGTTCACGCCGTTCTGCAGCTTCTTGCTCCGAGATCGATTACATAGTTTAGGAGGAGTAGACAGCGTCCATAACAGACAGACAAAGAAACGCAATAAAAGCTACTTTAATACATAGTATAAAATGAAGTCGCTTTTTGCGTTTCTCTGTCGTTGAATTAGCAATCTCCTCCTAAACCACGCAACGGATTTTGATGCGGTTTTTTTTGTAATAGATAAATTACCTGAGCAATACGAGTCCCAGCCCGCCTCGTGGTACGACTGCGTCACGTTGAAGGGTGTGCTCAGTTTGATCAGATTCACGCCGTTCTGCAGCTTTTTGCATTTGCGCTCCGAGAAGAATTCGTACAGGCTGGAATGAGGATAAAATAAAGATTGAGTTTTATATACATGTATATGTATACGGCGTATACGGCTGTAAAAAAGGCCATTTACACCACGTCTGATGAAAGTTTGAAAGCCATTCAGAACAGTGTGTATCCTTTAGGTGCATAATGTCCATTTTGCAAACTGGAAATTTTTTCACTACTGGACATTTTGCAAAATGGATATTATGCACCTAAAGGGTGTGTCCTTTATCACCATAACGCCAGTCATGTCGCCTATAATTTCATTTCAGTTTACACATCAACCCTCAATTATCTCAGTCGCTTCTTACGAAACCACAGGAAGGATATGGGGAGTTGCTATTCTAAGCTGGCATCATACGGCAAGATTGATTTTTCTTGGTAATATTTTCATAAAGTAATTTGAAATAGGAAGTAATTCAACAGGTTATAATAATTATGTACGTTTACTTGTTCGTTTAATAATAAAAAGGTTTTAAAAATATCTATGTAAAGGCTCGTACAGAAATTTAGGGGGTGTAGGTTAACAGATAACAAAATAAGATTAAAATAAACGGAATTCGAGAATTAGTGTACTGTAGTGTATCATGGTACCATATGGTTCTCTGACCTCGTATATATCTCAAAGAAATTGACAAATTCAGGACTCATAATCATAACAAAATTCTATCAAAATCATTTTAGTATTTTGCAAGATACAGGCAACAAAGTTTTGATCTAACTATGACTTTCTTTTTCTGTAGCACTTATTCTGTATAGGAATTAGATGTAGTGTCTGCTTAATGGTATCTGGTAGTGACTTGAGATTCGTATGTCCAGCAGTGGAGTTCTATAAGCTTATGTAAAGTAAGATGTTTCTAAATACTTACTCTTGCAGCGCATTTGATTTCCAAACTTCATCAAAAGTCAACTTCTTCGCCATCTCGAAGGAAATATACTTGGTGTCATACAAGTTAGGAAACATTTCGTGGATGTTTCTCTTGAAAGTCTTGTATTTCTGAGGCAATGGTCCTATGAACTGGTTGTGTAGAAGTACTATGTCCAGGAAAATGTTATGACCGACGATGGGCTTTTGGTACTGAGCTAATAAAGCGATTATTTGCGAGAAGCCTAAAAGATGTGACATCAGGTTTTCTTCAAGTATCGCTAGAGGTGCGCTGTTCGCTCCTTCTACGTATTTGTCTCTGTAGATCAGCACCTGGAATTATTTAAAAATACGCCTTTATTGCACTTGTTTTTGAAAATACCAGTAAATGTGTAATTCTAGAGATTAAGTATTGTCGATTAAACCACTCTTTGCAGTCGCTTGCTGCATGGTGGTAAACTCAACTGAGAAAGGTAACGCTTTACGGCCGCGAATGCAGCGAGTGATTTTCTCAGCTTCTAGTGGTTTCCCACAGTGGGATGCCAAAGATTTGCATATTTAAATATAATGATATACATAAAGATTTGGTGCTACCTTGAAAGGCATAATCCCAGCCAGCCATCTCCTACTATTAAGTTATGTATGTAAAGTTAATTTGGAGTATGAGAATTATATTATACTAGCTGCCCGTCAGCGGTTTCACCCGCTGCAACCTATTATTCCGCGGGAAAAAAGCATTACTCGCCAAGAGATGTCGCTGTTAGTTTTCGGTGAAAAAATTTAAAACGCGAATCGGCTCAGTCACGCCTCCTTTGCAAAAATATTGGAATATGCGTAATCCCATAGGAATAAGACATTTTCCCGTGGTAAAAAGTAGCCTATGTGTTATTCTAGATACTCTTCTATATTTGTGCAAAATTTCATGTCAATCTAATCAGCCGTTTTAGCGTGATGTCGTAACAAACACACACACAAACATCCGCCATTATAATATTAGTAGGACTATAGATTGCTTATGTATACTCTAAATTTGGAGTATTTCCTGTTTGAAATATAATTCGGAAAAATATTTTCATGTCTAGGAATTTACCTTGTTGCTATTACCTAAGCTATCAGTAGTGAGCACCCCGGGAAACCGTTGTCTTATTTCCTGGTGCAGTAGGTAGCGCAGTACTGGGTTCTCTACATCTAAGTACATTGTTCCTTCTTCACTGGTACTCAACCATCTGAAAATGGAGATAGAAGTGATTTGGAATTAAAAAAACGCTAAGTTATAGCCACCCCCAAGATTTCATTTTGGGGACCAAAAAGATGCAATAACATATTTATTAATTAATCATCATTTAAATATGCAAAATATGAGTCAAAAGCAAATAAGGGATAATCATCCTTGAATTCAAACATCTTGTTTGTAAATCAAACATCTAGACTGTGCTCGAAAGAAAGAAATATTTCTTGATAAATAAAAAATAATTTTAAGTATAATTTTTATTTATGAGCCTGTATTGTCCTTCTGCAGGGCAAAGGCCTCTCTCTTTATTTCTATGCATCTCTTTGTCTACTGCCACTGCCAGGTAATGCCAGTTTTTTAAATATGTGTTTAGTTCATTACATCATGTAAGGGACAGCCCTCCGAATACTGAAATGGTGCATTCAGACCATGAAACTGAACAACTTCCCATAGAAATAAATTTCAGGAAACGAAAAACAAATTCCGACTTCCCATACATAATCACGATCGACTGATTGCATTTACTATGGGAAGTCAAAAAATTTTTTTGCGTTTCCTGACATTTATTTCTAAGGGAAGTTGTTCAGTTTGATGGTCTGAATGCACCCTTTCAGTATTCGGAGAGCTGTCCCTTACACCCCGTATTTTTGGGTATCCATTGTGTAGTTATTTTAGCTATGGTATTTGGGTAAAGTGGCTAGCTCAATCTTACTTCAAGCATGCAACCTTTTGAGCTACAATTTTAAGTAAAGTAAATAAAATTATTAATAACTTAAATTATTAATCCTCACTTGGATACTTCAGAACAATGGTGCTGTATGATCTTTTCTTCAGCCATCTCGAGAGATCGCATCAAGTTGTTAAACAAAGAGTGGTCTTTCAGTTGTTCTCTTGCTTTTATTTCTTCTGCTTTACTTAGGTATGGTAGCCCTTCATATGTAAACTGTAATAAATGAGAAATTTATTTCTTTATTTTTATAGACTCATTTACAGTACAAGTGTTAGGGGTAGAAATAGGATGCACTAGTTTTGATAGAGATCTTAGCAATTCAGTTGAATTGTGTGTACCCAATTACATAATTGACAAATCCTGACTACCACAACAAACTTTGATAAATTTTAAATAGATTGAAAATTATACGGCTTTGAGTAACACAGAAAGCTTGAGTAGCAGCCACCAGATGAGGAATCTGGGCAGATTACAAGCATGGTATAATAAGATACTCCGCCTGGTATTCCATTCCGAAACTCGTGAACTACGTGACTAACACTTGCCTACGTCATCATGCTTGTGGGTTACCAGAATTACCCACTCTTATGATGTTTTTTTGTAAATCATATAAGATACTGTTAACTTATAAATACAATTTAGGTGTTGTTGTAAAGTTCAAGTTAATACACACGTAAATCTAAAATTATTAAGAAACATATGAACTCATTTTTCTGAGATTGAATTTACCCCATGTCCTATTTTATTGAAATAAAGTGGTAATACTAGTGACATAGGCAAGTGTTTCTCTGGGAATGTAAGACCATGTTTTATTAGACTATGATTACAAGTAAACACTACCTGGTTCATGAAAGAAGGGGACCTGAAGTGGCAACATCGTTTGCGTTTTTTCATATTACATGACATTTGAGCAAGATGTCAACAATAATTTTGCCAATTCGGCTCCCTTTCTTTTGTGAACCAGGTAGTAAATCATAACATAAATTGAATCGAGGTAAAAATATAATTACCTTATTGAAATCAAAATTATGGCGACATAAGAACTTGAGGGTAGATGCTTGAAATATAAAAGACTGATCGATATCCCCAAAAACTTGTGGGCAGAGGTGAAAGGTGTATCCTGTTGCAATATAAGAATCATGTTCCCTGTCATATTGAAACATAGTCAGGCCAACTTGGGTCATTATCATCTTCGATACTTCCGTTTTGAGCCTGTCATACCTTTCTTCGCTCGTGTCGAACAACCTGGAAAAACATTGGAAAAAAATAATTAAAATTGGAAAACATAACCTAAAATAGTCAACAATTTTTTATGTTAGTTAGCCTTAGGTGCATTTAATTTATGATTATGGACACTTTTACCTGTGTTTGAAACATTCTCCGGATAATATAGCAGTGAATTCGGCATCAAAACCTACGAAGCACGACTTTTTCAGGTCTTTGGTTATGTTATCGAATTGGTCCGAAAAGTTCTTCCTCGTGATTTCCATTTCAGGAAATTGATTAAATGTCACTACAGTTACTTATTTAACATTAGAACAATAAAATAGTGATTATGTGATTATTCGCTACCAAAATACTGAAAAAGAATTTATCAAACTGTCAAAACAAAGCGAGCAACTGACATTTGATTGTTGTTGTTTGTTTTAAAAATTCATCCATCAGGATAGGCAATGGTACTAGCCATACAGCCTAGTCTTTTATTAGTTCTTTCTGTTATCTTTTCAAAAATAAGGCATTAGATGCCAATTCTTCTATAGTTCATTTCTTATTTCCAATAAAAACAAGGCAAAAATGCCATTTCTTCTATATATTCTTGTGTAATTTTCAGGTTCATAAAATTCCATGTCCGGGTTAAATCCATGTCAAAGCTCTCCAACCGTGGAGATAATAAAGTCAAATATTGGATTAAAAGTGGCAGGGTTCGATAGAAGTTCTTGAAGCGATGGCGGGATACTGTCTTTGTAAATATCTTGCAGCTTGTCAATTAATAAAATTCGGTTAATATTTAAAGCGGGACAGTTGAAAAATATATGTTCCAGCGTTTGATTTTCATTTAGAGAGCAATCTGTACATAAAGGTGAGTTAATAATTTTCATGCGGTGTAGATGGGCTTTAAATTTACAATGACCAAATCGTAACCTGCATATTTGTGTGAAGAATCTTCTTTTATAAGGGTATTATTCTTAGCGAACCAGGGTTTCTCTCCAAGATTCTTATTGATTGCAGCATACCATGCACCTTTTTCTTGTATTATAATTTGATGTTGATTTATCCAGCTTTGTCTAATTTCCTCTTGAATCAATGGGATTAAATCTCTCCATGGAACTGACATTCTTCTGGGTTGTCCAATTAAGCTATTGTTTATTGTTCTGGCAAGGTAGTCAGCTGTTTCATTACCTGACACACCTTTATGTGCTGGAGACCATAAAAATTCAATTGAAACATTGGCGTTGTATAGTGTTTGCCACAGCTGTTTAATTTTATAAATAATATAATTTGTACTCAGAGTGTTATTCTTTAAAGCTGATAAAACTGACATACTGTCACTAATAATAAGCCATTTAGGGAAAGAGTGATTTAAATTGTTTATATATTCTAAAGCGGCTAGAATTGCTGCAGCTTCTGCCGTAAATATACTGCAGATTTTGGTAGTTTATATCCATTTCCTGTCTTCAAGGCACTGTGATAGTATGCAAGAGAGACACCAGTATCAGTTTTCGAGCCATCAGTGTAAATATGCTGGTATTGTGGCCATAATGATAGTTTCTCATATAGCTCTTCTCTAGTTCTAATGGAGTTATCTATAACTATATTCATATTGCAAAATTTGCTTTCAAAAGCTCCTTCGTAACATGCCAACTTGTCAGATTTGTGAATGTTATGCCTTTCATTATAAACTTTTATTTCAGAATAATCAAGCAGAATAAAGGGGAATTTAATTGAAGTAGATGCAGAGGCCAAAGTTTGATTTTCAGCGATTTTCTCTAATAAGGAATGGTGAGTAAAGGAAAATAATTTCAGTAGAAATCTAAATTTGAGATATTTAAATCTTAACATCAATGGAGGTATATTGCATTCAACTTGCATAGAGACAATAGGTGTTGTTTTCATTGCACCTGTTATTAAACGTAAATTTTTATTCTGTAAAGTTTCTAACTTTTTAACCAAAATAGGATTGGAAGCATAACAAAGAAAACTATATTCAAAGTGGGAACGTACCACAGACTTATATAACATAAGTAAAACTTTAGGATCAGCACCCATGATGTTCTAGCGAGGATTTAAGAATATTAAAAGCTCTAGAAGCTCTATCTGACACATAACTTACATGCTTATTCCATGATAAATTTCTAGTAAAAATTACTCCAAGAAATTTTGCTTCATCTTCTACTGGCAATAAGCTACCATCATAATATATATGAGATATTAAGATTCAAGATTCAAAACTTTTATTTCCAAGTAGATTCACAAAGAATACTTTTAGAATGTCAATATTAAACAAATCAAATATAATAAAAGTAGGTACATATAAAATTCAAATTATGATTAAGACGAAGTTACAATTGATTATGACAATTTTATACTCCTTGTAAGTCCTGATTTGGTATTCAAAACAAGTGCGTGTTTCTTGTGCTGCGCTGGAATTTCAGAAGTCCACGCATTTTTGTCATTAATATAATCATCTAACTTATAATAAGCTTTATAACATAAAGTTTTCTTAATAACAGACTTAAATTTACTTTCTGATAGACTTAATATATCTTCCGGTATTTTGTTATAGTATCGTATACTTAGACCTTGAAATGAAGTCCTAACTTTGGTTAGTCTAAACTTAGGTTGATCTAATTCATTTCTACTCCTTGTATTGCGGTTATGCCTTTCATAATTTCTAGTGAAAGTATTTATATTCTTTCTGACGTACATGATATTTTCGTAAATATATTGGCATGGTACGGTCAAAATATTAATTTCTTTAAACAGTTCTCTAAGGAGTCACGACTGCAAAGTTTATAAATTGCTCTAATGGCCCTTTTTTGAAGTACAAAAATTGTTTCAATATCAGCGGCGCGACCCCACAACAAAATTCCATAGGACATAATGCTGTGAAAATAACTAAAGTAAACAAGTCGTGCAGTTGCAATATCCGTAACTTCTCTAATTTTACGTACCGCATAGGCAGCCGAACTTAATCTTCCCGATAAAGATGTAATATGTGGACCCCATTGTAGCTTTGAGTCAAGAGTAATCCCTAAGAAAACTGTGCTGGTAGTAAATTCTAATTTTTCATTATTAAGTTGTACATAATTACTCGATGAATGTACTACATTTGGCAAAGTAAATAATACACATTTTGTTTTCTTCGCATTTAGAACTAAATTATTTGCAGTAAACCAACTATGAATTTGTCCAAGAGTGTGATTTACCTCGTCATAATTCTGTGCATGTCTATCAACCTTAAATATAAGGGATGTATCATCAGCAAATAATACAATCTTGGACAAGTTCTGTACCATGTAAGGCAAATCATTTATATAAATTAGAAATAAAAATGGTCCTAATATAGAGCCCTGAGGCACACCAATTTTAACACGAGACCCCTGTGATTTGGCGCCATTTATTTGGACCTTTTGAGTTCTATTATCTAAATATGAATTCATCAGTTTTAGAGCTGTGTTTCGAATACCGTAATGGTCTAACTTTAGCAATAAAGTTTCATGATCTACGCAATCAAACGCTTTGGAAAGATCACAAAAAACACCAATGGCATCCTTTGATTCTTCCCAGGCATTAAATACATGTTTCATCAGAGCAACACCAGCATCTGTGGTACAACGTCCCTTTGTAAAACCGAATTGTTGGTTGTGTAACAAATTGTTTCTATTAAAATGGGACAGCATTTGATTGAGTATGATCTTCTCAAATACTTTGCTCAGAACTGGCAGAATAGATACAGGTCTATAGTTACTGGGATCTTGTCTGTCGCCAGCTTTAAACAGCGGAACTACCTTGCTATCTTTCATTAAATCGGGAAAGATGCCATGATCAATACAATCATTAAAGATATCAGCCAAATATGGCGCTAACAATTCAATCACTGATTTACAAACTTTAACTGACATGCCCCATAAATCTTCGGTGCTCTTAACCTTAATATCTTTAAAAGTTTTTAAAATACACTGTGGACTAACATGGTGAAATTTTAATTCCGAATTGCAGACATCTACATTTTGTTTCAGTAAAATAGATGAAATTGATGGTGAAGAGTTCAGTGATTCAGTCGTTTTTAGCGGTATATTTGTGAAAAATGACTCAAACTCCTGCGCTACATCTGAATTTGTACTAATCATGCCGTTGTCAGTATTAAGGAAAAGTTATTTTCGCGTGGCTTAGTTTTACCTGTTTCGCTATTAATAACTTTCCAGACAGCTTTAATTTTATTGCCTGAAGACTTTATTTTATTACTAATAAAATTTGCTTTAGCAATTAGACAAGCTATCTTAAAAGTTTTGGAATATTTTTTTACCAGCTCATTAAAACTGCCATCAGTTGTCATGTTTTTAAGCTCGTAAAGTTCAAAAGTCTATCTCTGCTAATCCTAAGACCTTTGGTCGCC
This sequence comes from Phthorimaea operculella, assembly GCA_024500475.1. NCBI lineage: Eukaryota > Metazoa > Arthropoda > Insecta > Lepidoptera > Gelechiidae > Phthorimaea > Phthorimaea operculella. The sequence continues at coordinate 644,534 of JANFCV010000215.1, forward strand.
CAATCACAGAATTTAAATTTCGTATTAATTTCTTTTGTGTCTATGTTAAAAATCAGTTCAAATTCTTCACTTAATAAATTAAAAAAGTCTTGGTATAAGGTATTAGGATTATCTAAGTTATAATTATGGAATGGTAATTTCTTCATCAATACATTTTGGTATTTTTCTAACCTACTAGCAGTGATGCGCCTGGTTTCTATTTTGATGGTTTTAATATGGAATTTGAACGGAAATAATACGGATTGACCCTTGTGATCTGACTGAAGAGAATTAATAATGCATTTATCTACAGGGTCACAATCACTAAATACATTATCAATACATTTGGCAGAAGTAGCCGTCACACGAGTAGGCTCATAAAATACATTAGACAAGTTAAATGATTTAAAAGACCTAAAATTTATCACTGAACGCATTTCTTACTAAAATGTCTACATTAAAGTCTCCAGCAACAATAACATGTTTATTTGTTTTTGTGACTAATTTGAGTACATCTTCCATAACTTCTAATAATGTAGTAAAATTGTTAGCTATAGGCGGTCTGTATACGCATACTATAACATGACTTTCCAGCTCAACACAAGATAACTCAGTACAACTCTCAACCGACAATCCAACAACATCCTTACGTTCCTTGAATTTAATATTATTTCTAATGAGTATTAATGAGCCTCCATGGATTGCGGATTTTCGGTTGAAAGAACTGGCAATACAGTAATTTTCATAATTTATTAAAATGTCATGATCATTTTGGAAATGTTCTGTAAAGCAGACTACATCATAGTTATGCTTTTCTAAAAACAATTCAATTTCCAATACCATGCTGGAAAAGCCCTGAATATTTTGATGTAAAACTTGTAATTGATTTAGCTTTTCCTTTGTCTTATGCTGAGTGCAAGAAGACCCCGGTTTGTTTATGTCATTTACATCACTCAAAGACGGGGTTTCCTTTGTCTTAAAATCTAGTTTAAATCATTATTAATAATGTTACTTATTAATGTAGATGATGACACGTATTTTGTGTCGCTTATATTATATGCTAACAATGTAGCGACTTGCTTCTTATAATAATCCGACAGGTACATAGTATCCTGAGTCAGTATAAATTTGTGAATAAAATTATTCACATCAAAATAAGAAATAGCATCGCTATGATGACATGTTATATTGTACAAGTGCATGTTCATTTTATGCACACATTTGTTTTGTTGTGCTGATAAATTCGTACAATATGGAAAGTTGCACAAAATGAACTTGCACTTTGTCTGATTGTGTAAATTGAGCAACACCTCCAAGCTATTATCTAGTGCACTACGACTAATGTTGGAATGATTTCCTATCATAATTATTATAGTGGTGTGCTCGTCAAATTTCCCTACAGCTACTTGTTTAACAATATCCTCAAAAGAGGCGTCAGGACAACACACGTTTGTCACTTGTTGATTTAAACGATAGTTCAATAATTGTCCAAAACCTACACCTAATTTATCCGAATAAATAATAGTCTATTTGGGATTTTTCGCTGAAGGAAGGTCCTTTGTCGATCTGGATGCACTGTCACTGTCAAGAACTGGTCCTGCGTGTGGTCGAGTGGTAGGGCACGGGCATGGGTCACGACGTCGTGCCTTCGGGGTCGGGCAAGCTTGGGCTGAGACGGTGGACGCCCTAGAAGAACGCGGTGCAGCGGCTGGGGTGGGCGGCACTATAGCCCTCTCGATCTCGATGGGAGAGGCGGCAGGTGACCCCGCAGGCTGCACGTTGCTGTCAGCTACCGACACCTGGTGTGCCCTCGCATCTTGGTGCACGGCGGGGGCAGGAGCACGTGAAGCGCCCCTGCCGCGTCCACCGCGGTGTCCTCCACGTCGTCCTCGCCGGGTGGGTGACGTAGTCGTTGGTGTAGGCAGTGTAGGAGCACCTCTACTTCGTCCGCCACGTCGAGTTTGCCGGGTGGGTGCTTCAGCCGCGATGGCAGGCGCGTCAGGAGCGGCAGGTGGTGCCCGCGCGGCAGGTGGCGCCCGCGCGGCAGGTGGTGTCGGCACGGCAGGCGGTGTCGTCGCGGCAGGTGGTGCCCGCGCGGCAGGTGGCGCCCGCGCGGCAGGTGGTGTCCGCACGGCAGGCCGTGTCGTCGCGGCAGGTTGTGCCCGCGCGGCAGGTGGTGCCCGCGCGGCAAATGGCGCCCGCGCGGCAGGTGGTGTCGGCACGGCAGGCGGTGTCGTCGCGGCAGGTTGTGCCCGCGCGGCAGGTGGTGCCCGCGCGGCAGGTGGTGCCCGCGCGGCAGGTGATGCCCGCGCGGCAGGTGGTGCCCGCGCGGCAGAAGGTGCCCGCGCGGCAGAAGGTGCCCGCGCGGCTGGTGGTGCCGGCGCGTCAGGTGGTGCCGGCGCGTCAGGTGTGGCGAGTGCATCAGATGTATCAGTATTCACGGATGCCAAGGTGAACTCCTCATCTTCCATCAGCAGGTCCAGTAACTCTGCATTCTGTTGCTGTAGTTGTAGTAGCTCCGAAGTTGCAAGAGAGAGTTGCTCATGTGCTAATCGGCTCTCTGCATATTTAGTCTCAACATTAGCGAGCTGCGTTTGAAGATGATCAATATACAACTCGCTACTTGTGTGCAAGCTTTCTGATGCTGTTATCTGCATCGTCATCTGCTTGATCTTTATTTCTGCTTGATGGAACTCTTCTTGCATTTTTCTTATTAACAGTTTATATTCATCAGTATGCTTCAATAAATTGATTCTCTTAATTCTATTCGGTTGTTGTTTTACAGTTAATCTTAATAGTTTCAGGTTATGTCTAGTCTTTTAATGAATTTGTTTAGTCTGAAATATTTCTTTATTTTATTTCCTTTTGTTAGAATTGTATGGCTTACTGTACTTATGTCCTGCACTTCCAATTCATGATGTAAGGAAACACTGAATTTATTTTCTATGTCTTCTTTTTCTTGGTGTAAATCCGCTAACTGTTTGTTAGCTTCGTTTAGTTGCTGGTTTAAAAATTTGCATCGATCTCGGGCAGAATGTAGGTCATTGATGAGGTCAAATCGAGCACGTTCTAGAGAATCTATATGTTGAATATGCTGGTCAATCTCCACTTGTGATTCTGCACACTGTGTACGCAGAGTAGTAACACTGTCAGTCAGCTGAGTGTTTTTGGATTTTAACTGTTTCATCTCTAAGTCAATCTCATCTCGTTCCACTAGAAGTTTCTCATTAATTTGCTCGGCTTCAGTAAGTCTCTGCTGGAGCTTAGCCATTGTCTTTTCCGCATGCATGCTACGTGTTGTCATCATGGACATGGTTGAAGCCGGGGCTGGAATTGATATAAAAACAAATTTAAGATCCAAATCACACTAGTTGTTACTTGTTGGGCTAGTGTATATGTAATCTAATTATAAGGCTGGACTTCTGTGTATAATTATTAATTTTCAATTACAATTTAGTCAATTACTTGTAGCAGTACCACAGTTAGGTGTGATAATAATATGTGTGTAAGAATGTATGCTATGTATGAAAGTAAATACCTAACAAGTATCTACAGATTCACTTTTCACACTAATAAGTGAACTGAGACACTAACTAACAGCAAAACTAACAAGAAAAACAAAGTGTTAGTGTTCCTAAAGGTTTAGTGTTGCTTGAATAAACTTGTCTGAGCGGCAGATGAGCCCTATCTTCAGACAGACTTCAATAGAAGTAAGCTGAGACAAGGTCCCGCGCTAATGTGTGAGTAGGTAGTTTCCCACAAAAGCGAGGTTATGTGCAGTTTTGTGTTTGACTAATCTGAAATTATGGTCAGAATATACTTTTCACAAGCCTTAATGTAAGAAATTGATTAAAGAAACAAAATACTCCCCCGGTTTAATCCGTTAGGTAGTCCGTTGATTCAAATAGTTAGTCCGTTGGTTGACCAACAACATTTGCTAAAAACACAGTTATTTTTATTTGCACTGGGTCATTGTAACACTGTAGTCCACTTTTATCACTTAAATAAACACAATATAAACACAAATACTAAGAATTTTACGTAAAAATTAAACTTATTTATGCGAGCTAATGTTTTGACGTCTACTCGGGCCGGGGTTGCCAGCCAAACCCTAGATCCTTAAAAGTCTAGATCTACTAAAGATCACAACTTTAGTTTTCTCTAGACTAACACTTAAATGTAAATAATCAAAGTATGTTTTTAATCTTTCTAATGCTAAATTTAATTTGATTTCTGTTGCTTGCATGTTAGACCCAATACAATATATAGCTAAATCATCAGCAAATTGTAAATTTCTTACTTCGGTACCCAGTATACTATTTAATTTATTAATATACAAGATGAACAGCAAAGGACTTAAAATTCCACCTTGACAAACACCTAAATATGACGATTGTGGTCCATATAAATTATTTTTAAACTTGACATATACTTGCCTACCATTTAAAAAGTTGAATATCCAACTAATTAATTTTCCAGGTAAACCTAACAACTGTAACTCCGCAGCAAGCACATGGTGATTAACATTATTGAAGGCTCCAACAATATCGAAGAAGACACAAACAACAAATTTATTAAATGAGAAGGAATGATGAATGTCAAGAAAGAGATTATTCAAACTTTCGATTGCAGAGTGACCACGTCTAAAACCAAACTGATTTGGAGGTAATAACTTATTAGATTCAATAAAAAATTCCAGTCTTTGTTTTAGTATTTGTTCAAAAACTTTACCTATACAGGATGTTAATGCTATAGGTCGATAAGAATTACAATTATCCGCATCTTTACCAGGTTTCAAAACTGGAATTAAACAATCAACCTTCCATTCAGTGGGAATTATGTCATTAGACCAAAGAAAGTTAAATATGTCCAAAGTCATTTTTACTTGACAATGAAAGATTTTTTAATAACTTATATGGAATATGATCTAAACCAAAAACAGTATCTCTTCTAGAGTTAAGTGCACTAATAAATTCATTTAAAGTAAAAGGTGTAATTAAATAATCATTACCACCAGCGACTGGAGAGTTAACAGTAGTAGTGACAATATTTGGAGAAACGGTTGTGTACTTATTTAAAAATGCTGGTATCCAATCTGTGTTAGAAGACCGTATCACATTACATTCAGAAAAAGATTTATTAAACATGCGCATTGTTTTCCATATTACAGACAGAGGTGTTTGCCGGTTAAATGTTTCACACAAAGCCATCCATGAAGCTTCTCTTTCCCTTTTAATGGTAAGTTTTTTAATAGCTTGTTGTTTTTTAAAATAGATATAATTTTCTAATGTTGGGTCATTTTTAAATTGAATGTAAGCAGCTTTAGAATTATTTACTGCTAAAGTGCAGGCATTATTCCACCAAGGCAAACATGGTCTTTTCCTACGTGTTAAATTTGGCTGCACTGAATTATTTCTGGTTGTGGGATTAGCCTCAAATGCACAATTTAGTAGTAAAGAGCAGAGATTAGAATAGGATTCCTGGGGTCGTTCAAAGTCAAAGTTAAAAGTAGTTAATTTGTCACTAACTATTTCTTGATATTTTTCCAATCGACATTTGAAAAATTTGGACGGATGTAATTTCCTTGATTTAAATTGGAATTGTTAATTCTATTTACAGAACCAAGGATACTAGTAACAGTGGGAAGATGATAACTCCCATTGGATCATCATGAACTGACCAGCTACAACGTAATGATAATGAGGAAGAAACGAGAGTAAGATCCAATGCATTTGGTTTCCACACATGTGAACCCACAGTAGTTGCTTGGCCGTCATTAAGGAGGCATAAATTATTATCATCAATCACATCTTGCAAAATTATACCACGCGCATCAGTTGACGTGCAACCCCACGAAGTACTGTGTGCATTGAAATCCCCAGCCATAATAAGAGGCCCCGGTACAGATTTAATCAAACTATCAAGACGGGAATAAGTAAAGTTGGAAGGAGAAGCCAACGTGGGACTATAGAAACTAATTATTGTAATAATTTCATTGTTGAAATGTAACTGAACTGCCAAATTTTGTAATGAGTTATCAGAATGTGTGTTTAACAAATTGTAACGCAAATTATTTTGTATTAATATAGCAACACCATTGTGTTTAGTACCTATATCTAATCTTTCGATGTTAAAACCTTTAATTTTAATTTTTTCCTGGTTTTAACCAGGTTTCAGAAATAAGTGCTACATGAATATTATTATTATATAAAAATAAGTAAAAGCATGTAAATTACTAGACAAACTTTGAGCATTCCATTGAACAATATTTAACTGATCCATAAATTAGAATTTACTTAGTTTTATGGTCTGTGGTTTTATTGATACTGAATGAATCAAGTAAAGCGCTTTTATACTTTGAGTAGAGATTGGGATGGGATTTTCAGCATCTTTACTAGCGGAAATAATTTTTATAATTGAAGAAATCAGAAGATTCATGAATTGTTCCGATTTAAACAATTGTTGAACTGGGTCTACTTTACTTTTTAGTGGGGAAGTTTTGTTATTAAAAACTTCAGAATACGAGGCCCTGCGCATCTGAACTTTTATCTCCTCTGCTTTTGAATTTTCACTGGGCATGATTTGGCAATTGCAACATGTTTTCCTTTGCAGTGAACACAGACTGCTTCTTCTGGCCGTTTTACGCAATCTTTATAATTGTGGGAATCACCGCAGATTGAGCACCTCTGGGCGTTTTTACAGAATTTACCAATGTGCCCAAAGCGCAGGCATCGCAGGCATTGGCTCACAGGAGGCGTGTATGGCCTTACTTCGAAATACCAGCTGTTAATATCCACATAATCAGGAAGTACTGCACTAGCGAAAGTTATCGATACCGCTTGTGTTGGTACCAAGCAGGAGTTACCTTCGTCGTCTTTGGAACGTCGCATGAATCGGCGTACAGATACAACATTTCTGCAACTAGAAATTCCATCATATATTTTTTTGTTGCTCATGTATGTTGGAACGTTTGTTATTACCCCTGTCACTTCCGTTAATCTTGCTGGAATAGTCGCCCTCAACTTTAGCTCTTTTGAGACTTGAGATTATTAAGAGCTGCATTTGCTAACCCTGGTCGCTCAAATATAACCGCTATTTTGTAACGATTGATTCTTTTCAATTGCTTGATACCTTTGTTACTAAGCTTCAATGCGCTTCCCAAGCCCATCAAGTCTCTCTCGCCTATCGGCGTCTTGTCGTCCGCGCTCTCGTAAATTACTATATATTCAAACTCACCGCCATCCTCCGGATACTGACGAATGTAGTTTTCGGTTTTGTATGGCTTGTATTTGTCTACATCGTCGTCGCCCGCATCATCGCTCATAGCGGGGTCCTCTCCTTCGCTTACCTCTCCGCCATCGTTTCCCTTTTTACGTTTGCCTTTGCGACCCATGGCTGGGCAGCAAAGCTGTGTTGCTTTTTTATTGCACTATTAGAATATAAGTTACTAGTAATTAAATTTACTAAGAAATTATCAATTTATTCTGCAAAAAGCAATTTTAAAATTTTCTTTGAAAAATTTTCACCCTCTTGATTCAAATTCCCGCCAAAGAATCCCCTGACATTTGATTGAGATTTCGTTTCGTACAGAAATTTTTGCGCTTGATTTTTATTGAGTACAGTTTATACGTTAGAGTGAGACAAATTTGTATAGCTTTCTCTCACTTTTACAGTTTATTGTTGTCTTTGAAATCTACAGTTAGATAAAGCGCACCGGATATATTTTTTGGCGGGAATCAACAGGAAATGCAAATGTATGCAGGTTTGCAAAAAAGGTTTACAGTAAAGGTAAGGTATTTTGTACTACTCAGAGCAGCCCATCAGAGCAGGCAGCATGCCGAGCGCGGCCGTCCTCTTTGCTTTCCAGTTTTCGGCGGTGATACTTTTTGCTAAAAAGATTTAAATTTATAAATTTTTGTGGTTACTTTTCAGAAGCTTTTCAAGTTCGTTTACTTCCTAGGTACGACCTACGACCTGTTCCTAAAGCAACTAACCTTCTTTATTGATGGACATCATTGGCAGATGTTTGGCAGACAGTCAACAACGGGCAGACGTCAAATAAACACAAACAAGTACATTTTGCTTCAAACGTGTCGCAAAATAACATGGGTTTGTATAATTTTCAAGATCCTTTAGTATTAGATCCTGACCTGATGAATATGGGACTACCTGGACAGTGCACGCTTTCAAACAAAAAATAAATAATTCCAAATTGGTCCAGGCGTCTCAGAGTAGGTAATCGGTGAAGGACACGTGAAGGAACATACTTACATACACAGCTTACATATAAAATAATAAAAAAAAAAGTTCGCAATGAATTGAGAACCTCCTCCGTTTTTTTTTCGTCGGTTAAAAAGTTGAATTTAAAACATCGATATTAGGATTAAGAAACCTCGTAATACTCACTATTAAACGACATTAGACATTTATTCCTTATCTAAATAAACATATTTCATAGATAATTCGTTCCGTGCAAAACGTAAACTTGTAATGTGCCGATTTTGCTGATGAATTTGGCGCAGACCAATCACAGGGTACAGGTAGAGTTTCACTCTCTACCTTTTTAAACAGGTTAATGTAACATATTAAATAAAATATAATGAGACTTAAATAATACTTAGGTACTTAATATACCTACTAACCAACATGAAAGGAATGCTTACTGTAGCGTAAACTAGGTCTTTTCCTGTAAGTATAGGAATAGGACCGGCAATTTTACGATATAAATGTGCAACGTAACATTTTGCTCATAGCATATTATTGAGAAACAAGCTCATTGAGATTAATAATATTACAGAGGTTGTATAATATAAAATTGCGTAAGTCTACAGACAGAGAGAGTGTAGGACCACAAGCCTTCGGGTACAGTTCGAGTGGTCAAACGTAGTGGCTGTGCAACGCGGTAGGTGTTGCAATGCAACCTCACCAGTCGCCATTCGATGGTAGACTCGCGCAGTCGCGCTCGATAGCGCACGGAAACAGGTTCAATACACTCCAAACTTTACCCGCGAACTTTACTAAAACAATAAACCGAACCAACATGTAAAACGATAAAGGTTACGTCAACAAAACAGTGGAATTAGTTTTATAAAGTTTAGACTAAAGTTTTGAAAGATGGAAGCGGAAAAAAAGTTGATCGACGCGCGCATGTCGCCGGAAGACTTGAAAAAGCCTAATTACATGCTGATGTCCTTGCAAAGGATACTGGTTTTGTTCCTGATATTGTGCGGTGTTTTGGTGGTTGTTTACTACACGCCTATGCCGGGTAAGTTCGATAGTTTGCCGCATTGCGCTCGCCGGCTCTTTGGCCTCGTTACGAAATCGCTGGATGCGCAGTTCACTGCGTAACGTGAGTCGTGGGTATGAAATGTCAGATTTCCTCATTACCAACAATGACAACAATACTATTCAAGACTACAACAGGTTTTCAAACGATATGAATTGCTTGATTGAAGTAATTCCAGTTATCATTCATTACGCAGAATGAACTGGCTCTTTAGAACGATTTGTTTACTGTATCTTCTGCTTACGATAAATGTACAAAATCTTGATAGATCACGTAATGTTTCTGTTCCAGAGGAGTACTTCGAGAATTGCGATAGAGAATGTCACGAGCTGGACTGGCCCATGATATGCCGCGTCAAGCTGGTCGTCGAAGTATATAAAACACTTAGCAAGTGAGTGGTATCAGAATACTAATGGAATCCAACGATAAACTGAACACGTTTAAAATCTTGTTGCAGAGGTCTTTACATGAAGTTTTGTTTGTTTCAGATCATGTGGTAGCTGTACAGAGAAGGACGGTGGTGTCTGCCCGCCCATGTGCATATCAGCGGACGGTCGTGAGCGCGGAGTGCTATCAGCAAACAGAGAACTACCCGCACCTGCGTTCCACGTCTGCCAAAACGACATCCTAGTAGTCGACGTCGTGCATAGAGCGCCAGCGCATGCGCTCTCGATACACTGGCGCGGACAGCCGCAGAAAGAAACACCCTTCATGGACGGAACCCCAATGTTGACTCAATGCCCTCAACCAGCGTATACGACGTTCCAGTACAAGTTCCGAGCATCAGAAGTGGGCACGCACATGTATCACGCACATTCCGCCGCCGATGCCGCTGATGGTCTCGCAGGAGCTTTTATCGTCCGACAATCTCCTCGCCTCGACCCCTTGCGGAAGCTCTACGACGTAGATGCGACTGAACACACGATATTCATATCCGAATGGGGTCATTCGATGGGACCACTCGCCGGAATGATATCCCACATCCCTAACGCTGAGTCATTGCTCATAAACGGGAAAGGAAAGACGGTAGAGTCCCCCGACGCTCCCATCACGAAATTCAGTATTGAATTCGGAAAAAGGTATAGATTCCGGTTAGCGTACGGAGGTGGGACCAAGAGTTGTCCTATAAAGTTTTCAATCGATGAACACAGTCTTCAACTTGTGGCTCTAGACGGTCACAGAATAGAGCCCGAAATTGTAGATTCAATAGTGTTAAGTAGAGGTGAGCGCGCGGATTTCATTTTGGACGCAAAAAGAGCGTCTGGTGTGTACAAAATGAGAGTGGTGGCTGAAAAGTGGTGCCAAGAGGAGTTGAGTGGTGAAGCTGAGTTAGAATACGTGATGAAGGACAGTAAAGTGTTGCTGAAAGACGATGACGTTTCGGTGTTGAACCGCGAGTTCTCGACTCAGAAAAGTGATCGGTGCAAGCTTGATAGTGTGTTGTGTCTGGATGAGGTGCATGCGGCTGAACAACTTTCGCCCCAACTGGCCGGAACAGTGGACATGGCCGTATACGTACCGTTCAATTATTCCACGAGAAAAATTTCGGCGAAACGACTCGGTGAGTACAACGTAATTTGATATTTAAATGTAAGTTAATTGCAGTTTTTGCTACCGCTGTGTTACATCTCGTTCCTTTTTGCGCGTTTTTTGTGCCGCTTTTGTATTGGCAACGAGGTATGATAAAAACAATTTGTTATATGATATGTGGGTTTGTAGCACAGAATAAAATAACATACATACATAATAAAATAACAAGATAGTAGGAGTTGAATCTAGGTAGGTATCTATTAAACCTATGGGCAACTTACGCGTATGTCAACAACATGTAGCTTAGTTCCTAATAATAGGTAGTCCTAATTCGGGTGATATCGGGTAGAAGAGATAACATTAACACGTGTAGGTAGATAAGTACATATAGCTAATTTCTACGCATTTTCGGGAAGTACCTAGCTACACCAACACATATGGTTAGAACCACCTAAATTGGCGTTTATACTATACCTATTGATCTCGCTCGCTACTGAACCAATTTTACACACACAAACACAACACCTTCATCCCTTGCGGGGTGGGCAGAGCGATAAAGGCGTCAAAAATACGGTCGCTGTCGCTGCGTTTGCAAACATTTGAGAGCCATTTCAGAAAAGTCAAAACCTAATTTTAAAAACAAATAAAATCTGCAGTGCAATAGTTGGCAGGATAGAATTTATATTCCCGCGGGGAAAAAAGCATTATCCCGGCATGTGTTCTACATTGAATCATCCTCTTGAATTACTCTATCTATCTAAAAACCGTATCAAAACCCGTTGCGTGGTGTAGGAGGAGTTAGTGAATTCCATGCCAGAAATACATAGACAGACAGAGAAACGTAAAAAGCGACTTCATTTAATACTTTAATGTATTGATGATATTGATATTGATATAGGTAGGTAGCACTGTTATCCCAAGAAAGATAGCAAAATCAGCGAAAAAAAATCCCCGGTAACGAAATGTTGTGGATTTGTGTAGTGGAAGAAGTTTGTGTGGTTTTATTTTTCTAGTTTATCCACAAATTTTGAAATAGTTTGCATTAAAGATAACGAAGATCTACAGAAATTCCAAACACTTTTTAGTGTCGTAATAAAAAACGTGAAAAAACTACCGACTTTGAAATGGCCATAACTTAAAAACCATTCATGTTACGGTTTTCATGTTAATGACAAAGTTATAGGAAATTTAATGAGCTTTAATAGTTTCTCAGACATTTTGAAGCTACGACTAGAGATGGGCGGTGGGTATATACCCAATCTACCCATTTGGGTATTTACCTGGGTAATTGGGTATTTACCGGGTAAATACCCGTACGTACCCAATTAGGTGGGTAGATTGAAAAATTAACTTTCTTTGTATAAATTGTCGTTATTTTTTATTTTAACCATCACGATTGGTTACAAAAGATACCTTCTATGAAAGATAATTTATAGATAAGCCTTGTACAGGCCGACAGAATTAATTTATAAGGGAGCAAGGAGTCAACTTTTAGTGTTTGTTGATTGAATCGTTAGTGTTTGATGGGTGGGTTTTTAGCGTCTGTTGGATCGCAAAGATTTGCTAGGTGAGTCACTGGGGTTTTTTGGGTCTTAAGGGTTTGTAGGGTGGGTTGTAAGTGTCTGTTGAGTCCAAAGTGTTTGATGGGTCGTAATGTGTACCTTTAGTGTTTGTAGGGTAGTGAGGGTTATTTGAATGGGTCATCAGTGTTCGTTAACTCGTAAGGGTTTATTGGGTGGGTCGTTAGTGTTTGTTGGGTCGTAAGGGTTTGTTGGGTGGGTCGTTAGTGTTTGATGGGTCGTAAGGGTTTATTGGGTGGGTCGTTAGTGTTTGTTGGGTCGTAAGGGTTTATTGGGCGGGTCGTTAGTGTTTGTTGGGTCGTAAAGGTTTGTTGGGTGGGTCGTTAGTGTTTGTTGGGTCGTAAGGGTTTATTGGGCGGGTCGTTAGTGTTTGTTGGGTCGTAAGGGTTTATTGGACGGGTCGTTAGTGTTTGTTGGGTCGTAAGGGTTTATTGGGCGGGTCGTTAGTGTTTGTTGGGTCGTAAGCGTTTGTTGGGTGTGTCGTAAGTGTTTGTTGGGTCGTAAGGGTTTGTTGGGTGGGTAGTTAGTGTTTGTTGGGTCGTAAGGGTTTATTGGGTGGGTCGATAGTGTTTGTTGGGTCGTAAGGGTTTATTGGGTGGGTCGATAGTGTTTGTTGGGTCGTAAGCGTCTGTTGGGTGGGTAGTTTGTGTTTGTTGGGTCTTAAGGGTTTGTTGGGTGGGTCGTTAGTGTTTGTTGGGTCGTAAGGGTATGTTGGGTGGGTCGTTAGTGTTTGTTGGGTCGTAAGGGTATGTTGGGTGGGTCGTTAGTGTTTGTTGGGTCGTAAGGGTTTATAGGGCGGGTCGTTAGTGATTGTTGGGTCGTTAGGGTTTATTGGGCGGGTCGTAAGAGTTTGTTGGGTCGTAAGGGTTTATTGGACGGGTCGTTAGTGTTTGTTGGGTCGTAAGCGTTTGTTGGGTGTGTCGTGTTTGTTGGGTCGTAAGGGTTTGTTGGGTGGGTAGTTAGTGTTTGTTGGGGCTTAAGTGTTTGTTGGGTGGATCGTTAGTGTTTGTTGGGTAGTAAGGGTATATTGGGCGGGTCGTTAGTGTATGTTGGGTCGTAAGCGTTTGTTGGGTGTGTCGTAAGTGTTTGTTGGGTCATAAGGGTTTGTTGGGTGGGTAGTTAGTGTTTGTTGGGTCGTAAGGGTATGTTGGGTGGGTCGTTAGTGTTTGTTGGGTCGTTCGGGTATGTTGGGTGGGTCGTTGGTGTTTGTTGGGTCGTAAGGGTTTATAGGGCGGGTCGTTAGTGATTGTTGGGTCGTAAGGGTTTATTGGGCGGGTCGTTAGAGTTTATTGGGTCGTAAGGGTTTATTGGACGGGTCGTTAGTGTTTGTTGGGTCGTAAGCGTTTGTTGGGTGTGTCGTGTTTGTTGGGTCGTAAGGGTTTGTTGGGTGGATCGTTAGTGTTTGTTGGGGCGTAAGAGTTTATTGGGTGGGTTTTAGTCTTAGATGGGGCGTAAGGGTTTGTTGGGTCGGTCGTTAGTGTTTGTTCGTTTGTAAGGGTTTGTTGGGTAAGTCTTTAGAGATTGGTGGGTCTCTAGACACTAGCGAACCACCCAACAAACCCTTACGATCCAACAAATACTAACGACCCATTCAACAAACCCTTACGACCCAACCAACACTAACTACCCACCCAAAAAGATTTACGACCCAACAAACACAAACGACCCATCCAACAAACCCTTACGACCCAACAAACACTAACAACCCCCTTAACAAACGCTTACGAGCCAACAAACACTAACGACCCACCCAATAAACCCTTACGACCCAACAAACACTAACGACCCCCCCAATAAACCCTTACGACCCAACAAACACTAACGACCCACCCAACAAACCCTTACGACCCAACAAACACTAACGACCCACCCAATAAACCCTTACGACCCAACAAACACTAACGACCCCCCCAATAAACCCTTATGACCCAACAAACACTAACGACTCACCCAACAAACCCTTACGACCCAACAAACACCAACGACCTACCCAACAAACCCTTACGACCCAGCAAACACTAACGACCCACCCAATAAACCCTTACGACCCAACAAACACTATCGACCCACCCAACAAACCCTTATAACCCAACAAACACTAACGACCCACCCAATAAACCCTTACGACCCAAAAAAAACTAACGATCCCCCCAATAAACCCTTATGACCCAACAAACACTAACGACTCACCCAACAAACCCTTACGACCTATCAAACACCAACGACCCACCCAACAAACCCTTACGACCCAACAAACACTTACTACCCACCCAACAAACCCTTACGACCCAACAAACACTAACGACCCCCCCAATAAACCCTTACGACCCAACAAACACTAACGACTCACCCAACAACCCTTACGACCCAACAAACACCAACGACCCACCCAACAAACCCTTACGACCCAACAAACACTAACTACCCACTCAACAAACCCTTAAGACCCAATAAACACTAACTACCATCCCAATAAACCCTTAAGACGCAACAAATACTAACTACCCACCCAATAAACCCTTAAGACCCAACAAACACTAACGACCCAACAAACACTAACTTCCCACCCAACAAACCCTTACGACCCAACAAAGACTAACGACCCACCCAACGTACCCTTACGACCCAACAAACTCAACGATCCACTCAACAAATGCTTACGACCTACCCAACAAACACTAACGACCCACCCAACAGACATTTACGACTGAACAAACACGAATGACCTATCCAACAAACACTTAGGACCCACCCAACAAGCCCCACGAGCCAACAGGCACTAAAATTGTCTCGAAACTTTGCAGGCATGCTTGGTTCATGAAACTGGTAAATTTTTTGTATGGAGGTTACGTTGGAAAACGAAAAAAAAAATTAACTTCCCCATACATTTTATCTACCCACCAATTTGGGTGCATACGGGTATTTACCGGGTACGTATGGGTATTTACCGGGTAGTTGGGTAAATACCCGGGTACGTGCCCATCTCTAGCTACGACGCGCCGTTTACGAGTTACAGTCGAGAAACTGAAAAAAGGGACACATAATTAACCCCCCTACTCCCAGCACCGCATATTTTTGAGAGGATTTTATTGGACGTTGTGAAGAGGACCTTCCTCTACACAAATCCACAACATTTCGTTACCGGGGATTTTTTTTCGCTGAATCCTAGTTATTGGACCAGATGGCCTGGGATATGTAGGTAGGTACTTAAAGTAGGCTACGGGTTTCAAGATGTTATGTTTTATTTTTCAATTTATTGGCGATAAAGGTCAGACCCTTATTCGCAGAAAAGCCATTATTCTTTACTGATCTAAAAATATCAAGTAATTTACAATAAAAGCGAGAACTTATAGGCGCAAAATCGTGACATTTTTATAAAGAAAATACCGACTTAGTCTTCCGAAAAGACTGTTAATGGCTTCTAGTAAAGCTGTAGATTGAAATTGAAAGCTTTTTGTTGTTGTGTGTTTGTTTGCCCTTAATTGTATTTTAAGTGAACGTCTTAAAAGAAGTTGTAACATAAGTAGGTGCCTAACGGTAGCACGGATCGTTAAAAATAACGATCTCTGCTGAAAACTTTAAACCGTCTGAGACTGGTATATAAATAAAGACACTTGCAAGAGACAGGTAGCTCAGAGTAAGTAAGACGAATGTGGGGTTGTGACGTAAGGCAGGCTTTTATCCCACAGAATAAGGACCATTAGTAAGTATTACAACACATACATACATTCAACATTAAAAGAAAAGAAGATAATACATTATTGATTAGAAATAAATACTTGTACACAGTTAAACGAACATGTGTGCTGCATTAAATACCCAAAGAAGGCGGCACTAGTTTTCAGCCATTACCTACCCCATAAACAGGTTTGAAAGAAAATGTAAGTATAGTTTAACTATTAGAGTCAAAGAAATCAGTGGGAGTCAAAGGTATTTTTTCATTTCAGATCATGACCTGCATAAAAATTATAAATGCAGAAGTGTTTGTCTAACTACGACAACTGTTTGCAAAACTGTATGTATAGAAAGACTACTTCTATTAGCTACGTGCTTATTCTATGCTTGTGACGTAAGGCAGACATTTATCTCACAATGGAGTGAGTCTGGCCATTACAAGATGTGGGCCACATGACAACGCGAGATGACACGAGTCCAAGGTCGTTTAGTGGTTTAGCCGCTTTGTTTGATGTTGCCGGCCGTTGCCACACAACCTTTTGCTGTGGCCACATACAGTCAAGACACCACAATTATTTACAATACTACTAATAAAATATTACTGTAATGTGCTACCGATTCTCATGAAGAAATATTACCTTATCTAACCTTAACAGCCGCCGCAACAGATATTCATCTGAGGTCGTAGACTCTACGCCGCCGTCTTTTACGAAACACCCTAAGATGGCAGTATTTTTAGCGCTACAGATACCTACACAGGTACTATCCGCTACCACACGCTGTTTCCTATTCCCTGGATAATTATTTTAGAAGAAGATTTGATACTGGAAAATTGCTGTAGAACCACAACAGAAGGCCAGCTCGCCCCTTCTTTCGATCACTTATGCCTACTCTTTAGGGTTGCTACTTTTACTTTCTGATTTTTTTAATGAAGTTACCTATCGTTTGTAAACTATCGTTTGGAAGTACATAGTTAGGTATATTCAATTGAAAGTATGAAAGTAGGAACCTACCTGAGTAGAAAGTCATATTTCTAATAAGAAATAAGTAGGTCCCCACTAGAGATGCGCAAAATGTGTCATTCAGATGAAAAGAGAGATATATCTCAATTGTGTCCCCGGATATATATCACTCATTTATATCTCTCACTCATTTCACACAGTGAAGGAGCCCGAGCTTTTTGTTTCATATCATCAACTGAATGTTAAGTTTTTTTGCTAAGCGAGTTCACACAGCATGTTAAAGTCCATGCAAAAAAAATAACGGATGTTTGTTAGTTTATTATCACTTGAGCTGTGTTGAGTTTAGTTTGAATAGGTCGGATTTCAAACAATAGGACAAATGATGCTGTTTACAGGGACTAAACAACGAGTCAAGATAATGTTATTTAATGCATTTTTAGTCCGTTATATTGAGAATATTTTGCTTAGTAGGTACCAACTTTGTTTTATATTCTTACTGAGAACTCATAATTATTTTTTAATAAGTAATTTAGGGCAAAATTGCCGATTGTCTAAATAAAGTGAAGTATCAATATTTTCTATCCACTAATAGTTTCGGCGCTATACGGATGGCACGCGACGACTACTACTTTTTTAAAATTGTGGAGCATAGACCTGGTGGAACTTACACAAACTTAAATAAAAAATAAAAAAAACATTTTTGTCTTGCGTCTCGAAATTATTCCACAGGACACTTCGTTTCCTTACAGCTGACATTGTTTTTAATTTACACGGGCGTGCACACTTATTTATTTATTATAAGGTGGTTCACAAAAGAAGGGGACCCGAAATGGCAACATTATTGTTGACATCTTGCTCAAATGTCATGTAATGTTGCCATTTCGGGTCCCCTTCTTTTATGAACCACCTTATACTAGCTGGTACCCGCGAACTTCGTATCGTTTTATTCCTTTCAAAATTCTGATTTCCTCACCAGCATCTTAAAAATCGTCACGCTCTAGACAATCATCACGCTAATAATGTTGGAAATACATTTTTCAAACCATAGTTGCATTGCAACAGATGCCAGCAGATGCGTTCCATTGTGCTAAACAACTTTTGCTTTGGATTCATATCTGTATCTATATTTCAGCTGAGCTCCTCGTGGTGCACCTGGTGGTCTACATCAGGTACTCTAAACCTTCGTTGTCTATTTGCCAGCAGAAGCGTCCCATTAACCTAAACAACTTTTGTTTTGGTATTATATCTGTATCTCTTATAATTTAGCTGGGCTCCTGTTGGTGCACTTGATGGTCTACATCAGGTACTGCAAACCTTCGTTGCCTATTCGCCAGCAGAAGCGTCCCATCAACCTGAACAACTTTTGCTTTGGAGTTATATCTGTATCACTTAGTTTAGCTGGGCTCCTGGTGGTGCTTCTGATGGTCTACATCGGGTGTTCCAGACCCTTAAGTGGAAGCAAAAGTAGTCTATGTCAGTTCTCGGTGTATGAGTAATCTCTGTGTCAAATTTTATCAAATTTGGTTCTTTGGTTTAGGCGTGAAAGCATAGCAGACGGACAGACAGACAGAGTTACTTTCGAATTATTAGTATGGAATGTATGGAAGTATGGATGGATAGTATGAATATGGATTGTGCTGTGCATGACGCTTGGTTTCTTATGTAACTAATTTTTTTGTGTTAAAAGAAAGTTTTGATGCGTTAAGTATGTTTCTTAAGGCGCGCAAAGGCTATTCTGATACCTACGTAGGCGTTAGGTACCTCCCATTTTTTATGACCTATGCATTGGGACAAATTAGCATGCAAAGTTTTTTTTGTTAGCAAGGTCTTGATGATACGTCCTAAACCTTTTTTTAGAATATTGAAAACGAAAGAACGTCTGTAAACGCAGTAGGCAAGCGCCTGACAAAACCTGCAGAGCAATATTAACCACGGAAACTTGTGTGTGGTTTTTCTGCAGGTGGTTTTGGACGTCTGAATAAATAGTTTTTTGGATTTTCAATTTTCCAACGGAATTTTTTCGCGAAAAAAAGTAGTCTATGTCCTTTCTCAGGTTATTATCTATGTTTATGCCAATTTTCATCAAGATCTGTTCAGTGGTTTAAGCGTGAAAGCGTAGCAGACAGACAGAGTTACTTTCGAATTTATAATATTAGTGTGGATCTAACGAATCACATTTACTAACTAAACTGAAATATACATTATTTTCAAAGTTATTTTTCAGTTTTCAAGGTTACTATTCACTTTTAAAAAGTTTATCAACTCTTAAAACTTCTAAACTGTTTTGGCGTTAAAGTCAAAACACGTACTAACAAAAATGAAACCCTTTCTTTTTGCTAAAGAAATGCATCTGTTCTGTTACTCAAAGGAAAGACAATTTAAAAATTATTTCTTCTTAGATTCTTTTGTGTAAGTTTCTTTTTAAATAAACAGAAATGTCGCCGACCGAACCCTTAGCACTTACTTACCCTTAGTTGAGTTTATTGTAATCTAGCGCGTGAAAGCATTGGTAAAAAGGTCATTTTTGTTTACATTATCCTGCATTGACCTGCACATCTGTTCATCTCTCTTAAACAGACAGCTCGCTCTCCTTCACTCTAACTCATCTCTCAGTCGTTCTGTACATCAAAAATGAACCGTAGTCTAAGTGAGTTGAAGATATATTTGAAAATTAAGTGAGATAGTGAGTGATATTATAATTTGGACGGATATGTTTCTTTTTTATCTCTCTCTCATGAGTTACCCAAGTCTAGTCCTCACCCAAATCGGTAGATATGCTATGGGTTTCGGTCACGAGACTAGGTGGTGAGCGAAGCGACCCACAGGTAGGCAGGTAGGTAAGTAAGTATTTGGTAGGTAGAGGACCGTCCGGCAGCGATGACCGACACGACAAAGGGTTCCTCACGTCGTTCGTCGGTGTATCTATCTAAAAGAAGGGCCTAAAAAAATACCTATTTTGCCGTCACGAACTTTAATAGGTTAGGTACCTATAGTTGGACGGTAGGTATTTTTGAACAGGGAGTCAGTCAAGCCATCATGAAAGTCAAACGTACCGTCACTAGTCAGTCGCACACAGATTACCTACCAATGTATTGGCGGGCGGGCGATACGCGCTGGGTGGGAACGGTAGGTAGGTAGGTTGGTAAGTAGGTACCTACCTTAGTTTTGAAGTATACCTACTTACCTTCTATAGTTTCGAAGGTCACCAGCTGCCGTGACGAAAAAATTAAAAAATATTCAGGGTCGTAATAGTCCATTTGGACTACCATAGGTATGTACCTACCTGATGATCGGAAATGAATATGACATAACCTGAACCCTTTTCTATCAGTATTTCGGTATTCATCGCTTCACCTCAAATGCTGACTAAGTAGGAATCTATCTACTGTGGGTAGGTACCTACCTAAACCCATTTAACCCACCAAATCAAACTAAAGCGCAACCTAACTACTTCTACGTACGTACCCTAAACGCTAAAGCACATATTACTAACGAAAAATAAGATTAAAAAAAAAACCCTCCATTTTTAGTGTTTTGATGTAGGTATCTATTTATTTATCAAATAAAAGAGTTCTACTTACTTTTTATTATTGCGTGGCAACTGAAAAATTACAATGCAAAAATTTCTATGGTGTTATTACATACACCCAAACACATCACAAAAATATTTTTCTTTACTCGCCATTCCGTCCGCCCGCATCGAACGCGCCGTTCACACTCAACCATTACCGGTTCGACACGGTTCCACAGAGCGCGTAAACGACGCGTGTGGATGTCCGAGTGAGTTTAGCCTCGTTTGCTCGAAGCCGACTCTCTGGATTGCGCTAGCCAATACTTACTTTGTGGTAGAACCCTACATTTTCTTAACTTACCTTACGTTGTTTGGATAAGTAGGTACGTCATAACGAGTTATTTCTTTTCGTTTTCGTAAAATATGTACATTTTAATGATTATTCAATTAACTTACGTCAGTCAAAAGGCAAAATAACTTCCTATTTCTTTAAACTACCTCTACGAATAGACAGGAAATATGACAGGAATTAAAACAAAATCTGTTTTGCTGAAGTTTAAAACAAACTAGGTAGGTAGGTACTTAGTAATAAAATAAATTGGACAACGTAAATGTCACGAGGGTTTAATTCATATAATTATTAAAAATTACTATTCGTAATACTTATAGGTAGGTAGGTATATATTTTAACTCTTACACCGATTGAGTATAAGACCACTAAAACGTTTTTACTCGGTATGATATCTAAGTAGGTGTTGCAGCCGGTCATAAACATTGCCAAATCCTTTTGAAAAATTATTTTAAGTTCTAACAAAACATGTTGCGCCAAACCCAAGTAATTGGGAAAAGGGCAGGAAGATGATGATGACGATATCTAATTAGTCATGAGTATTTTCAAAAACTTTTTTATTCAAAAAAGGGGAGGCCTTTACCCAGTTGTGGGACACAGAGCAGGCTACATAAAAAATATATAGTAGCTAGTCAACAATAAAAACATGGATTTTACTGTGATGCAAAACGTAAAAAAAACCATCTCGATGGCCTATTCAAATGGAAGTTTTCCAATGGCACTTCACATATTTCCCTGCACGCACGAGAGAGCCATTGAGGTAGGGCTACTCTGGAGAGTATTGCGCCTACAAAAATGGGGATGTTTTTATATCACAAACCGTTTCAATTTCTAGTAGGTATTAATTTTTTTATAGCGCTCTTCTATACTAAAATATTTGTTGAATAAGAACTTTGCCGGTTCTGAAACTACTTACGTCTCATATTATACCTACGTAAGACTATTTCTTGGAGGTTTCTAAAATAGGGATCTCTCTCTTCCAAAATACTTTCATACCTGTATCTATCTAATGGTCTCTACCTATTGCCATAATAAAAATTACACTCTCATCATCTTCCTGCCCTTATCCCAATTTCTTGGGGTCGGCGCAACACGTTCTGCTGAAACAGAAAATCTTGTTGCAATAGATTTGGCTTAATTTTACGACCGGCCGCCTACCAGACATCAACCCTTGGGAATGCTTTTGTGGTGGATTAACCGCCACCATATAGTTGGCCCTGGCTGTTTGGGTCGGGTTTATTCCTCGGTCGCCTCTTACGACTCCCACGGGAAGAGAAGGGGTAGTGCTATTCTACTCTGCCGGCACCACACGGCATCTCTATTTAACTCAAAATTAAATTGGAGCATTATTTTCATGTGCCGGTGTTTTTTGTGTTAATCTAATATACCTACCCTTTATTTAGGCCCTGAACGACGTACTACTTTGAATTTTACATGAAAATTACCAAACGTGGGACTGAACTTTGAGTATATCATAAAAAGATACGTTACGTTACAAAATTATGATACTCAGGTCAAGTTTAATGACGTGCTAAATAAAATTTATGGTAGTTGTTCAGGCAGAACAGAAGTGTAATACCCAAGAATACTTAATATAGCTAAAATGTTGTCTGTTTGAACTACTAAATCCAAGCAATCGATAGCAACCTATGCAATAACTCGAAAATAAAATATTTTGTTAGCTTTAGGTAGGTAGTGTAGGTCCTACAGTATATGTAAAAATGATATGCTGGCTATTTTACAGGAGAAGTAAGTACTTCACCACGCTCACAGGAAAATGCACGCACGTAAAAATAATACGTAGTCAATTTAACTTACAATTTAAACAATTCCTGCTGCATATTTATTTTCATTGACTGCTAAATAAATTGGAACCAGACACCCTGAACAGAATTATCTAGCTAGATATGATATAAAGAGCCTCATAATAATAGCTACTGTAGCTAGTTTTGTTACTTACAGAATGTATAATACCAACATGATATAATATGCAGTAACCAACGATAACACGGGTATCAAGCTAATAAACAGATTTTAGGAATAATTTGTTCAGCTTTCAGCGCTGAAATAATCCACTACAGCGGTAAGTACTAAATATTTGGCGGGGTCGCCCGAATTTATAGGCTTTTAGGCCGTAACAAATGACTACGTTACCTAAGGCGGGGACCACATGTACAATACACTACAATAACTATATTACCGTGACGCAACGAATTCCTCATACAAAAAACCGACGTTCAAATAACGCAGCGCATTTTAATTTCGAATTTCCCATACAAAAAACGGACATTCAAATAATGCAGCGCAGACATTTGCGTTGAAACCCCCAAGTACAATCAAGGTGTGTCGTAAAAGGCGATGTAGAGTTTTTGATCTCAGATGAATATCTGCCGACGAGGCTCAACCGCATGGTGGTGGTGATACTTATTACAATAGCATTCCCAAAGACGATTAATAATCCTGATCCTTTTGCTAAATTATTTTGCGTTCTAACATTTCAATTTTTGCGCCTACCTCAACGAATTTGGGATGAGGGCAGACATATGATGAGACACTTGCGTTAAAACAGCGCAACGCAGAAACTGCAACGTCGGCTTAAAGTTGGGGATTCGACATTTTTAAGCATCTGCTAGACGCACACGGTAGCGCTGAGGTATCAAGTGGATGTGTTAAAAAACAAAAAACCCGACTGCGGTAAATTTAAAGTAGTATTTTGCTCTAAAAATCCGCCATCTTGAATCTATATTTTTTTAATATAGCCCAGTATCACTTGCGCTGCTGAGACAAATCTAACGACACCTCATATGTCAAAATCCAACTATCCGTTTGGGCTGTAGCCCGTGAAAAAGAACATTCTTGTATGTATGTGGACTGCCTCAGAAGGAGGGTTATATTTTTCGAGAGTATACTATAGTCGGGTAAAAAAGCGTAGCAACGGAGGTTACATGTGAGCCCCGCCTTAATGGGCTCTATGGTATAAGAGTTATTACATAAATTACCGGAGCCCATTAGCTTAGCGCCAGATAAACTGGAGTAATACGAGCATCAACTTATTAGAAAATGAGAAGCTACGGTGATGGTAGTTGCCTCTCGAGGATTATCAACTCTCAAGCCAGCCTTCACTTACAATAAATGACGATAAATCGTATATTATACCTAACAAGCAACTCGTTTACTCGCGAAAAAAAAGACATTTTTTCCGAGATTTGTTATACATATAAACCTTTCTCTTGAATCGCTATCTATTACAAAAAACCACACCAAAATCCGTTGCGTGGTTTTGGAGAAGTTAGTGAATTCCACAGACGTACAGATAGAAAAACACAAAAAGCGACTTCATTTTATACTATGTATTGATGAGAAGCGACGCTGATGATAGTAGTATTGATGGTAGGTAGTACATAGTAGGCTGACGAGGTTTACTCGTATTAACTCTTGAAGCATTACTTGCAATAAATAGCAGTGAAAATTCTTAGTTATTCCTAATTGGAATGGAAGAGCACATACTATACCTATTATAATTTGCTTATCCTGAAAAAGAGTTTCTAAGATGTGACTACTTCATTTTTAACCATGGGTACAGGCAGAAAAAAGCAGCACAGAATTAGAATATACCTAAATCGTTGGAGACCGTACGAATTCCAAATAAGTAAGTTATCGTTATCTGTATAGGTACCTGGGCAAAATCACTTCGCTAGTTTGTTGGGTTTGAGATTTTAAGTATGAGATGCTAACAAATTGAGCGAAAAATCTTTGGTTCATATTCATACAATCGAAAATTCTATCACAGTTGTTTTTCTTCACATTGACGGAATTTTGGATTATATGAATATGAAATCAAAGGTTTTTACTTAGGTATTATGTCATTATCACATACAATCTCAAATTCCGCAAACTAGCGCAGACCGTTGCAGATCTTGTACACTACAACTACAACAACCACAACAATACAATACAATACAATACAAATATGCTTTATTGTACAAGAAACAAAATAAAACATTGTAACATAAATGAAAAGACAAAGTACAACACAGGCGGCCTTATTGCTAGGGTAGCAATTTCTTCCAGGCAACCTTTGGGTAGGATAATGCAAAGATAGAAAGCGGGATAGTGCACAAAACATATTTACATAAAATATACCTACATAAAATTAAAATAACATAATACTACATACTATAAAGCAAGATAAAATATACTAATATATATAAAATATAATAAACTAATACATATTTACTATGGACGAATAGGAAAAAATCAGCTATTTGTCAGAAAATGCTTCTTAATCTCCCGCTTAAACACCTCCAAGGAGGCCGCTCGCCTGATGCCTTCTGGCAAGGAATTCCAGACTTTTATTGCACGCACTGTAAATGACTTTCCAAAAAAATCAGTTTTATGGGGAGGTATATTAAGAAGTAGGCTACTTGCTTGCACGAAGATTACGTGCTAAGGTAGAAGAATGAAATACAAAGCACAACAGTCCACTGTTGGACATAAGCCTCCCTCTTTTTAGTATGTATTTGTGTACAATAGGGCAATGTAATTTAAAGCGGTACAGTCTCAGGCAAACTCATCAACAATCCAATTTATTTCTCGGTTTAGATTTTTTTTTGTGATTGATACTTACAAACCGGACAAAAACTATGTTGCATGATTCAGTATATAGATGTAAGCCCGGTTTAAAACCAATTCAACCAAATTGTTTTAAACGAAAAAAACCGTTTTAAATCATAAACAACCGTTTTTTTCGGTTTAAAACGGCGGATGGTTGATAACAATGTTTTATTGATTTTAATACATTTTCGTAATATTACAAAGGTAAGGATCACTGAAATGGATTAATGATGTGATTTTGCGGGTTTATTACCTAGTTTGTCGCTCCGAGGCCCGAGCGTAGGTAACCTATGATGAGCAAGTCAGTGTAAAATCGTTGGAAACACCGAATTTTGTATATACAGGGTTATATTAATAATTTGGATGTTCCATACAAAAATTCATACCTAAGTACCTACTCGGCAAAAATTTTTTTGCATTTCGGCACGATTTTTCTACAACGGCCCTGAAATATTAGTCAGACGTGGCGATAGCGGCTGTATTGTAGGTACCTACGGCTGTTTACGCTCTGCCTACCCCGCAAGGGATAAAGGCGTGATTTGTGTATGTATGTATGTGTATGTAAAACACAGAACTTTTTTTTTTGTAGGCGAGTTTTAAACGGTTGAAAACGGTTGATTTCAGGTTTTAAACCGCGAAATTTGGTTTTAAACGTTTTAAACCGGTTGATTTACATCTGTAATTCAGTACATGTTCCTGCATCTAAAAAGTAACAAATATTGCTTTAAAATATGACAGTCTGAAAAAAAGTAGAACTAAGCGGAAGAGACTGTATTGTCATGTTAATTTATACTAATATTTATTGTATCGTATGAAAAATCAGAATAAATTGGTCCCTTAATTGTGTAAGTGGGTATGTTGGCCATAGTACCTATACTTACCACACAGTAACAGACCTGTTCACTCACGGTAAAATACCAAGATAGCATGAATGAGGAACGTAAGTGCATCAAGATACGATGAAGCAATCAAGTAATATTAAACCAAACCACGCTATGTGACGTCATCGGTTGAGCGAGCAATCTTGCCTTACGTAACATGTAGAGCAAAAACCGCGAACTTATTGCGGCACATAATTATGTTTATAGGAACGATTTACAAGCGTGACCCAAAAATAAATCAATCTGTGGGTGGTCTAATGTACCATGAGGAGAGTTGCACAGTTTCATGAGTACTTTGACCTCCTTTTGGCTTTATTTGCTGTTTTGTAACACCCAGTACAACCAATATTGCTTATGCATGTAAACTACATAGGTTATTGACCTTGAGTAATGCTGAATAATTCGGAAGAATAATTAAGTACCCACGTAGGTAGGTATTAGGTAATCATCATTTTGAATTCGGCATACTGACGTGTCCAATGTTTACTGATGTTTCAAATAAATACCTAATAATAGATCAATCATAAAGACTGTCTGTTAAGGGGGGAGCTCCTATGAATCGAGCTGAAAACGAGCTACGTTTTCCTATATATTACATAATCCAGGACACGTCATTATCAGAAAAAAATAGAAATTTGTTCTACAAAATATGGGGAAAAGCTTCCTGAAACCCAAAAATCGAAGTTTATCCAAAAATACTAAGAAATAAAAATGTGAAGTTACCTCTATTTTTCACTGTTATCATGACCATGCTACCATATTGTACAAATGTTTTGCGTCAATGGTTATTGAAAATTATTAAACTTTATATGATTATTACTCACTATTCAATGTTGAACTCATCACAGATGCAACTTTTTGATAAACCTACACCATTATCAAGTAATCTTGCGACAAACTTACTGTTTCCGGATTCATTCCAAGGAATCAATGGTTGATAAAAGGTATTTGTTTTGATACGTTTCCCCTGCAGTCAAAACTGACGTGGAATGGGTCATAGATAAACGTAATATGAGGCAGACCCACCAAACTGTTCATTTGTACCCATTTGTACCACATTTTGAGGAAATAATTCTATTATAGCAAGAAATTTGTCGTAACTTATTTTCCAACCTTTATAATGGCATTTTTCCCAATGATATGACAATTATGCCAATGTCAGTACTACTTTGATTCATTGGGGCGCAAGATAAAAACGAGGTAGGTAGTCGTACTAAAAAAAAGTTACAAATCAACCAATAAAACCGAAAGGAGGTCAAATTACTCATGAAACTGAACAACTTTCCCCAAAAAACGTATGTCGAAAAATGGAAAATCATTTTTTAACTCCCATAAAAATGCACCAGCCGAGCGATTTAATTTGTATGGGAAGCCCATTTTTTTATATTTAGTCATATGTACCTGAGGGAAAGTTGTTCAGTTTCATGGACTGGTTCACCCTTTAAAAATATTGTTTGTAAAGAAGGCCTTGTATGCCACAAATGGAATGTCAATCATGTTTAAACTTGCATTTAGACCGTGATCATACATGTGACTTTTTGTCGCGCGACACACGTTTTACTTGTTCCTTTGCACATGTGTGAAAGGGACTACAAATAAGTCGCCGGCCAAAGTCTCTTTAGTTTAAACGCGCGGTTACTGATAATTTTGGGAAGGTCGATTAAGGTTACGTCCGATGAATTTATTAAGTAGGTATTTGATGACGTTATGGTAACCCTGAATCCTTGATATAACCTGATTTATAGAAAAAGGGGACCCGAAATGGCAACATTATTGTTGACATCTTGCTCAAAGACATGTAACATGAAAAAGACGCAAACAATAATGTTCCCATTTCGGGTCCCATTCTTCTACGAATCAGGTTATAATACCGAAATCAATACATAGTATAAAGTAAAGTCACCTTCCGAGTCTGTATGTATGTTTCCTTATATCTTTAAAACCCCTCAACGTATTTTGATGCGGTTTTTTCAAGTATATAGAGTAAGTTAAGGGGCAGGTTTTTAAATATTCTTTACCTCAAATTTTAACACCCAAAGGGGTAAAAAAGGCGTTAAAAGTTTGTATGGAAAATCATTATTTTTAAATGCGATCTGTTTCAAAATTTCTGATTAGATCAAAAAGCTAAAATAATTAAACACGTTTTTTAGGGATTTTCGATTTTTAACCCTAAAAGGGGTAAAAAGGGGTTAAAAGTTTGTATGGAAAATCTTTATTTTAAAATGCGATCTGTTTCAATAATCGCGATTAGATCAAAAAGCTAAAAAAAGGAAATACGTGTTTCAGGGATTTTCGATTTTTAACCCCTAAAGGGGTAAAAAAGGGGTTAAAAGTTTGTATGGAAAATCTTTATTTTAAAATGCGATCTGTTTCAAAATTTGCGATTAGATGTAAAAGCTAAAAAAAGGAAATACGTGTTTCAGGGATTTTCGATTTTTAATCCCTAAAGGGGTTAAAAGGGGGTTGCAGCGGGTGAAACCGCTGACGGGCAGCTAGTATACCATAAATTGTATAGAGCAATTTATAAGGATACCTATTTCAAGACCAAAAATCACAGTATTATCCAAATTAAAATGGATTAAAAACCTTCACAAAAACCTTTGACAAAAAAGCAAGCCATAGAAATCCCAAAGATTTAAAAAATTTCTCGGTTGGTTAAAAGTGAACGCCTATCTAGCTGCTCAATACTCCGCACGTGCCGCATTAAATTTAATTAAGTTCAAATATTGAAGTGACCTTCTTCTGCCTACAAAACTGAACAACTTTTATAAGAAACAAAAAAATAATACTTTTACAACATTTTTATGAGTTTTTTTTTTCATATTTTGACCTTTGCTGTTCCTTATGCGCACCCTGCATTTTTGCTATCAGTTAGGTACTAGTATCTCAACCTACGTTTTATTTATTTTTTTCGTTTGCGAGATCTAGTTGGTTGTTAGTGTGCGTGCCGTGTAAGTGAATCCTGTCTACGTGGCGGAACGTCTGTCAGGTCAGTCAAAGGATGTTCACATAATTAATTAAAAAGTTAGTTTGCAAATGAAAAAAAAAATCTAGCGCGTAGATTTTTTTAAAAATGACTTAGATGTTTTTCTTATACATATTTACGCATGCCCTTAAAATATTTGCAGTGAATTTAATAGGACCATATATAGCGCTTATATGAGGTGAAATTTTACCAGTGACCAATAGCGAAAACTCAGAACGGGCTAGTGATAAGGAACAACTTTCTTCAAGGAACATAGGTCGAAATACAAAATAATTTTTGGACCTCCCATACAAAATTGCCGATCAGCTGATTTGAGTTACCTACCTATGGGAGGTCAAAATATATTTTCGTTTTTCGACCTATGTTCCTTGAGGAATGTTGTTCCTTATCACTAGCCGGTCCTGAGTTTTCGCTATCGGTCATTAGTAAAATTTCACGCTATATAATATAGCGCTGTGTTTTCAATCAAGTGAGTGCATTAAAACCTACAATACATTGAACCTTTCTGTCAGAGTTTTTCAGCAGCAACTAGTAAGCCTCTGACATAGTTTTATAAAGGTGCCATTTAAGTTATCAATCATACTTATTCTGACAAAGACTTAAGTGCTTAAAGTGCCTTCTAAAGCACGAAACTATTTTTTTTCGGATAATCAGGTGCTTTAGGTTGTAACCTAACCAAAGGCGGTTTTTTTTACTGGTAAGTTTTAAATAACTGGACGCTGGCAAAAGTGTCTTCATATTATATGAATAAACGGATTGACCATAGTCGTCCATCAATAAAAAAAATATTTATGTCAAAGTTCGCGCGTAGTGCATATAATGATACTGGCCACTTGCACTTTCGGAAAACTTTTTCTTCTAAGAGTTTCTTAGTAAAATGTAAGTAAGTATGATCGATCACAATTTAAAGGTTTATTTTTGGATGAATTTATTCTTTTCGTTTACTGAATGTGAAGAAATATCATGCAAACTAACAGTTCAATGTAAGGACGTCATTATTTAATTATGAATATTGTTTGGATCACCATTCAACATACAACGTTTTCTATACAATAACCTACAAAGAATAATCCGCAAATAGTTTGATATGCTGCTGATAGTACGTACCTACATTTTCTAAGATTGTTGGAATGGTGAGTGACACCTCTGTAAAACTACTCATTGACCAGCTCGGACACGACTTCCGAATATTATTTGAATTTCGAACCTTCCGGTAGAGGAGGGGGCTGCAGGGGCCTTAATGTAAATAAAAAAGAAAAAATAAAACACATCAACAACAAGCAGATGTATTAAAAAACAAAATCCCGACTGCGGTCATTTTAAAGTTATATTTTGCGATAAAAATCTGCCATCTTAAATTTATGAATTTTTAATATAGTCAGTGTCACTCGCGCTGCTGAGACGAATCTAACGACACCTACACCTCATATGTCAAAATCCAACTATCCGTTTGGGCTGTAACCCTTTTTCTTGTCTACCTACATACATACAAGCATACATACTCTCCAAAAACATAACCCTCCTTCTGAGGCAGTCGAGTAAAAATATGATTCCATAATAGCAAGGAATCGTAAAGGATGAACAAATTATATGTGCTATCATGTTTCACAATTTCCCTCAAATTGCAACATGTTGCAAGAAACCTTATTATTATGTTAGCCCACGTCTCTCTATGTCAGTAGGTCGCAATTATTCTGAGTAGGGATGTAAAAATATCAAATCATCAATGTCGATATATCGGTATATTATCTATGGATATTTCTTAAAATTATAAATCATTCATTACATACATATATCACGCCTATATCCCATGTGGGGTAGGCAGAGCCTTACCTTTACAGCCACAACAGTCCACTGCTGGACATGGGCCTCCCCCGTATTGGGGGGTATTGCCATACTCACCACGCTTGGCAGGCGGATTGGCGAGCGCAGTGCAAGATGTTTTATTCACAGGGAACGCTGCTGCCCATTCCCTGGATAATAAACAGCAGAGCCTAAACGGCTTTAAATAAACTACTCAAAACTCGAAGCACATTTTGTAGCTTGTGGACACCACTGTCATTGATGCCAGTAATAAAATTGTTTTACTTACCGACTTTTGAGGATTTGGTGGATTTGATTATCGAAGCGATAATTTATTTCGATATTATTGAGAGTTTTTATTGCCGATATGTGTGACTCTTCGATATATCGATATTTTTGCGATATATTGATCGAAATCGTTACATCCCTAATTCTGAGGCAATGTAGAGGCAACAGTCTGGTTTCCGCGAGGGTTGGAGGCTATAAAAAAATCCCATGAGTATCGTACTGAACCACTTTACCCTCATAATATACGACCTTTGGAGATCAGAGGCTGCTAACAAATTAACTTGAAAAAAAGAAAGAAAAACCTGGAGCGCAATTAATTTATTTACAAAGGTTTTTTCCAGAATCTCTCTTTAAACAAATCAGTTAGATGGTTAAAGCTCTTTCACAAAGTCGAATCGAATACAATAGATAATATTTTTTACTGCATAAAAACGCGTGTATTTTTTAGGTATTGTAATCAAACTAATAAAATAACACCGTACCTAAATGTTTATAGCTTCTTTTGTTTCTACAAAATAGGTAATGCAATTTTTTAAAATCATTGTTTGTTTATACGCGTTCTTTTAAAATATCTTACCTACCTATCCCATACTACAGTATGTATACTATGGGTATAGTACCTACGCTGGGTGATTTCCGACCTTTAGTACTTAGGTAGACTTAAGTATCTCTAGAGAGTTTTGACCAAAATTGTTAGGAGAATCTCGACTAATAAGGACTTAAATTAACTTGATAAGTTTGATTTTATGTACTTTATTACGTCAGTTTAAAGATGCTAATTTGCCACGATGACGTGATAGTGGTGACTAGATGACGTCTCTATTAAACCTGATGTGGAAGCGAAAGTTTGTAGCCCCACATCCAGCAGTGAACTGTTTTGGCTGATGATGATAAAGAACAAGAAAGACAAGTTAAAGTATGGTAGCTGTCAGATTCAAAGCTGTCAAGAAAAGGAAGTGGCCCAGCTGGTAATTTGCCATCATGACGTCTCTATTAAACTGAAGTGGAAGCGAAAGTGTTCACGATCATCATGCCGTGAAGATTGTAGGGCGATTGCTGAGAAGGTTGTTATTATAGCGCATGCCTTTTATTGCCGGTGTTTTTAATATCATACTTCTGACCTGGTTTCATCATCATCATCTTTCTGCCCTTATCCCAATTTCTTGGGGTCGGCGCAACACGTTTTGTTGAACACAAAATCGTGTTCCAAAGGATTTGGCTCAATTTTACGACCGGCCGCCTACCAGATATCAACCCTCCTTGGGAAAGCTTTTGTGGTGGATTAACCGCCACCATATGGTTGGCCCTGGCTGTTTGGGTCAGGTTTATCCCTCGGTCACCTCTTACGAGCCCCACGGGAAGAGAGGGGGTGGTGCTATTCTACTCTGCCGGCTCCACACGTTAGTTGACAAGATATACTTGCTTAATTTGCAGGCTAGGATAGAACCTTGATAGCTCAGTTGGTAGTGGCGTTGGTAGTACAGATGCAGAAAGTAGCAGGTACAAATCCTGCCAGTGTTGGAATTATTGCAAGTTTTCTATATGATTCGAAACTGTCAAGAAAAGGAAGTGGCCCAGCTGCTAATTTGCCATCATGACGTCTCTATTAAAACCGAAGTGGAAGCGAAAGTGTTCGCGTTCATCATGCCGCGAAGATTGTAGGGCGATTGCTGAGAAGGTTGTTATTATGTCGCATGCCTTTTATTGCCGGTGTTTTTAATATCACACTTCTGACCTGATTAAAAACAGTTTTCATCCAACTTATCATCCGTTTGAATACAATCAATTTGACGTAGGTAGAGGTATTATCCACAGTATTATCTATGGAAGAACTGCTTACGTTTAGACAGTAGGTACGGCGCGGGGCGATAAAGCGCCCTCTATAGATTGTTATTATACCTAGTTACCATATAGGTACTCCTGCGCAACAAGAATGACGAGTTAAACGCTGTCAGATTCGAAGCTGTCAAGAGAAGGAAGTGGCCCAGCTGATAATTTGCCACGATGACGTCTCTATTAAAACTGAAGTGGAAGCGAAAGTGTTCACGCTCATCATGCCGTGAAGATTGTAGGGCGATTGCTGAGAAGGTTGATATTATGGTGCATGCCTTTTATTGCCGGTGTGTTTTTTATTATCACACTTCTGACCTGATTAGTGACGAGTTTAGCAAGATATTTGGTGATTTGGTGTAAAAAACTGTTTTCATCCAAATCCTTACCGAGTAGTTTTCAAATGTTTTACCTATTTTTGGTTCAAAGCCTATTTGAATTAAGTCCATCTTACAGTGTAGGTAATGTGAGCCTTCTCACGCGCGATCTGTTGGTAGCCGCTGTCACACAAAATGTCATACCTTGACCGTACATATAGGTAGATACCTTTCTTAGTATGTCGGTCAGCTGAGGCATGAGGAGAGATTATACGCGTGGCCATGAAGTCAGGTGTCTAATCGTTCATCATCATCTGCCTGCCCTTATCCCAATTTATTTGGGGTCAGCGCAACATGTCTTTTTCTTCCATTCATCTTTATCAGCAGTCAAATCCTCACTTACGCCTTTATTTTTCAAATCGTCTTTTATCCGAGGAGAAGCAACAACCCTTGTCCATTTCTCGCAAGAGCCGGGTGCAATGCTGCCCCTGCGCGTCGCCTCGAGGGCTAATCGTTCGCTACGTTTGAATGCTTTAAATAAAGTTACAAATCAGCTTAGGGAAGCTAATCTCATTTTCAGCAAGCAATAAATATAAAATGAACATTCAATAGCTACCTACTATAAACTTATCTTCGATTCCTGTGGCACAATATACAGAATGTACAAAAGGACAGCCCGTTTTCCGATCATTTTTATTTACCTACCTGCTCCCTATACTAGGGTTGCTACTTTTTATTCCTAAATTTTTGAATGAAGTGAGGATTTACCATACTTACATTACATCACACAATTACACTATAACACACTACAAAAATATTTGCACTACTAGCTGGTTTGAAACGGTTTGGTTTCGCAAGCAAACGATGGCGTGTAGATGTCTCTGTGTGTGTAGCGACGTTTCTACTTAGGTACTTTGTGCCTGTGGAATACCCTAATGATACGCATAAATCAATGCACATTATAAACGCAAGTGTAAGTGAAGAAAGTGAGCTAATCATGATAAGTCACGTCGATAGTGACCACAATAATTTATAACAGGCTTTGATTGTATGACGCTAGAGATTGGCACGTATTTCAGTATAAAACAGACCAATTACAATGGGTGAAATTTTACTAGTGATTGATAGCGAAAACTCAAAATCGGCAGGAGATAAGGAACAACTTTCCGCAATTCAATTAATCTCTCATTTTCGACCAAAGTGACGGTTAAGCTTATTTGCCTCTAGACTAGTGTTGCCGAACTATCGATAGTTCGCATTCAAAAACCCCTTCACAACAAAATTATCGTCAAGTGCAATACTATAGACAGTAAGTACTGATTGTAAAACAATTGTTAGTATTGATAGTTCCAAAATATGGATTGTTTTGCGTGAAAGATCAATAGTCTAATAGTAATAACTATCGAGCGGCAACGGCAATAGGTACTAGTCCTCCCTTATGCTACTTGTGTCTTCACAACCGCCTTCGGCTTACGCAAGGTAGTTGTTAAATGTTTCTTTTGTTGTTGAACAAAGAACCTAATAATTACAAAATTAATCACAGCTTTACACCCGTTACGAATGTTAAAGATAAGCACCTAGGTAATTTTAAGTGTTATTGCTAAATCTCACACTATACTTGTGTATAATTCAATTATTTCGTACTTAATCCGTTTGATCAATCTGGTTTGTTGTTTATTTTGTACCACGCAATGAGTATTAAGTACTCGTAAGTCTTTATTAAAGTCATAATGACAAAATACGTGGATAAAATTATATTTTGATGGATAAGTAGCCATATTATGAATTTCCGTGTCATTTATTTGTTTAAATCGACGCCTATATTCTTCGCGGGGTAGGCAAAGAGTAAACGGCTGTAAAAAACTAACATTTACACCAAGTCTGACAAAAGTTTGGTATTTGAGAGTCATTCATTGTGTATCACCATAGTGACATATTGTCAGCCTGTCGACTAAAATTGCAATGTAATGCAATGCAAATCCCTTAGTCGCTTCCACAAACATAATTTTATTAAAATTTGAAGCAATGTTTTTTGATTGGTACTGCATCAAACGCGTGCCTTTATAGTAAACGCTAGGTGTAAGGTGACACTTAGGATTAACTAAGATTACTTTCACTAGGTAATCTAGATATCGTAGAGGTGAAGAGGTCAGTGTAACTTTCAATCATCCAATGACACTTTCATTTTAAATTAGATTTATTTGCACATTATGTGTCACCAATCGCAGATACTTACTTACAAGCTCAGCTTACAAGCCGTACAATTTGACTGAGATGTAGTGTAGAGGTTATGAAATTTTAGTTGGTGGAGCTAGGGCGTACAGATTCAGCGAAGCATGGCTCTACTGTGGCTCTACTACAGATCTGATATCTTTTTTATAGGGTAAGCTAAGCCATAATACATTCTCTCGACTAGACGAAATTTTACATGAAATTGTTTTTGGTCGGTCTTAAACTTACTTAAAACCTACCCGTAAGTCGTAAGTAGGTACGTCCTAATAGGTTTTTCTAACCATCAATTTTGCTTGTTACAGAAAGCTGGGGTCAGACTGACGGACACCGTTTCATGTACCCTGCGTCTCCCCTCCTGACCCAGGGAGGGGACATCACATCAGACTCTTTCTGCCCTGCAGAGGACGGTCAGGGTGAAGAGTGCGTCCATGTCAAGAACGTCCCCCTTGGCTCCACTGTGGAACTTGTCATGTTTGACCAGGGTAAGCATATAATGCTACTTATTCACTGAAATACGTACCCAGTTCATCTAGGGAGGGGACATCAGATCAGACTCATTTTGCCCTGCAGAGGATGGTCAGGGTGAAGAGTGCGTCCATGTCAAGAACGTCCCCCTTGGCTCCACTGTGGAACTTGTCATGTTTGACCAGGGTAAGCATATAATGCTACTTATTCACTGAAATACGTACCCAGTTCATCTAGGGAGGGGACATCAGATCAGACTCATTTTGACCTGCAGAGGATGGACAGGGTGAAGAGTGTGTCCATGTCAAGAACGTCCCGCTTGGATCCACTGTGGAACTTTATCATGTTTGACTAGGGTACCTAAGCTTATTACTATAGTATTTAATGGTTTCGCTAGTAAATCCACTTATCCATGAACATACACTGTTATTTCATACCTTCACCTTCACAGCCACAACAGTCCACTGCTAAACATGGGCCTCCCCCTTCATACAAAGATTAAAAACTGTACCTTAGTATATGTTGATCTCTTAAATGGGTAGGTGGATTTGCTAGCGATAGTACCTTGTATCTCGTTAATTCTATAATGTTCCTAAACACAATTCTATAACTCCAAACGTGCCTCTAATAGGAACGTTTATCAAAACATTCAATAATAACTTCGACATTGAGATGTAAAGCTGATTTTGATTTCCACGCTTATGGAATATGAATGAGTGTAATTGTTGTTTCCTAGTAATAATTTGTAGCTTTGTGGATACTGTCTACTCAAATTACAGTAAATGACTGATTTTCACTTGCTATTTTAGCACTTCGCTGTGGTTTGAACCATGTGTGCGCGTTGCTATGCAACTTAAGCGTATTTATAATTGTATAAAATCGCATAAAAATCTATTTGTTGTCATAGGCCAGCTAAAATCAGGCAAAAGAATCACGGTTTTATGTTTGGGACGCCCCTCAATTTTATTTTATTTTGATTTTTAGTGTTTGTTGTTATAGCGGCAACAGAAATACGACATACCTAATGTGAAAAATTAAACTCTAGCTATATTAGGGTTTATAAGAGCCTGGTGACAGACGGATAAACAGCAAGTCTCAGAAATGGGGTTCCGTTTTCACTCTTTAGGTACGGCACCCTAAAAATGTTATATTGACCTATAAATGGGATGCGGGCAGGCATATGGATGATACAAACCAAAACAACCATTGATAGATGTTGATTGTAGGTATGTAAAAGTCTGCGTTGAGAATGCCATTCCATACCTACAAAATTTGACGTTACCGGGAATGACATTGTCATCGCGGCACTATCTAAGCGAATGGACTTTAGGTAGGTTTACACTTTCGCACCACTGCGCGACATTGCGTTTCCCCTCAAACAAACGTTACGTTACATAGAACATTGTTTGGTCGGGATGTTTGCAAATACTCACGGCGCGGGGAAACAAGTGTCGTTTCCACATCTTGCTTTCCGAGAAAGCCGTAAGCTAGTTAAACTTCATAAACATTCGTGTTTAGCACCAAAAGTACCAAGTAGGTAGATAATCTCCATAATATTATGTAATTGGTCCTCAGGCGAAAACATGAAGTTGACTTGGAGACGCACATAAAACTTGAAAGGACTTCGAGAGCCCAGGATACTAGTCTAAACATGATTTTATGAAACAAAATTTCCAATAGTACCTAAATGTATGTTTGAAATAATTGCAAACTAATTTTACACATAACGCGTAGATATATTGGATGGTTTTTCATGACAAATCATCATCTCCTGCCCTTATCCCGAGCCTTATCCCAAATCTGTTGGGGTGGCGCAACATATTTTTTGTTAGAGCACAAAACATGTCAGAGATGGTCTACATTTTTTTAGAGTTTCCTACGCTGTTCTCCAAACCATTCCGAATTCCGATTCAAACATTTTCCTATGTGAAATTAAAACCTACTCTATGTTTTCCCAAAAAGAGAAGGTAGGTAAATGTTGTGAACATGTCAAACGAGAGTGTTTTGACAACTCCAGTAAAAACTGTTGTCAACAGTTAGTAACTGATTCCAATTCCACATGCAGTTGTAAACTATGAGCTGGAAAAGTTACCTCGCAACGTAGAGATGTTATGTTCATATTTTGGGCAGAATAATATGAAAATATAGACAAAGTTGCCTTATGTAACCTGTAAACCTAAAGTTACAAAGTAAGTACGCTAAAGTTTTGCCTAGTTTCAGTGATAGGTACGACCAACTCGTACCTACACATGAACTGGCACAGAGTTTTGTATGTCTAGGTAGACCTGCTTACATTTGTACCAATTAAAACGAAATAAGGTCAAAAGTTAACCGATTCTAGGTTAATTTAGTAGTGTTTATGTTTAGATTCATCATGTAACAAAACGGTTTTCTCTCAAGTTACGAAAAGGATAGGCTGAGCCACTCTTTACTCTTTACTCTTTAGAAGTAGGTCTAATAAGGTACACTTTGAAAATCCCGAACACATATCGAGTTCAAATCTAGGCATATTCGTACCAACTTTCATCCCCTAGATCCTTCCAATCATGTCCCAAGAAATATGCATTCATATTTCATGTGTTCATGAATAGTATTGATGGAAGTAAGTCGTGCAGCTGAATAAGTGCATCTCATAAGGCGCCGACTGCATCGAGGCAAGATGGCACACAAAATAGAGAATTTACAGAAGGACAGCTCGCTTCTTTTCCCGATCATTTATACCTACGCTGTATGGCTGCTACTTTTCATTCTGATTTTATGAAATGCGGTACCTGGATCAAACGTAGGTATATTACTTACATTATATCAAACTTACACTGTGACACGCTATACTAAAATATTTACACTTGCGAGTCTTCATCTGGCCGTCCACTCGCACCGAACGCTGTTAACAATCTCTACTAACCGGTTCGAGATCGTGCGTAAACGACGGCGTGTAGCTATGTGTTTTTTGAAGTGTAGTTACGTTTCCTTGTAGCCATCTCTCTGCATTGGGCGCCCAACAATACTTACTTTGTGTCAGAAATCTATGACATATTGGCTAGATGAATAGCCAATGATGAAGCGACGTGACTTTCTCAAATGTAATTCAAATTCTCGTATACTTAATGCAATGAATTTTGATTGATGAATCTTTACGAGAAGGAAAATATTTTATAATCAGAGCAGTAAATGCTGAACTTGTATTGAACTACTACTGACTTTGATCTACTATTAAGTCAACCTGTACTATAGGTAATCTTTTTTTTTAAATCTTGATTAAATAAAGGTTTCCAATAACTACCTACTTAAATTGGGGAAAATATTGATATGGTGTAGTCATAATAAGTTATAGGCCTACATCCTTCTTACATTGTAAGACAAAGACTAAAAACTGTCTGATAAATATATTGTGCAAGTTTTTTCAGAAAGTTGATATAAAGAGCTAGTGAAGGTAGTTTTTTATTCACATTTTTTAAGATTTTGATTATGTTAACAAGGTCTACTTCTACTTAATGGAAGTTCGCCTGTAGGTATTGTAAGAAAGCATTAACTGCATTATCTTTACCATTGTGTAGACGTCAAATGTAATTTTCATGATTGATTGCATTAAAATGTTGCCTCGGGCATATTTAAATAAGGTATGTACTATGGCCGGCACATCAACATACCATTAGAGAGTCCAACGTCTACTGGTTCTTCATACAAATACTAGGAAATACTGGTATAAGTTGATCCCTTAAATGGTACTAATGATGACCTAAACTAATTTATACACTGGTGTATGTAAATTTGCTGTGTGATGCCGGCTCAGAATAGCATAGCATTACCCCATATCTATCCCGTGGGTGTCGTAAGAAGCGACTAAGGCATTTGAGAGTTGATGTGTATTGCAATTTTAGGCGACAGGCTGACAACCTGTCACTATGGTTGTACATAGTCTTCTGAATAACTTTTAAACTCTGTCAGACGTGGTGTAAATAGCCGTTTATACAGCCGTTTACACTCTGTCTACCCCGCAAGGGATATAGGCGCGATATTTGTATGTATAAACTTTTTTTAACTAAATGAATAAAACAACTTACCTTAACTTATTGCCGCAAAGTTAGAAAAAAGCTGAATAAAATAATAATAAACAATCGCTTCTCAGTTTCGGATTTAACTTTTACAAATCCATAAATGAGTAATAATTGGCATTGGAAGAGAACGGCCAAAGTAAAGCAAGATAAAATAAACTGCAGAATTTTAAATAAATATCAACTTCCGCAATGTCTACTTTAAGCTTACCTCACAGTTTAAATGGTTTTTTATACATTTATTAAAATGATCTTACTTTATTTAATTAACACCAAAGCAGACGAATGAATGTTTATAATTACCTATTTCTTCTAAGTGCAAGTTTGTCAAAGCCGCACCTGATGTACTTGCACTTAATAATCCGCTACTTGACTGACAGGTCAAATGAGCTACCTTTTAAAATGCTCTGATACGTTATTTTGTATGAAAATATATGTCGTCATAATATTGCAATAATTGTTTTCATTGGCGTCAAAACACTTACTTTTATATTAGTTTGCAGTTTAATAATAATCTAACTTTTAATATTTTGAAAAAGGATGAATGAAGTTTGTACTATTTTTGGACAAGAATTTTAAGGATAGATCTTTCGTATTTTATTGACGATCCTGTCAAGTAGCGACTACAGTTGCCGAACTGTGATTAGTAGGTAGGTATTTGTATGCGATTTGAAAATTGATGTCATATTCAAATGCGTCAAACAAATCCAAAATTATGCACCGTGGGTAGAGAAGCGACCTAGAGGAAGGCCACAGATGAGATGGAAAGACGACATCAAAAAGGTGAGTGGAGAAGTTTGAAGGAGGCCTACACCAAATCCTTGGTCGCTGATGGCTAGAAAGAAGAAGAAGGGTAGGTATTACATAACCGAAGGAAAATGTCTCATTCCCTCGGGAATACGGGCAAGAGAAACCACTGGGCAGATCTCTAGTTAGAAATTACCCTTTCACTTGATCTGGTTACCTTACGCGTGACTGTGGTTATAGGTTACAGTATTAAATTATAGTATTCTTATTCATTCTGGTTTTATCGCCCATCGCATTGGATATAAAATGTGTTTATAGTTTCTTTCTATAATTGAGTTTATT
The DNA here is from genome assembly GCA_024500475.1 of Phthorimaea operculella. Lineage (NCBI taxonomy): Eukaryota > Metazoa > Arthropoda > Insecta > Lepidoptera > Gelechiidae > Phthorimaea > Phthorimaea operculella. Next base: position 685,966 of record JANFCV010000215.1, read on the forward strand.
TAGGTCTCGTATAAAGTAAAATACTAAAGGTAATAATAGAAATAAACGCTTGCTTTATTAATAATAATAATAATTTATTTATTTTCAGAGAACAAGATCCATAATTTGTTAGTATTACTTAAGCCTACGTTAGTTAACATAAAAAATTGCAGAGCCGCAAATTAAGTGCAGAGCGTTGACTGTAGAGCGTAGATTGCCGAGTGGTGCCAGCTTAGAATAGCATCACCCCATTTCTACCCGTGGGTGTCGTAAAAGGCGACCAAGTTATGGATCCAGGGAATGGGCAGCAGCGTTCCGCGCGATTGTCTAGCTAGACAACACTTTGCACTGCGCTCGGAAATCTGCCTGCCAAGCGTGGTGAGTATGGCAATACCCCTCAACTGGGGGAGGCCCATGTCCATCAGTGGACTTTGTGGTTTCAGTAGAAGTAGTAGAGCGTAGATCACCCAAAATGCATCCAATGTTTTATTATTATCATATCACAAAGTTTTTATGTAGGTACCTAAGTTTCGTTGTCAGATTTTCACTGTTTGTTTCGTTAGGCACTAAAATATTACTTACTATTGAAGTAGTCTTAATGTTACTTTCTACCTAAATGTTGGTAGGGACCGAGGTTCCAATTCCCAATCTTGGAAACTCTACAAAAGGAACCATAGTGATTATTTTAAAATGAAAACTAACGTTTACCTACAAAAACTTCTTATAGTGCTAGCTATGTCTAATGAAAATAAACATAATACAGTACAGTGTTGTCGGCAGGCCGGTAGCCACAATGCTAATCAAAGTGAAGGATTTATGACCCCCCGACCCACTGGGGGGTCCGCAGGGGGGTTTAGTCGTCGGACTTTGATTTATATACGACATTTCAACAAGGTTTACAATGTTGTAGTCCATGCATACGGGGTGTAAGGGACGGTGTAGCAACAACTACCTATATGGGAATAATAAAACCATGAAATAGAACAACTTTTTCTATGTGTATCTGGGTATGTTGGTAAAGAGAAAATTTTTCGACTACCCTTACAAAACAGATTATCTAACTTTTTAAAATAATTGTATTCCTATAATTGGCTCATTAATTGTTCGATTTCCTGGGTCCAGATCTCTTTTTCAATGCCAGCGCGCTGCAGCGTCTGTCACTCCATTGCCATAGTGATTTTCTAAAATTCAGGCTGATATCAGAATACGACACTACCAAAACCATCCAACTTATTCCTTTACAGTACGGCCGTTCGAATACGCCATATTTGACAGCTGTCAAAAGGTCTATTTTTCTTCGTCAAGTCTTCTAGTATGGGTTTGGCAGCTGTCAAATTTGGCCTATGAACGGTCGTACTTCAGCAGACCTCGGCCCTGGATGTGATCATGCCTGCAAAGTTTCCGGTACACCGTCCCCTTACACCCGGTATTGCCTGAATAATCTATGACGGACATCTATTAGTCAGGTCAAATAGAGTGGTCCATGTTTATTGAGCCTTATTGGCAAGTGGCGTAATTAATAGCTTTTATGGTTAATGCTACCTCTTTATATTAATTTATAGTGAGGAAAAGCTAGATGAAATATTTTGGTACTAAATAAAAACATCGTTATGCACAACGTAAATTCTAAAGGAATGATGAGACTGCTGTTAAGGTATACATAGATGTATCATTTGTTTTAAGCTTTGGGTTGTTTGCCTTTTATGCCTTTTAGATTTGCATCTATATAAGGTGTAAAAAAATCAACTGCAAATATTTTAAGGGGTTAACCAGCCCATGAAACCGAACAACCTTTCTCAAGGAACATAGTTTGTATTTTTTACATCCTGTATATTCTTTGGATGCTATCCATCATGAATCACCATCATCTTTCTGCCCTCTTATCCCAAAGCAGTTAGGGTCGGCGCATAATGTTTTGTTGCACAGAATCGTGAATAATAATAGAAAATTGTTGTTCCAGGAGGAGAATCAGATCACATCTTCCACCTGCACGGCTACAGTTTCCACGTGGTCGGCATCAGGGAGTTCAACAGCAGTCTGGACAAGGACACCATTATCAAAATGAACGAAAACAACCAGCTTTTTGACCACAAAAACCTCATAAACCCAGTAGTCAAAGACACCATAGTTATCCCCAAATTCGGGGTCGTAGCACTGAGATTCAAGGCTGACAATCCAGGGTACTGGATGATGAGGGACGAACGGTCGTCCCATTGGACAAGAGGTTTAGATTTCGTATTGAAGGTAGGAGAAGAAAGAGACTTTGTTCAGGCACCAGCAGATTTTCCAAAATGCGGTTCCTATGTTGGACCTGAATATTTCTTGATATAGGTGCTCTTGTAGATAGTTAGCAAAATTAATTCTTTGGATGCCGCAATGTAGATACATAAGTAGGCATCTGATGTTCTAAAATATGTCAATTATACTACGAAACGCTTCCTAAGAGCAAGATTTTGTTTAGCAGCTCTGCAAATATCGAAACGTTTGAGTAAAAATATCATGTGAATGGTGATTTTTATCACCGGTAATTTCTGATGTCCGAAAGGAAGGGTACTATAATTTATGATATTAAGAAAGGTTACCAATTGATTTTATACGGCTCAATTTATTTATTACGAATTTTGTGATATTATTTCATTAGGATTTTGTAAGTAACTTTTCCTTCCGCAACATGCGCCTTGCTGGAGTGATAGTATTGAAACTGGCGTGATAAAAAAATATATTTTGTGAGTACTAAAAGATGGTTTATTGTTTAGTAAATTTTTGTGTATTAAAAGTCTGTGGCTTTGAAAATATGTAGGTGTGGAAATATGACAATACATCATCAAAGTTATAAAAGTATCTTGTATCTTTAACATTATAATAGATCTTTTAATTAAATTTGATTAAGTAGATACCAAATAATTAATACTGTCATAAAATGATAGCCATTTTTATTATGCAGTTGCAAACCAATCTGTTACTGACCAACCAGTAATATTCTAAATTAGACGATATTAGACTGTAATTTTATGAATGTAAATAAAATTATATTTCTGTTTATTTTTCTTTGATTTATCACTCCGTACAAACAAGCTTTACTTGATCAGCTCATTCTGTTTTTTTATAGGTATAGTTACTATTTAGTCAGTTTAAATAAAATTTAACCCTTGTAAGAACAACGCGAGGAGGTGATAGCACCTACACTTAGTATTACAAAACATTTAGGGTGGAATTTTACTAGTAGTCAATAGCAAAAAGGCAGGATGGGTTGGTGATAGATAAGTAACATCTTTCCCCATGGCACATAAGTAGAAAAACGAAAAAAAAATTAGGCCTCCTATACAAACTTGCCGACCTGCTGATTAGAGTTACTATGTCCATAAATCCTTTTAAAAGGTTCAGCCTAGGGTTGCCAACTTTTTTTTCTAGCCATACAGTATAGTCAGGGTTGAAGCAAGAAAATGGACAGTATTATGAAAAATTGAGCAGTATACCTCGAATGAAAAATTACGTTAATTCCGTTACACCAGGCACGGATACAGGTTTTGGCTCAGGGGCGGGGGGGGGGGACATATTAAGTATGAGAGCGAGTGGTGTTGGTGTCACACCGCCATAAAATGCATTGCGAGCGAAGCGAGCTCGACTTTTCACAGAAAACTGGTATAGGTAGTCCAAGCAATACTGAGGGAGAGCGAGAGGTGTTAAACTGACGCAAAACTTATTGCGAGCGAGGCGAGCTCGACATTTCACGGTTAAAAAATCGTATTGCGAGCGAAGCGAGCTCGACTTTTTACGGTAAAAATGGTATATAAAAGTGACATGGTGTGGCATGGTAGAAGCAGCACTGAGGAATATCGAAATTTTTGACACAGCACAACAGTCACCGCGTGAAAACAGTATATTCTAATACTGTTTTTTAGTTGAGCAGTAAGCAGTATATTAGACGTAAAAACAGTACAATACTGCCCAAAACAGTATGGTTGGGAACCCTAGTTCAGCCGGTCATGCATTTTACCCGACTACCTCAGGAATTGCTATCGCTATCGTACCTAAATAGTAAAATTTCTTACTATAGGTATACATTGCAAATGTACCTGCAATAAAATTTGCTCTTTCGATTTCAATATTACACGGTGTAAGGGACGGTGTACCGAAAACTTTGCAGGCGTGATCAGACCATGAAACTGAACAACTTTTACAATAGAGCCAATAGTGGGAAACGAGAATTTTTTTCCGACCTTCCATACAAAGTAAGTCAGCTGATCGCGAATTTTGTATGGAAAGTCGGAAATTTTTTCCCCCATTGGCTCCATAGTAAAAGTTGTTCAGTTTCATGGTCTGATCACGCCTGCAAAATTTTCGGTACACCGTCCCGTACAGGTATAAATTGCAAATGCACCTGCAATAGAATTTGCTTTTCGATTTCATTAATATACTTACTCGTAGAGAGTCAAGTTTCCAGTGACTTTACTGTGGCCAATAACAATAGATCTTAGAATAGAACTTCGCTTTCTGTTGATAATGCCGTGAGGTCGAAATGTCAAAAACCATGGAGAACGATGGTAGGCTTAGATTAGAGAATTGTTCGCCTTACCACAAAGTAAGTATTGGCGGGGGCCCAGTACAGATAGACAGCTACAAGGAAACGTCATTGAACTCACACATCTACACGCCGTTCCTTACGTGCGACTTCAAACCGTTTCAAAGCGGCTACAACCTGATTCAGAGAAGAAAGGGACCCGGAATGGCAACATTGTTGTTTGCGTCTTTTGCATATTACTTATATGACATTTGATCAAGATGTCAACAATAATGTTGCCATTTCGGGTCCCCTTCTTCTATCAATCAGGTAGTAGAACGAGTGTCAATATCGTGGGCGGACGGCAAAATGACGACCCGCAATTGCAAAATATTTATTTATGTATCGTGTCTTTTTGATATAATGTAATTATTATACCTAACATAAGAGGGTATGTTTAACCCAGATACTGCATATTAAAAATTAAAAAAAGAAAAAGTAGCATCCCAAGAGTGTAGGTATAAATGATCGAGAAAAGAAGCGAGCTGTCCTTCTGTAAGTTCTATATTTTGTGCCTTCACCGAGGTCCATTGAAACGGCACTGGCCACGCGTTTTCTAATAAGATGACGCCGCATTTTTTGGACACTTGAGTTGAGGCCAAGTAAATAAGCAGTAAAAACTTCAAAGTGAAAGTGTTAAATACAAGCGGCTACTGTGAAGCCTGTGCTGTTTTGGCAACGCAACGTTTTATAGTCCGATACGGCTAGCTTGATTTGAGGCCTTAGCTTACAAAAATTCTAGAGTCGCTCATTTTTTGCATAGTGGTGCAATGTGTGTCTATAAAGCACATTTTGCATTATTGTGCCATTTGTCATGCTTCCAAAATTGCCAATTCAGGGATTGGTGACACATATTTTATTTTGAACTTATAAGTATCTGTAAATAAATTAAAGTTTGAAAATATGCCAGTATTGCGAATGTGACAGATTGGATAGTGTAATTTTCGATTTTGTGTAATTTTCGACCACTACAAACCATAGTAATGTCAAAATTACATAAACGAGATCAAAAAAATATTAGAGTCAATGAAATATGTACAACTGATCTTAAAAAGCATAAATAAGATCAAATTATAAAAATATGCCTAATTGACGCAATACTTCATTCTATTATTTAAAAGAAGAACTGAAATGCCTTACATAACATAGAAAAGAATATTACAATTATTAGAGTTCACAAATTTAATACTGTAAAGTTGTGACAATTCGGATGTATGAAGTTGTGCAACTTTATTCCATAATTTCAAGAAATCTTCCACATTTTCAATAAAATGCGTTCAGAGGTTAATGACCGCAGTGAAGCGGGGTAAGTCCTTGAGCGGGGTCGGCGCGGCGGCGGCGGCGGCGGCGCAGTGCGTGGCGGTGGCGGCTGCGATGGCTCAAACGCCAATTTACAATGCGTGTGATTTCTTAGAAAAACTCCCTTTGTTTATTTACGTAGGTACCTGTTTTTGTACATTTAATCTTATCGTCATTTCGATTAAATCTTTCTAATCTCGCGTCTTTTATAAAAACCAATATTGACAGCGGTAAAAATCATACCAATGCTTTGACATGAGAGTTATCTTTCTTTGTTGACCGGTCTTCTGGTATGGATTTAGCAGCTATCAAAATGGGATTTTTAAAGTGGACGTACTATATTTGAGTAAATCTGAAGCATATTTGGTTAGGTACCTAGCTACCTACTTACCTACCAACATGTTTATGGGTAGATCAGAACTGAATGATAGTAAAAAAAAACGGCAAATCTAAACGGCTTATTTAGCTGGGGAGCCGACGATGCTACATGTGTAGTGACTCGAGCGTCTCTTCTCAGTGCTTACAAACATACATAAATTGATCTTTTCTTTTTATACCTACCCCTAAAACTTTGGGGCCAAGTCGAGCCTGGGTTGAGCGGGTATTAGGGTTTCTCATTTCCCGACTTTTTTTAATTCCTGGACACCAAACTCCCGAACTCCATTTCCTGGTAATTCCCGGGAAGTCGAAATATTAATTTTCCTAGTTGAAAATCATAAAATGATTTTAAAATTAAACAAAAATATCGTAATCAACAATATATACAGTTTATTTAGTCTCTCTTCGTAAGTTACCTAAAAATATACCATTTAAACTACAATAATTGGAATAAATTTTGAAAAAAATCTGGTTTTGATCTGCAAGTGCATAAGCTAAGAATTTATGAAAATAATAATAATATACAACTGTGAGTAAATTAAAATACCAAAATAATCAATACAATATAGTTTTTAGGGTTCCGCACGTCAAAGGGTAAAAAACGGAACCCTTATAGGATCACTTTGTTGTCCGTCCGTCTGTCATTCTGTCAAGCAAGACCCGTTATCCTAGGAACGCGTAAAGATATCGAGTTGAAATTAAAACCGTATGCTCAAGTCTATGAACGCTAGTAATTATGAAAAGATCAAGCACCTAACTTCAAGTTAAAAAAAGATGTAGCCGTTTATGCAGTAAAAACGCGTGTTTTTTACCCTCTCAAGAGAATCAAAATTCAGAGGGTACTTCCCGTAGACCTAGAACAATGAAATTTGGCAAGTAGCTTCTTTTTGAAGTAAGAATTAAAGAAAAACTTTAAAAATTTTCATTTTTATCAATTTATTGTTTTTATGGGGGCCGAAAAAACAAACAAAATTAGGGAGTAAAAGTGGAAAAAGCAAATACACATATATTTTTTTAATGAGTAACACTGATTGAAAATGTCGTCAAAATAATAATTTTGTTGTTTCTACTTTATTTCCTGAATTCCCAGGAATTTGATCCATTTTTCCCGTCCCGACAAAGGCCAAATTTCCTGGAGAAACCCTAGTGGTTATGGACTCTGTATATACCGCCACGGTATTCGTATGGAGGTTCCGTATACCGAATCGGTATCGCATTAAGTTACGGAAGTTGTAGAAATGAACCCCAGTATACTTTTCGTAGGTACCTACTTTCATATGAATCTCGAAATTCGCATCCCTACAAAGCGCGCCAGCTGTAACCTTCAGAGGTAGTCGTAGTCGTAGGCGATAATATAAAGTAGGTATCCAAAGCCGGCGCGACGGAAATTGTTCTTTATTATCGAGAGTAAAGGTTTCTATTTGTTGAATTGCTATGGCGGAGTGCGTGTTCTGTACAGCCATTTACAGAATTCCATATAGACTTTACAGAGCAGAGCATGCACATGAGCTTTAATTCTAAAGTCGTTTGAAGCCAAACTCCACTCACACATACAAAGAAGCGCGTAGTAAACCGATTGTAGCAAAAGAATAAGATGACTAATCAAGCACGTTCCAATAATGACTTATAGTGAAATGGGTAACAAAATTTCGCACTCCGTGTTAAATGTACGGATGGCGCATTGGTAAAGACAGTGGCCTAACAATCAGGGATGTCATGGTTCGTATCCTCATGGGTAGATTCTTTTTTATTTGAACTTTTTTTAAGTATTTTTATCGTAATTAAACTAAAGACACGTGTTATGTGAAATTTTCCACCTTGACCTTCCACTATATAAAATAATGATTGACCTCTGAGGATTTTTAAGCTTTCTTTAAACATTTTAAGTATTTTTATTTTTTATTTTGAAATTATGTTACTTTCACGGCTTAAAATAACATCACTCTATTTCTACCCGAGGGTATCCAAGGGCCGAATCCAGGAAATGGGCAGCATTGTGCAGCGTTCAGCGTCATTCTATGTCGTAGTTTTTGATAAAACTAGGTTTTTGTCCAAAAAGCTAGACGCATGAGATAATAAAATTTTAACATAAGTTTTGCCAAATTTTTTATCATAATCCTAATCAAGTTCTTAATCAAAGACCAGCATATTATTATGACTACATTATATTAATGTTTTTGGCAATAACTTTACCATATTTAATCCGAAACTACTTCAGGTTCATCATCAGAAACCTATATTGTTATAGATTTTTGATCAAAATCCTAAAACAAATTAATGTTTATGATAAAATTGAATTTTACCTTTGTTATCTACTGGTCTTTGGTTTTTGGTCAAAAACCTGGTTTGATTAACATCGCTGCGACATATAGCATTAACGCCACCGGTTATTGTAGCGATTGTTCTGTGGTTTTGAATTTAAAGCGGTTGTATTAAGAGTGAGTATCGAGGAGCGCGCAATGTTTTGCATGTGTGTGTCTAAGATGTAAACACAACGCGTAAACGATTTTAAAAGTGCATAACTTCAGCGTGCCTATATCCACTTATAACTATCACTGTACCTAGTATTATTATGTATTGTGTGGTAAAACATGATGATAAGTCTTTTTATAATATGATGTAGCTATTAGCCTTGGTTGGATACTATTTACCGCGGGAAAGTCGCAAGAAATACGATATTAAACAAATATTTGTATGACAGCCCCCCTCATATTTTATTTTATTTCAATGTTTAGTAATTCGAAATTTGTATGTATCTGACAGACGCATGCGTTAGCGCTGCAACAGGTGTTATGTTTGGACCCCTCCATAGATTGTGCATGCATTCATCACTCAAAAATCTTGAGCAGTCAAATGTCTTGATCAACATCTATGATAGATTAGTGATGATAACTTTTATCAGCGCTCGAGGGCCTGTCTGCCTAACTACCTGACGTGGAACACCAGGAGCATGGCTTATCTACACTTCCCATCAAAAAAATCGAAACCCCTCGGTTTTTCTTGTTTTTGGCTGAATTAAACACCAAAAAGTATTGTTTGCGTTAAAATAATTATATGACTGTGTAGCTGGCAGTTTTGTCTTTACAGTGTGTATAAAAAATTCAAAATTCAAAATTGGAACCCAACCTCTTTGTTCTGTAAATAAGATGAATGCCTGAGACACGTTTGCAGTATGCGCCTTTTAACGATTCATAACATTTTCAACATTAAAATTTAGAGCTTGTCTTATCTTATCTTAAAACTTTTGTTTTTTTTAATTGTTTACTGTGACTTTGGAACACCTGAAAAAAGTTAGATTTTATCTGCATTATTGGTATTTTGCCCCGCCCAAGTGGTGACATTGCCAAATTTTGGACTTGGTCATCGTTTTGTGGCTGATTGTTTTCATTTAAGCCTAACCTCTGTTCATAAAGCTTACGAACGCTATCAGAAGACTGGTCTGTTTACGCGACGTTCAGAATCTGTCGGAAATCGGGTCAGTTCTGAGCGACGACATGATTGAATGAATGTTATGAGTTCTTTGCAAAATCGCTTTTCAACTGCGGCAAAAGCTATCAAATGTACAAAAGGTGGTTGAAAGTGGCTCTACAATCAGAAGAAGGTTAAAGCAACGTAGACTGGTACCGCCATAGCCAGGAAACGGGCAAAAATTAACTGAAGACAATACCAAATTTGGTATTCAATTTATCGCGGGTTTTCATCGCTTTGACTACATTCAATCTGTAAAGAATGAATTCATCATCATCATCATATCAGCCATAGGACGTCCACTGCTGAACATAGGCCTCCCCCAAATATTTCCACCTTGTCCGATTAGAAGCGGCCTGCATCCAGCATTTCCCCGCGGACTTGACCAGATCGTCTGTCCATCTCGCGGGGGGCCGTCCTACGCTGCGCCTGCCGGTACGTGGTCTCCACTCGAGAACTCTCCTGCTCCACCGATTATCCGTCCTTCGAGCAATGTGGCCTGCCCATTGCCACTTCAGCTTACTGACTCTCTTAGCTATGTCGGTTACCTTGGTTCGTTTACGGATCTCCTCGTTTCTGATTCGATCACGTAAGGAAACACCGAGCATAGCTCTCTCCATAGCTCGCTGAGTGACTCCTAGTCTATTTAGGAGGCCGACAGTTAGAGACCACGTCTCGGCACCATAGGTCATCACTGGCATGACACACTGTTCAAACACTTTCGTCTTGAGACACTGAGGAATTTTGGACGTGAAGACGCTGCGTAACTTCCCGAATGCTGCCCAGCCGAGCTGGATTCGCCGAGTGACCTCCTTCTCAAAGTTGGATCTTCCTAGTTGGACTGTTTGTCCTAGATAGACGTATTTGTCCACCACTTCGAGTATCGAGTTCCCTACCGATATTGGGGTGGGCGCTACATGAGAGTTGGCCATGACTTTCGTCTTGTCCATATTCATCTTGAGTCCCACTTGTTGGGAAACCCGATTGAGGTCTTGTAGCATTTTGCTGAGGTCTTCGAATGACTCTGCCATGACCACGATATCGTCAGCAAACCGAAGGTGAGTGATGTATTCGCCATTGATATTGATGCCAAGTTCTTCCCATTCCAGGAGCTTGAAGGCATCTTCCATTGCATTGGTGAAGAGCTTCGGAGATAATACATCTCCTTGTCTTACACCCCTCTGCAATGGAATAGCTGCCGTGGTCTGATCTTGTATTCGAACTGACATTGTGGCGTTTCTATATAAACACTTCAACACTTCAATATACCTGTAGTCAATGTGGCACCGCTGTAGAGCCTGCAGCACTGCCCACGTCTCGATAGAATCAAAGGCCTTCTCATAGTCCACAAACGCTAAGCATAGTGGCAACTTGTACTCCTCGGTCTTCTGTACAATCTGCCGCAGCGTAAAAATGTGATCTATGGTACTGTACCCTTTTCGGAAGCCGGCTTGTTCGGGAGGCTGGAAGTCATCAAACCTGCGAGCCAGACGATTCGTAATAAACCTCGAAAACAGCTTGTAAACATGACTCAGAAGCGAGATGGGCCTATAATTCTTAAGGAGAGTCTTATCACCCTTCTTAAAGAAAAGCACCACCACGCTTCTGTTCCATGCTTCTGGCGTCACACCTTCGAACAAGACTGAATTAAAGAGCTTCTGAAGGACTTTAAGTACTGGTGTTCCACCCGCTTTCAGTAGCTCTGATGTGATTCCGTCCTCGCCCGGCGCCTTGTTGTTTTTGAGCTGTTTAAGGGCCATCCTAATCTCATACAAGCTGATGTCCGGGATATCTTCGGTATAGTGTCGGGTAAGTTTTGCTCTAGGGTCTGTTGAGCTATTAACAGGTTTTGCAACTGAAGTGTACAGCTGTCCATAGAACCGTTCGATCTCCTCAGTACCTCTGGCCTCGTGGACGCTACCCTGCCGTCCTCCGTCTTCAGCTTTGTCAGCTGGCTCTGCCCAATAGACTGGTCCCTGGCGAAAACTTTGATGCCCTTGTTTCGCTCAATCGTTTCTTTAATATTTTTAGTATTAAAGTCTCGAATATCGCTCCGCAGGGACTGGCATATCTGTCTGTTGAGCCGCCGATATGACTCCGTGTCATCAGAGGATTGCAGCGTCATAGAACGCCTTTCAGCCATGAGGTTCAGAGTTCGATCGGTTAGTTTTTGAGGTCTATTTTTACGACAGGGCTTAAAGAACTTGGAGCCGACTGTGTGGACAGTTTCCACCAAACTGTTATTTATACCGTCCACGGTATCGCAATCTAGGCAAGCAAAGCGATTTGTAAGTTCCAGTTGGAAGCTTTCCGGGTTTTGAATATGGGTCGCAGAGACCGTTCTAGTTTGACGTTTATGTTCAATGTGCCTCTGACCATTCGGTGATCGCTTCCGGTTTTAACCCTGTTGATCACGGAGACATCATTGAAAATTTGTCTCTTTGTGGCCATAATGAAGTCTATCTCATTTCTGGTAGAACCGTCGGGGCTCAACCAGGTCCATTTCCTATGAAGCGGCTTTCTGAAGAACGAGTTCATCATGTAGAGTTCCTCCTTCTCCAGGAAATCGGCCAGCCTCTGGCCCCTCGGATTCCGATCTCCATATCCAAATGGCCCCACCCCCAACTCATCACCGCTTCTCTCGCCCAACTTTGCGTTGAAGTCCCCCATTACAACACTGTAGTGCGACTTTGAAGCATGTATGGCTTGTGAGATGTCCTCATACAAAACTTCTACTTCATCGTCAGGGTGTTTCGAGGTCGGTGCGTAAACCTGTATGACCTTCAGCGAATATCTTTTAGATATTCTGAGTATCAGGTACGCCACCCTGCTTGATATGCTTGTAATAGAGATGATATTGTTGACGAGGGACTTGTGCACGATAAACCCGACACCACCTTGGGACTGTTGATCGCCCTCCCGGTAATAGAACAGGTGACCGGATTTGAGGGTTATCGTGTCCTCCCCCTCTCTTCGGACTTCAGATAACCCTATGATATCCCAGTTCAGCCTGCCTATCTCTTCTTCCAGCTCGGCGAGCTTCTCGTCGGTCCTTAAAGTGCGCGTGTTGTATGTCATCAGTGATAATCTACGTCGGTTGTCCGTGGGTGCGTTTGCTTTGGTCGTTTGACGGAGGAGCGCCGCCCGGGGATTCTTAGCACCCCTGGTTCCAGTGCTTGGCCGGCGCCCGTCAACGCCAGTTCTGCAACTGGAGCCGCCGGGAACTTGGGGCCATGGTTTGACTTGTACTGCCATGTTTATTTAGGGGGGGTTGGATCGTCACCCGCCACGCTGATCCAGTGCGGGTTGGCGGGTCGCCATTTCCTCGTCCGTTGACCAGCAGGGTGCACAACGGGCAGGTAAGGTTGGCTTGGGCCCCGAAGGTGTTGGTAGGGCCCCTTACACCCCAAAGAATGAATTAGTCGCTGGGAATTAGTTGCAAAAAACTATCCCGGTAGATGGAGCCCATCCACGCGATAGTGGACAAGATATACTTCCATAATTTCGCGGGCTCGATTAGAACCGCGGTAGCCCAGTTGGTTAGGGCGTCGGCAGTACTGATGCCGAAGGTCGCAGGTTCAAATCCTGCCTGCGGTGAAAATTTTGGAAGTTTTCCAAAAATTGTTTACCTAACACGAGAAGTGTTTTAAAATTTGGTATTCAATAAATAAAGTTATTCGCGAAATAATTTATTACTTCGCGAATAACGAATAAAGATAATTATGCGTTATTCAAATAATTTTTCCGCGAATAAACTATTTTTTTTAATAACGGATGGAATTTTCATTCGTTATTCGAATATTTTTTGCCCATCTCTGGCACCAGCTAGTATATTAAATCGCATTTTAGTGTAGGTAATTTGTTTTTGTTACTTGCTATTATAGTTAGCCTACCAGATCCCACTGCTGGGCAAAGACCTCCCCCGCGGTTTTCCACCTGTTGCGGTCTAGTGCAACCTCCATCCACTCCTTCAGATAAGCATCAAAATCGTCACGCCTTCTTTTTCGGGGTCTATTTCTGCGACAGGACCCGCCTTGAGGTACCCACCCAGTGGTCCGTGACGATTTTTGCCCATCGATCCGGGTGCATCCTGCAGACGTGCCCGGCCCAATCCCAATTCAACTTGGCAGTTTTGCTCCCTACATCGGTGATGCCTGTCTGCTACTTGCTGTGACTTGCTAATACATTTTTTTGCAATGAATTGTAACGTGTTTTTGTTTCTAAAAAGATAACTGAAATGTGGTATGGGTATATAGTCGATGTATGTATGTAAGCACTGAGAAGTGCGCTTTAGCCACTACACATGTAGCATCGTCGGCTTCCCAGCTATAATAGCCATTAAGATTTTGCGTTTTTTCACCTTGGTTGCCGACTTGTTCAAAGTTTTTACAAAATATATAAGGGCCCGAATGTATGAAATACGATTTTCCGGATTTAAAATACAGTCACATACAAAAACGCTGGCAGAGCAGAGCGGTCGAACTATTTCACTACATTTTCTTGTGCCCATCACGGGCATCATTTATTACAACAAAGAATGTCTTGACCGTCCAAAAGGGACGGTCCATCACCAAAAGGAACGAACAACCGTCCGTTTTGGAGACGGTTTGGCAACGCTGCAAACAACACGTGATCGTTACCGCGCGAGCGCCGCGTAGGCCGGCAGCCGCTTTGCCCCGCCCGCACCCCTCACACAGTTTGCCCCGCCCGCGCTGCCCAGCGCTAACCCCGCTTGCGAAATAATGTATAAAGAACATATAATGATGATAATTAGTGGATGAAATAGGCACAAATTACAAATTGTGACTCAGTACCCCAATAAAATAATGTAAATGCAAACTCTCATAACTTTAATATTTTTTTATAGGTATACAGGTTGTCACAAGATAAAAAATAATAAAAAAAAATAATGTGTGAGTGAATTGCGCACAAATTAGTATGAGCGACATATATTACTAATCCGAAATTTATAATACCTATTTAAACGACTCTAATTTTTTTTCATGAGTTGCTTTTGAGTAAGTAGCGTAAAATAGGGGGCTTAATTCAAATTCGATATTCTAGTTGAAAAAAATGGCACAAAATGCATTTGCACATCTATTACCGTTTGTTTAATACCAAGAACAATAAATTTTCATCTTTAGTTTTTTTTTCTATGAATAATGTCAAAAATCAGAAATACCTAAATATCTACCTAACGAAATACCTAAAACCGCACAAAATTATGAATTGGCTTGGAGAAATGATCTATAAACAATAAGTAAAAAAAGAAACAACTCTAATAATCTTTAAACCTAAAAAGCTATCCATACGGGTCTATTATTGCACGTTTGGTAAATATTTGTTGGAAGTAGTCTACTTGGAGGAACGCTGGACTTCCGGGCCGGAATGGGACAGAAGATGCGTTGCTCGAAGGTGCTGGACATTGCAGACAGAACCACCTAATTGTGTATAAGAATAGTGTGACTCCATGCTTACGACAGTTACCTTAGCTGTCGGTTCTGTCTGGATGCTGTCTAGGAATAGGTACTTTTATTTATCGTGGTAGCGTAACTGCACCGTACCTATCACCTAGTACCTTCTATTATTTATTCAGTGGTATCAGATCGTAACCTAGCTGAATGAGATTTAGGCATGGGATTTAGGTCTTGACTGGCTACATAATATTTTTTACAAAATCTTTGCCTTTTCGGAAAGAAATTTGCGTTTGCAGGTCATGCCCTAGTTTTGAACAAAATCTTTGTATTTCGCAGTAAAACTCAACCAAACTGTAGTAGGTCAGTGATCGCGATCGGCCATGCCAGGCCAGCTTACGTGAGCCGACACAAAATAACAAAAAGGTAACAAAATTCGCTTCCAACAAGTTTCGGTTGAGTGCATTGTTCTTCCAATACCACTTGTTTTGCTTTGGACTAAAGTGAAATAGAGTAGATTTTTGAAAACCTTTGAGGACTAGGGCCTTCTATTATCTATTAGCCTATAGTACTAAATGTAAGGGTATGTATTATAGATACACGTATTTTTTAAATTGCATTATTTTATTTTAAATTATAATAAATTAACGCAAATTGCGAGTCAGGGTTGCTGAGTAGAAAACAAAGCGCTCTTTAAGGTAGGGAAGGGAGGAGTGTTAGGATTGGAAAGGACGGAGTAAAGGAGGGAAAGGATGTGACAGTCCCGTCTACGAGACATGGGCAGACGTGGTCATACTGATACTGATACAATATAATCTGAATTTACGCAGCGAAAATAAATATGACAAATCTCCAAGAGATCGCGCAGGACAGGGATCAGTGGCGAAAGCTCGTTTCGGAGGCCAAGATCCATTTCGGGTCGCTGAGCTACCGGAGTTAGTTAGTTATGTCGAGGAACTATAAACAGTGCATGACCTACCTCCTTAAGAGGTTAACTTTTATTGGTTTAAAGATAATCAGTATTGTTTGAGAGTGACTATCATCAATGACTATCCTCCTTAACTCCTTAACAGCCACAACAGTCCACTGCTGGACATGGGCCTCCCCCGTATTGAGGGGTATTGCCATACTCACCACGCTTGGCAGGCGGATTGGCGAGCGCAGTGCAAGATGTTTAATTCACAGGGAACGCTGCTGCCCATTCCCTGTATAATTATCCCTTAGTCGCTTTTTACGACACCCACGGGTAGAATTGGGGTGATGCTATTCTAGGCCGGCATCACACGGCAATGACTATCAGATAGTGCATATTTATTAACGAGAAAAGAACAAGTCAATGTTCTACGAGTGTCTATCTCTATTTTCTACATTTAACAACTTCCTTCGTAACGTAACAGATAGTTACGTCCAAATAGTATTCATTTTACTGCCTGCTTATTTTAAGGATTCATCCTTATTTAACTAGGAATTAAATGGCGGCGGTTCCGTTAGTGAAAGTGGGAAATCATAAACGTCTGGTGTATGTAAGAGCCTTAGTATGACTGAGAAAGCATAACCTTCGACCGCCATTTATATCCCATTCTTTATTGAACCAGGTACTAGTACAAGTTTCACTACCTATTCATATAATTATCAATGTATTGGCTGTGTTTTATCGATAACTGTCAACAATTGATCATCAGACATTGATCAACTTTCACTCAGTAGGTATTGATTGATTAAAATCTGGCTGGCAGAAAAATGACAAAAATGTAATCGCACACAATGGTAGATACCTAATGCCTAAGGCACAATTTATAAATAATGGATAGGTATAATTCGATCATAGAGTTCATACAAGTATAATATGGAGTAGAAGTGGTCGACATGGCCGAAATCGGTCGGAGAAATCATCATCATCATCATCATCAGTTCCATAATGTAATATATGCCCATCCCCATAATGTGTAGGTAGGCAGTAATTAAGGGCGTTTGCTATGTTATAGCAAAGTTATAGTAAGTAACCATTACCAAGCAGGCATCTTGAGATACCTACTCATATAGGGGATGAATTTATTACTGGCTACATGTTCATTATAGTAATTTTATACCAGAGATGGGCAAAAATTATTCGCCGAATAAATTGCCCGGTGAATAAATTTTTGATGAGTAGGTAAATTAATTGAACAAGGAATAAAATGCAAGTTTTTTATATTTTTTATTACAAGATACTTATGTACTCTCAATTTTACCCAATAAAGTATTTTAATGGGTTATTAGATCCAATTCCTTGTGCGCTACTAAAATCGCTAAGGCCAATTTGACATTTCTATAACCGTTTGCTATTCTACACGTAACTGTCAAATTCAAATGACAGCATTATAATCTCTAAAATACTTAAAATTAAGTGACAGCGCTAAACTTAGCTTTAGCCGATTAGTGCTATTCCACGGCGCACAAATTTAAGCATTTTAAAAATTTAAAACTGCTAAGATCGCTAATCTTAGCGGCCACTAAAAAGGTCCCTCTTAAAAATAATACTGTCAGAACATCTCAAAATGGGTGGGGTTTTGGAGTGATTTGTGTAATTATTGGTCACATCAGAAAGTTCAAGAGTGGAAAAAAGGTGATCAGGATTTAAAGTGTCACCGGGTAGGAAAGTTTAAGAGTGAAAACAATTTAATCGGGAGGTTTTAGAGTGTCACCCGGTAGTATAGCCGAAGAGTGGAAACAATTTGATAGGGAGGCTTTAGAGTGTCCCCGGGAAGTAAAGTTTAAGAGTGGCAACAGATTTAAAGGTAATAGAGTGGCACCGGGTCAGAACGTTTTAAATTAGCACCTAGTCAGAATGTTCTAGAGTGGGACCGGGTTGTTAGGTTCTTAATTGGTGGAACCAAAGGTGGTACAGAAGGATTTTGAGTGTCACCGAAAATAAAAATATTTTTACCAGTTACAGATTTTTTCATTTATTACTAAAATTTATCTTTTTTTTTAAATTGCAACACTGAATTTAATAACGTCAAAATCAAATTATAGTCCTGTCAAAAACCTCTGTTTAATTTTCTAAAACTGGGCTTTCGTGGAATAGCACAACTTAAAATTGCTAATTTTAACCATTTTAACTTAGTGATTTTAACTTTAGAGATTTAAAATGGCTAACCTGTAGAATAGAGACCATTGCCATTATTGTCTATATTTTACTCGTGAAAAAATTTATTCGCCAGGCAATTTATTCGGCGAATAATTTTTGCCCATCTCTGTTTAATACCCGACTGCCGCAGGAGAGTTTTGTTTTTCGAGGGTATGATACCTATGTAAGTATCCAAGAAGAAAGAAGGAGCAGCATGTTCTGCCCTTCACTGTGTTCTGCGTGCTACGTTTAGCCGCACGCTGTATAAGTAGTTCGTTCGTGCGACCAATCAATGGATTAATCTCTCGTTTGTTGACTGTTTGTATTCAACTGCTACAGTTTGATCATCTTTCGGTCTATTTACTTTCGTGAACTGGTTTATGGATGCGACATGACAGGTAGGTACGGTGAACTGCATTATCAATTCAGCTGAAAGTTTAAGCTCTCCCATATGAAGCATAAAGCTCTCTAGTCAGCTTTTAAGCTTCTTCTTATGGAGAGAAACATACAGCGTCATGTCCTCTTGTTAGTTTGATTTTTCACCTTTTTCTCATGCATCCTTATTTTGCTGCATGCTTATTCTCATGCAGCAAAATCTAGGTAGTACAAGGAATAATGTACTACAATTTTCGTGACAATACATTTTGATTTACGAGGAAGGATATCCTTTAGACATCAGGGTTCAATAGGTTGACTGGCTGTTACACATAATTATTTTTTGACGTATTCGAAAAAGGTAACATAGCGGGACTGGTAGCATACCGGTCCTAAGGGATTTGAAGTACCTCTTTTTACATTACTTCAGCTTTCTATTTTTATGACAAGTTGAAATGTTTCATTCCTTTTTTGTATCAGACAAAACACAATGTATTCAAACCACAATGTTCTGAACTGTGATCAAATACTCTGTACAGCGCAATACTAATAATTGGTCACAGATGTGGAACATTTGGTCACTGAACGGTTAACCACATTGTTGCATCTATTCCAATGATGGGTCAGTTCTGATGCGGTCGGTTTTGCGAGCTATTGTTATGTTAATTAGATTTATGGTAATGTACCTAATGAGTTTATGTGCCTAGCTTTCATATTTGTTGAAATTGATTGTTCACAAGCGATCAATGACATACTGGGTGAAATTTTACTAGTGACCGATAGCGAAAACTCAGAACTAGCTAGTCTCTCTCTATCTTCGTGTGGGATACCGAGTCGTTCAACGACCCGATGAACCCAGGTGTCAGAGTCTTTCAATCGCCTACTGCAAGTAGCAGGCCTCTGGCATGGTTGTATAACGACCGCCATCATAGATAGCAACCGGGACCGACAGCTTAACGTGCCTATCCGAAGCACGGAACCATCTTACTTTTCAGACAATCAGGTGGTTCAGCCTGCAATGTCCAAACCAGTCTGGAAACAAATTCCCAAAGTGATAGATATCAACTTTGTGAGTGACCCCACCAGGAATTGAACCCGGAACCTTATGCGTGGCAGGCAGTCATACTAAACACAGCGCCACATCGGCTGTCATTTTACCAGTGACCGAAAGCGAAAACTCAGAACTAGCTAGTGATAAGGAGCAGCATTCCTCAAGGAATGTACCTAGGTAGAATTATGAAAAAAAATTGGGCCTCTCAACGTACCTCAAATCAGCTGATGGTTAATTTTGTACGAGAAGTCCAAATCTTTATCATATTTTGACCAATGTTCCTCGGAGAACTACCTTATCACCAGCCGGTTCTGGGTTTTATAGCTGTTGGAACGAAGTCTACTTGAGTTTACAACCAATTGGAAAAGGGAACGCCATACAACTGCCGAATGCAGCGAGTGGTCGTCTCAACTATAGTAGGAATCTATCCGTGACATTATCACATCAAATATTTTTAGCGCAAACCTGAGAACGCAGTTGAAATTCTTATAATTGGGTCTAAAGACCTCTATTTTATAAGCTTATCTTATTAGACCTCTAGAAACCCTATTTGGCGTCCGTTGCTGCACATTTTTAGCGCATCAATGACGCATGCATCTGTCAGATGCAGGAAAATTTGGAATTCTCCATACTAAAAACGGACGTTGGCGCAATAGCAATTGCGTTGTTTGATGCACCTGTTTCTGATCCACTTATTATGTTAGGTGCAATATACCATCACTTTTTATTTTCTTTATGTTTACACACCATAAAACTCCACAAGATAGATTAAATGATAAAAGCAGTAGTAAAGATAACTAAGCTCCTTTACGAGCTAGGTTATTAGGTTTCATTAAACTATAAAGAGGGTAGTAAAGGCGATGACTATCGTAATTGTTCTGTTAAAAAAGTACAATTACTTACCGTAGACTGGATTGCATAGCGTGTGGTGCCGGCAGAGTAGAATAGCACCACCCCCTCTCTTCCCGTGGGGGTCGTAAGAGGCCACCGAGGGATAAACCCGACCAAAACAGCCAGGGCCAACCGTATGGTGGCGGTTTATCCACCACAAAAGCATTCCCAAGAAGGGTTGACGTCTCGTAGGCAGCCGGTCGTAAAATTCAGCCAAATCCTTTTGCAACACGATGTTGTGTTCAACGAAACATGTTGTGCCGACCCCAAGTACCTAATTGGGATAAGGGCAGGAAGATGATGATGAGACTGGATTGCATAGCGTGTGGTAGCGGCTAAGAATATCGATACCCTAGTCCACTCGGGTGTTTCGTAAAAGCGACGTAGAGATTTTGACCTCGGCTGAATATCTGTCGACAATGGTCAACCGAATGGTGACAGTGATACCAATATGACCCACAATAGCATACCCAAAGATGGTTGACGTCAGGCTACTATCTTGGTAAAGGTGTGGCGCTAGCTTCACACGAACTATCCGACTTTTGTTCACGGAACAGTATTGACGAAAGCAATACACGTTATTGCTTGAAATGCTTCAAAGTATTTTTATACTAATCGGCCATTTCATACGTGGGCACGTAATAATTTTCATGAACGAGCGTAGGTACATTTATTTTTATTGTTCCTTTCTTTTCTGACATTTTGCAGTACTTACGTGGTATTTTCATGTTGGTTGAGTATAGGTATGTGTAGGTTCAAAGACAATCTTATTTATCTACGGACAGAGAAAAGGAGTTAAAAGAAAGACAGTCAGTGGCCTTAATTGCATAGCTATTATCTCTATTATGCTACTGTACGCCTGCCGCTTACGTTCCTTAAGTAGGTTTAGGTACGTATTTATTTGACAAGTGGAAAACCATTAATTACTCAGAGTACTTACTTTAAGACCATTAGGTACTTCCAGTGGCAGCTCGAGTTAGGTTTTTATGTCTGTTCATAGGTACTTATGCCCACTAACAATCATCATCAACGGCAGTCCACTGCTGAACGTGGGCCTCCCTCATCGGGGATTATTTGCTGCAGTCAAAACAGCATTTATAAGGAACGCTGCTATGCACATGCCGTGGACTTTACGATTCTAATTAAATTTTACGACATTCACGAGCAGAATTGGGAATAATCAGTAGAGAGTCGATTCGTGAAATTGTACGACTGCTTGCGTCGCAGAAGGTTTCGAGTTCAATTCCCAGTGGGGTCACTTACAAAGTTACTGGGTTCATCAAGTTGTTGGATGGTGTCCCACTCGAAGAAGAAGATCGATGTGCTATCAATACATCACCCGAACGAAACATGTCTCCAAACACTGCCTTTCTCTTCAAACACATGCCAATTGCTATCAATGACTAAGTTATCTACGTATAGTAACTTCATTCGCATTCCTAAGGTCCATATTTCCATACCGACTGTTGTGTAGCTTTCAAATGGCGGAATCTGATGAATTAAATGTGTGAAGTGAGTGATGTATCGTTTGTTAGCTTAGAAAGTTATGCGTTGTAGCTTATTGTTCTTTTGGCCTGTGATCTACCGGTCATTTCGTCATATTACATGATACTTACTTGCCTTGCTTTGTTATTCCAAGAGTCCCTATTATACTCTTATTTGCTCTCTGTAATAAAAGTTTGCGCTCTCCGCACGAAACCTCCATACTTTGAAGTAAAGTAGTTATACTAGCAGTATATAATCTGCATATAGATATGCACTTTTGAAATCGAAATTAAATAGAAAAAATATTATTTAAAATCCTTAAATCTTTTAAGTCAATTTTGTATACAGTTGAAGTGCGTCAAATAAGTACAAAAACACATAATCCTGTATCTAATAAAATGTCAAATAAAATGTTTCATAAGATAAAAGATATTACAAAATGTCTTGGATGTTGATGTTGTAAGTATCAAATTTTTTTTAAATTTTGCTAGATGAAGTTTTTTTTTTTTTGCGTTATCTAAGACTTCATTCTTCAGGATAGGTAATCTGTATGTACCTATGTAATTCCTTTTGCTTAGGAGTACCTAGCATATTGCTGGGTGATCGATCACGATTGCCTGAAAAGTAAGATAGATGATTCTTGTTTGGTTGTATCAGAATCAGAATACATCTAGTTCCCAACAGTATGTTTCAAAAAGTAAACTGCCAGTTCTAGTAACTTCAGTGCTCATTATTGTAATTTGAGGCTAAAAGCAAACCCTGCGAGACACGAGTGCGTTTAGTAGATACCTCTCTGTAACGTATTATTAATTAGTTAAAGCGGAAGTTTACTTAAGCTCATGAGCATTAAGAAAACATCGTAAAGCAAGCTAGACATTTTATTTAATCAGGTATTGTTTTGAGTTGTAAAGTTGAAGATTATGTAAATGTCACTTTCCAATATTGTAAGTACCTACACATGCATGTTCTGTTCAATACATAGGCACATTTTATTCAAACGAAACACATCAATGTTAGTATTAGTACCTTACGTGTATACCTATGGAGGTTAATTGTATATTTGTGTACTTACATACCTAAGTATTTCTCTATCATGCATGAGTAAACGTAGGTATACAATTAAAATCATTTGGAAGTGTCTACCTTTATTTGATTTTATGTAATGACATATAAATAATAAAAATAATTACAGAACGTGTTCTTATTCTTCTTATACAATATGTTGGTAATTCCATACTTTCGACAGCTTTCGTCTAACAAAATAATCAAACTAATATGACAAAGTTATCGTACCCCAGAGTTACATAAAGAAGAGGCCGTGGCTTTCATTTCAGCACTCATCTAAAATATGGAGAGGATGAAGCGACAAAACAAGTAGAACATTTTTTTCTTTTGATGGTACAGTATTTTACGCACAATTACGTACGTACAATATTTTACGGAAGAATAAAACAGAACTTGCGTAGATTATGTTTTACATAAGGAAAGCTGATAGATAGGTAGATGAAATGCCTTATTTTATTTATATTTCTGTAACACCAACAAAAATGTAACTATTTTTCTGACACCAGGGTTCATCGGGTCGACACGACCATGTCAAGTTCAAAATAGCGGCACCCTAATTTGGGTGTTGTTAAAAGCAAGTAAGGTTTCAGGGATCGGAAAGCAGCGTTGCCTCTTGCCTTGCGCTTGTCAATCTGCCAAGCCTGGTGAGTTTAGTAATGCCTCTCATCACAAGCAGGGCCAATGTCCAGCACTGGACTGCTGCCGCTGTCTGTAGGTTTCGTGCTGTTGATTTTGTCCCCACACCGAATTTTATTCGAGTACCGCGATTTTTACTCGCGCGATGTTTTATTTTGTATGAAAAAACTATTTATATATATTTTTTCCTTCAGTGCGGAAACTTGCATAAGATTCAATGAGTTACAAAAAAGGGAGAAAAGACTCTTATACAACACCAACAACACAAATGTTACATACACTACATTAAATGGCATGAATCCTACAGATTCTAAATCAGCACACCAGTCAAATCGTCTGCTCGTGTTGCTTTTATTAACGGCTCCCAAAGGAGCCTTGGCAAATGGATTCGGATCCTTAATTAAAAGGCTTTCATTATTCAATCGTCGACTCATTCGGAGATTCGTTTAGGTAACCTTTTACATATTGTAACCTTCGTAAAATAAAATAAAAATATTCGTAACACTCTCTTCTCTATTCGTGTGGGACACCTAGTCGACTAACGGCCCGATGAAACCTGGCGTGGGAGTTTTTTAACCACCTACTACAAGTTTATTTATTTAATCGTATGGCAATGTGGTTACTGCTGGCTAATCTAAGTAATCATAGAAAGCTACCGGGACTGACGGCTTAATGTGGCCTTTATTTCCGAAGAACCAGGTTCAGCCTGCAATGTCCTTACCAGACTGGGATCATACATAACACATGTCTCTCATTTACTGGAATAATATTATTATGTTTCAAAAAGTGAAATAAAAGTTTTATGAAAATGTACCTATACTAAACTACGTAGGTTTATGAAGCGCATCTTTTCACAAAATTTTCACAAAACTTACTGTAACTTTTGTCGCTTTGCAAATATAGGTAGTTACCTACCTTAATTACCTCTTCTATTCATTTTATTACAATTTGCGAAACTGTAGTTGTACGGTACTAAAATACGTAATAATACGAACGATCGTACTTGTACGTAGTTGAAATGCACGTTAATTAAATACAATATAAACTGTTTATTTTGCCTAGGCAGGAAAGTATCCTATAATTTGAGACATTAATTGGTTTCCAGTTTAGTTATTGCGATACTACATTGAACTTTCATTAGAGTAGAACTATAAGAAATAAATATGTGGAAGGGACGTAACTTTTACTAGTAGTTTATTTCCTTTATGCTAACCTATCAACAAAGACATCATCCTGACCAGTTGTAGGGGATACCTACTTAAATATCAAAGACCATCATATCATCTGCCTTCGAACGTTATATTATTTTCTTAACTACATCTTACTTGGTACAGGCGTTTTAAAATAAAGGGTGTTGCAAAAATATTTCGATTTACTTAATTATACTTTAGACAAAAGATTATCTGTATAAAACAAATGAATAAATACACATACCTGTCTCTATTACTTGCAGGGTAGGTAGAGCATCTAAAGTTGTAAATATTACCTATGTTTTTCACCACCAATATAGTCACAGACCAGTGACGTCATCATACCCGCAGGGACTTTTCGTCTCATTATTTCGCTGAACATTATAAACAGCATGAAGTACTTACAGATAGGTATGCTCGAGTACCTATCTAGTCGCCTTTTAAGACATTTCCTATATGACAATTCGATATCCAAATGAAAGCTTGATACTTAAGGGCAAAACCTCAAGTCATACAAACGAAAAACTCCACTGCAATCGACTTAAACATAATTAAATTAAACATAAGTTTAAAAAAAAAATGAATGATGAAAGCATACGTAAATTGTCGCAACATTATTATGGGTAAAGTAATTAAGTATTTTGTGCGCAATAAAATCAAACGTATTTATTACAGCGATATGGTGGTGAGCAACCATCTATTTTCGTAAAGTGGCGAATCGATTTTTACGGGTAAGGCTGCGAATCCACCAGAGCTGTGCGAGGTAACTAAGCGGTGTACGAGGAAAAAATCCACCAATAGAATCACTTTATAGAGCGAGGCTAGGAAAATGAAGTGATTCTATTGGTGGATTTTTTCCTCGTACACCGCTTAGCTACCTCGCACAGCTCTGGTGGATTCTCAGCCTTAATCAGATGGTTAAAAAAAATTCAAGTGCTCTATTATTCTATTCTGCATCTCCCTGTATAAGGCAGATGGGCGTGGCAATGGGGCCATACACGCAATCCGCCGCTTGCCCTTCGGCCGGCTAATGGGTTCATCACCTGACTGTTTCCTGGATAGATGGCGCTCGAGACGGTGAAGGTAGCTTAAAGTTGATAACATATTGGTACCTACTGTGACTCAGGTAAAGGCTAGAACAACGTGTTTAGCGAATTAAAAAGTTTACAGAGACACTTTCGTATTTACTTAATTATGCAGACAGGTGCCCGAAAAGTAAAACAAAAAGTGAAAAATTGAATTCTAACATGAAATAAAATAAAACACCGGTGTCAATCACACATACTTAGTTCTGTCTCCTTACGGTTGTATTCAGAAATCATTTTTGTTACGACTACCAGTTTTTTGCAACATTGTATGATAAGATGATGATAATGGCTATTATATGGATGACATGATACTTATGTTAGTAAGACTAGACTGTAACATTGTAGCTTGCCTTGTATAAGTATTGAGTACCAACCACAAATGTAGAAATCGAGCTTTTCTAAGCTCGTTTATTTATATGAGTCATTTGTGCATAAAATCAGCGTCATTTGGAATACCATGTTCTGAGTTCTGATGCATGATTGCTTGTCAATCATTGTCATTAAGTCGGGTTCAGCCTGTCATTATCAGCGGTTAGATCGGTCCGGAACGTGCCAGGTAATTGTAATGATAATGAAAGTCTAAGCACAGAATGTACAGAGTGAATACACAGAATAAAACTATGGCGCTTTACACACATACCTAACGTCCGTTTCGACGTTATTTTTACGAAACGCAAACGAAGACGCATGCCCAACGGTGCATTGACGGATGTGTCTGTCTAATTGGCTGGTTTTTGTTAAATGGTTTGATAGGCGCATGCGTCGTATATTTTTTGTGATTTCGTAGGTATTGTAAAAGTTGTACAAAAGGCGCTTTACACACATAACGTCCGTTTCGGAGTTATTTTTGCACTGTGTATCGTAGTATGCGTTGGGATAATATAAATTTCGACCTAACTCTCATACGGTTATGGTTTATGTCAAATTATTTGACAAAGGCTTCCGTCGACGCAGCGTAGTGTGATATTTTTGCGCTTACGGCTGCATCCGTCAATTCAAATCACGTAAATCGTATTTGTATGTAAATTAGGATGAAAATCATAATTTTCAAACGCAACGGATAACGCTGCCCAAAACTAACGCACAAAAGAGACAACACATGATAACGGCTATAGAGCACGCATAAGGCCCCCCTAGATACAGACGTCAAATGTATGAGAAGTTTTTGATGTTCAATAGTGCTGTCACTGGCGTTTTGCTACTGACAGACAGAGAGGCTGTGTGCAGACCAGTTCTAACTTTTTAGGCGCACTCTGAAGGTAGGCGCCTAAAGACACCAGTTTGAATACTTAATACCTGCGTGCCGATACACACGCTGTATAGGATATTATAGGTTTAAGGCGGTATTTACTTTAATCGCCAGTGCTTCGAATTATGTGCATGTGCTATTTCACATAGGCGTAGACAGCAATAAAATATCTATACTTGCAGTTAGAGAAAATTATGGTTTTAAGAGCTTTGAATAAGGCGCAGTAGAATAAGCTCCTTTAATGCATGCAGTGAATTATTGTATGAAAAATTCGATTAATACTTTTCGGATAGTTAACTTATACACCTATATAATAGCTGTATTCACTTATACTTATAACCGGTTACTAACGTTCAATTATGCTTAAATTTTCTTGACTAAGAATTAAAATATCAAAACTCAATTTCAATCCATCTTCTTTTACTTTCCCTTTTATTTCTTTTATAAAGTGTTGAATAACTTGAATAAGTTTGTCACTTTGTATGGGAAGCCCAAAAGTTTCTAATGGAAGTTGTTCAGTTTTGTGAGAGAACACCGCATTCCTACACAGAGCACATCTGAAAAATATCGAGGGCCTCTTCAGAAAGGATAATGACAGGTTGTCAGCCTGTCGCCTAAACTTGTAATACACATGGAACACATGGAACGAGGCCCAGTCGCCTCTTACGGCACCCATAGGAAATAAATGAGATCAAAACATAAAATTTGAAAAAAAACTAATAGTTATGCCATTTTTCACTGAAATCAAAAGCTGAACTATGTACCTTAAGAAATGTAAGCTCCATAAGCTGGATTCAGGTCTGAAAAGAATTATAATATAATCTTTAACCTTCTTATACCTCTACAAAGATATTTAAACGTATTCCATGAAATGTCTTTGTATTTCATAATGAAAAGAAGTTACGACGTCCTTAGGAGGGGTTTTATTGTGAAAAATACAGGTGATAAAGGGGTCCTATCCGTGCACCGAGGGGCTTAATTCGCTCGCGGGTAATAAATGGGTCATTTATTTAATTACATTTAATTTTGTTGATGTTGTCTTTTAGTCAAAATTAAACTCTATGGTATACAAACACAGAAAGAGCTGGCCGGATTTAGATTAAAACCAAAAAGTGCTTGTAACTGGCGTACATCCTGCTTAAATGTCAAATAATATGATATGATAGAGAGGCAAACAATATGTTGCCATTCGGGATATGTTCTTTATTTACGCCAGTTATACTACAACTTATAGTACCGAGATCATAGAGAAGAGAAATAACTCAACTGGCATGATAATGGTCTATGACCAAGGTAGAGGTAGACTTGATTTGAATCCAATAAATAGTAGCAGTTGTCTCGTTTTCGTAACAATTGTTAAAAAATATGGTTAGAGCACGTTTGAAGTAAGATGTGTCAGATTGATAGGTACAACGATACCTAAATTCCAAGCGCGAGAAATAGCAGAAACCTTCGCTACATACATTAGTAAATTACTATTCTTATAGAAATGTGAAATTAAGGGTTAACGGTTTAACGCAACTATGTTTAATGAAAGCATATCCACCTACTATCATATATGTGTAGTGTAGTAGGTCACACATACATACATATGTCGCAGTACGATGGCAGAATCAGGTTTTTGGCCAAAAACCTAGGTTTTTGGCCAAAAGCCGGCATATGGCAAAATCGTAGACTTCTTTCGGCCATCGTCCTAAGCTGATCCAGGTTTTTGGCCAAAAACCTAGGATTTTGGCCAAAAAACTAGGATTTTGGCCGAAATCCTAGATTTGTTTAGTATTATGGCTTTTTTTGCATTTCGGGGGAACTTCTTCTTCTTCTAGTGGTACACCAAGTCGCCCAACGACCCGATGAACCCTGGTGTTAGAGTTTTTAAACCACTTACTGCAAGGAGCAGGCCTCTGACAAGGTTATGTAACGACCGCCGTCTAAGTCATCATAAAGAGCAATCGGGACCGACGGCTTAACGTGCCCGTGTAGTTCGGGCATACACCTCGAAAGGCAGGAGGTACATTGGACGTTCTGGAGGGTGGGAGGTAGCGTCAGACGCTCTGGAGAGCGTGGGTAGCGTCGGACACTCTGGAGGATGTAAGATGACGGGCGTTGGATTTTCTGGGGGTCCGACGCTACCTCCTGGTCTCCAGGGCGTCCAACGCTACCACCAATCCTCTAGAGCGTTCAGTGGTACGTCCTGCTCTTATGGTGTCTGATGCTTCCCCCTGCCCTTCAGGGAATCCGAGGCAATCCTGCTGTTCAGACTGTCTGACGTTACCCCCCCGTCCTTCAGGGTGTCCATTTACGGTGTCCAAGTCTACCCTCAAAAGATCAGAGGGAGTGCATTAAGTACCTCTCCACTCCTCGTTCCCCCGAGCCACACGGGCACAGTAAGCCGTCGGTCCCGATTGCTCTCTATGATCACATAGACGGCGGTCGTTACATAACCTTGTCAGAGGCCTGCTCCTTGCAGTAAGTGGTTTAAAAACTCTAACACCAGGGTTCATCGGGTCGTTGGGCGACTTGGTGTACCACTCGAAGACGAAGAAGTTCCCCCGAAATGCAAAAAAAGCCATAATACTAAACAAATCTAGGATTTCGGCCAAAATCCTAGTTTTTTGGCCAAAATCCTAGGTTTTTGGCCAAAAACCTGGATCAGCTTAGGACGATGGTCGAAGGAAGTCTACGATTCTGCCATCTGCCGGCTTTTGGCCAAAAACCTAGGTTTTTGGCCAAAAACCTAATTCTGCCATCGTACTGCGACACATATATCATGGCGATATCCCTTGCGGGGTAGGCAGAGCGTAATCGTCTGTATCTCCGTCGTGACAGGTTGTAAGCCTGTCGTCTAAAATTGCAATACAAATATACTCATTTCTCACGGCACCCACGGGAAAGATATGGGACTATGTTATTTTAAGCCGGCACCACACGGCAACCACACTGTAAGTAGGTTTACCCCAGTTATATTATTTCAAGTAGGCTGTATTGAAGTAGGCTGTCTCCACACTTTCCACTTTACCACAGATAAGCATATCTAAGACATGTCCACGCCCGCAACTCTAGGGTGCAATAGGGAGGGACAGGGGGAGGGTATGACGTTTTACTTAAGCTGGTATCAATGTAGAGCATCAGGAAAACTCAGACTGTCGAGGTCACCTTTACGCAGCACCTTACGTACCTATAATTGAAAAGTGGGTGCCTATGTTGTCGTGTGATGCCAACTTATAATAGCATCACCCCAAATCTACCCGTGGGTGTAGTACAAAGCGACTAGGGGTTAATTATCTAGGGAATGGACTGCAGCGTTCCTTGTGGATCAAAGACAAAGGCACTGCGCCAATCCACCTGCCTAGCGTAGTGAGTATGGCAATACCCCCCGAGAAGGGGAGGCCCATGTCCAGCAATGGATTGTTGTAGCCGTTAAGTTTATGGTTACCTATGTTGATACCTTAGACACAAAATAGAAAGTTTACAAAAGGATCACTCGACCTTATTTAGGACTTTTGCGATTGTCGCTTGTTACACAGCCAGGGTTTCTACTGTCAAAAATCTCAAAGTATAAAAAAAATCAAAACAACAAATCTGATACAAGAACGTCATATGATTCTGAGCCAATTTTAATCCAAGAAATATGACGTTCGTGCGTGACAATAATCTTCTTAGTTAAGGTGGGCTTAAAAACCAAGCGACAGCGACAACGACGCGCGTCGTTGCCGCTGTCAAATGACTGGTTTGTATGGGTTTGTATGGGGAACCAGAAAAACCGAGCGACGGCGTCGTTGCGGCGCGCCACGACGCCGTCACGTTGACAGCGCGCTGAGAAGCTTAGAGTTTGTATGGGATGCGGTCGGGTTTTTCTACAAGACCACAGCGACAACGACGCCGTCAAAATTTGACGGCGACAACGACGCGCGTCGTTGTCGCGTCGCTTGGTTTTTAAGCCTATCTTTACTGAGTTCCCCTGCCTGAGGTTCCAGTTAAAGTCAGTAAGCGTCAAAATTTTCGCTAGTACTGAGTACCTAAGCCATTTGTAAAGGCACCCCGCGCGTCGTTTATCTATTTTGTGCTTTAGAATTGTCTAAAAATGGTACTATCACACGAATATAACGCCTAGCCTTACACAAATAGCAATATAATACTGGTGATGCGAATGTCTTGGCTCCGATTTATCTACGGGCGCTAGCTCGACCTTTCTCTACATAAAAATAGAACTGAAAGATCGGGCTCTCTGTAAATCTTGATATTAAGTCCACTGGCCGTGAAAATTTCATTTTTTCCTGCTAATAGAAAGAGAATAGTTGATTGAGATTAACTAATCTGCAGGGATAGTACCTAAAATATGGCCTGATACTCTTATAAATTACCGCCATAGTGTTAGTTATGTGGATGCAAATCCGGACCCATTGCGCGGCTTAGAATAGCATCACCCCATTTCTTTTCCGCGGAAGTTGTACGAAGTGACTGAGGGACTATTACAATTTTATCTAGGCTAACAACCTGTAAGTAACTAAAGTGATACACGATTTTCTGATACTGCTTTTTATTATTTAAATATTTTTCTGACGTGGCGAATTGGTGATATCTACAGTATTTTTACACTTATTAACGCTCTGCCTACCCTGCAAGATATGCGAGATACGTGTATGTTTTTGTATCTGGTCCTTTCTTTTCCGCTTGATTAACTCGATAAACCTCACCTGCCACTCTGAAGGTCGTGAGTTCGATCCCCACACAAAACAAATATTTTGTTACAACTATTTTAGGCATGTCTGGGTGTTGATGTTGATTTATCTAGACTTCAAAAATATTGCTATGTAATGCTTGTATTATTCAGGTCCCTACGTAGTTCTTAAATTAGATTCTTTGTTTGTTCAAGTAGTTATACTTAGGAGGGGCAGTCTGTTTATATTTCAGCAATATTTTTGATACTTGAAGCATCATCAATTGTCTGAACTCATATTATCTGACTGGATTTAATGCATTCGACAAACATTACGCCTTTACCTCTTACTGGGTAGGCAGAGCATTTACGACCGTAAATGCCACAAATACTCCAGGGCCGTTTCAAATATACTGTGATTCACTACAGTGACAGATTCTCACCTAAAACTGTAAAACACATACAGTTGATTAAGTCAAGTATCTGATCGTATCTCACCGTGCAGATAATTATAAAGGTTATTGTTGTGTACATTATTATTATTAGCATTTCATACCCTCTATCGGCGTTACACCATGTTATAGCTAAATGGGGCTTTTTCACGCAATCTTTACATTAGCTCATGGAGCTACCTTCCCATTGACTTTAACAATGTGAGCTTGACTATAAATAAACAATTAAGTACACTGTGATTTGGTCTGTTTTCCTATTTTATGGGTGCTTCTAAAGTACGGCCATTCGAATAGGCCATATTTGACAGATGTTAAACCCATACTAAAAATTAGTGTTTGCTGCAGGCAATATTCCTGATTTCTGCAGTATACACATCTGTTTGTATGAAGTTTTAAGTTTGTTTTTCTCCGCATGTAAACTAGATGTATTTTGGAAATAAACGGTGATCTATTAGTCTAGTAACTAACGTCAATAGCTGGTTATAACTATTCGGATTGACCCATGAAGCTGAAAATCGGCATGTAGGTACTTCTTGACCTCCTGATCAAAATTAGACATGGAACCCAGCGGGCACCACCCCCCTTAACCTTTTACCACCCCCCCTCTTTTACAAGGCGTAACTTTTGAAGTAAATGACTTGGAGGGTCGTTTTTATTTCATGTCGTGCGTGACATCTCACTTGAAGCTTATTGTGTCCTCAAAATTACCCTTTAGGCCCCCCGGGGGGCCCAAAAGCCCGAAAAGTGGGGTGTCCCGTCCTCATATGAGATTTTTTTATAAATATTATTTAAAGATATTTTAGGTTTTTTGCAACATGTGTCTAATTCCGCAACTTTTGATACCGCTCGGGAGTCGATAGCTTGAAAATAATAAATCTCATATGAGGACGGGACACCCCATTTTTGGGGCTTTTGGCCCCCCCGGGGGGCCTAAAGGGTAATTTTGATGGCACAATAAGCTTCAAGGGAGATGTCACTCACGATATGAAATAAAAACTACGTCCTCCAAGTCAATTACTTCAAAAGTTGCGCCTTGTAAAGGAGGGGGGGCGGTAAAAGGTTAAGGGGGGTGGTGCCCGCTGGGTTCCATGTCTAATTTTGATCAGGAGGTCAAGAAGTACCTACATGCCGATTTTCAGCTTCATGGGTCAATCCGAATAGCTGTGACGTTAGTTACTAGACTATATCTGTCTATAAATCATACTAGAAGACATGTCAACAAAGAAAATAGACCTTAAAGTTATAGCATGTTAATATGATTTTGTCATTTGTCAAATATTGCTTATTCGAACCCCTTGGTCCCGGCAGCCCTGGAACTGGAACAGACGTACTGAAGAAATTAAAAATTTAGCTTTCGTTGCCAACAGACATGATAGACCAGTTTGTTAGTAATTTCTGGGTTGCCCAAAGGGTCAAAACGGGACTCTACTGAGACTTCGCCGTTCGTCTATCTGCTCTTTTGTAAATTGATGATCATAAGAAATTTAAAATTTTACATTAAAAAACTTAAAAAATTAATAGGCCTTCCATACAACAGAGGTGATTATTGATTGATATTTTTTTATAAATGAATTTGTCTCCTACTTAGCCTTAACATGAAAACACCTCGCTCTTGGTCTCTCTTGATTGATTAAAATTACAAATATATCATGATTGCTCCGTTAATGTGATACTGTATTCTATATTTATCTACATTTTGTCTTTGATCGTGCGTGATCGAAATAGCTTTTCTTTCAATTTTTTCGTGTAGGTACTTATTTTTCCACAATTTTACCTTATCCGGTTTCCTTCCATATTTCGTTTCGATGTTTTATTATTTTTGACAAGCATATACTTCGTTTCATGTTTGTATTGCGGGATAAGATACAAAGTAGGTAAATAATAGTGAGCAGAGCAGAATATCTACTTATGATAGGTATTTACACACACAATTGTCTACTGCTGGACAGGGGCGTAATTTTACTTACTTTAGATAAACTATTACATGTTTATCAAAAGTAAACAAACTAGAACTCTAGAAATATTTTTTACATAATATGTTCTACTAGAACTAGAAATATGTGAAAGAAATGTATTTTATTTACATTTATTTCTATCACTTTCATCAAGATGGATTTCTGCAAAGTAACGCCTGATACTATTTACTTTGATAAACTCTCACTACGCTTGGCAGGAGGATTGGTGAACGCTGCGTAGTGCCTTGGAACAAGGAACGCTGCTGCTCATTCCCTGGAATATTATCCAATAAATAACAGCTTTTTAAAATTAGGGTAATGCTGTTTCAAGTTACTATTATCATCTTCAAAGTTGACATCACCTAGAAAAAAGTATGCCATTGATAAAATATTTCAAGCGTATTGCGTCGCCAAAAGGCAAAATGGTTTTTTCTCAGTAATACAGTAGGTTGGCTATATCTAGGTAATCGTTTATTATTTAGTGTTCTGCTAAAACAGCATCACCCCATTTCCTTCCCGCATCTGAGAAGAGGTGATTACGGACTCGTCGTGTGTATTTACATACTGACAACCAGTCACTATCGTGATGTATGGAATTTCTGCAGTTGCTCCCAAATATTTGTCCCACGCGACTATAGCGACCGTATTACGGCGCCAAATACTCTGCCTACCCTGCAAGCGATGAATGTGTGATATACGTATGTGTCTAGCTATGTAATCGTATATGTTGTCTTGAACTAACACAGGTTTGTGAAAGGAAAATAAATATGTTAGGAAAATACGTCTCCCAGCGTTGCGTATTTACTTTACGTGGTGCGCGTGACTGGGCCCGTAACTTATACGTTTTCATGGCGGCCCGGGCTGTGAATGTGGTGTGGTGGTGTGGATGCTGGATTAGAATAGCATCACCCCATCCTTTCAGAGGTGTCGTAAAAGGCGACTAAGGCATGAATTTTGGAAATAGGCAGCAGCGCGCATTGTGAATTCATCATGTCACCAACTTTTTACAAACAACTACCAGAAGACTTATTTCATACCACACCAAACTTCAGAAAACCAAGCGTCAGTTATTATTACGGCCTACTATTAACATTTCAATAGGCAAATGCCATTTGCTCGTACTTTTCACTCAATAGCGAAAGCATAAAGTCTTGTCCTAGTTAATCATTCATAGCATACAGAAACTACGCTAATTATGTTTCACGGCTTCATTCGACGCGATTTATTGTTTACATAGTGTAGTTTCGTCTCCACGTACAAGCCTTGCACGGATATTTTAAAAAACAAAAATCAATTTGAATCGATTTTACAATATTCGAATTCAAATCGATTTTTATTGGTAAATTTTTTCATTTTAAGATGGCAACACTGCCAACCTACCCCTGCTCATCCACCCCTCCCATTGTACCCTTCCGGTCTGACATTCACTCTTTGACTCATTCGTCGTTTCCGTGCTCAGGCCTTCGCACGTTTCTTACTCCTGCGCCACAATTTTTTGAAAATATTTAAAATAAATTAAAATGGGAAAAAGAAAATCGGACTCCAGTGAAGTGCTACGTCAAAAAATCCAAAAATTGGAAGAAATGGTTCGAAATTCAAGTCGACGTCGTCGTCGTATAATACCATTATCATCCTCGTC
Organism: Phthorimaea operculella; assembly: GCA_024500475.1. Lineage (NCBI taxonomy): Eukaryota > Metazoa > Arthropoda > Insecta > Lepidoptera > Gelechiidae > Phthorimaea > Phthorimaea operculella. The sequence goes on from JANFCV010000215.1 coordinate 721,907, forward strand.
GGAAAATGATAATTCTGAAGGTGAGTGTTACAAATATCTTATATTTTAAACCTTTCAAAAAAGTGATGCGAGCTGCCGACTCGAGGCTGTCTCTGTCACTGCACTGTAATGATACGGGCTACCGATTCGAGGTAGTTACTATCACTAACATGCTTTCGATGTGATGCGAGCTGCTGCTTTGAGGCTGACTCTGTCACGCAAAAAGTGATGCGAGCTTCCGCTATGAGGTCGACTCTGTCACTCTAAAACACTTACCTTAGCTTCATGAAGCTTGGTTGAAACAAAAAACTAATTCCGGAATGCAATCTTGCAGATGACATTCGTGAGGCGCCTGCCACTCCCGACCCGCCACGGCGCTCACCGCCACGGCGCTCACCGCCACGGCGCTCGCCGACCAACCCTGAACCAAGAAGATCAGAGACATCTAGGCGTGAACGATCAGCGACTCCATCATCGCCCCAGCGTGATTCACCCACTGCATCGGCACCACCGCCTGGTTCTCCTATTTTTCCGGTATCTTCAGCCTCTAAGGTAACCACCACTGAAGAGGTACATTAGGAGCAAGAAAATGCTCCAGAATTAGACGATGATATCTTGCAAATTTTGGGCGATGCCCCAAAAGTAGACACTCCACTCGGAGATCCTATACATAAAGATTTAGCAAACAGATGGCAGGAAATCTTGCTCAAAGGGCTCAGTAAGGAGATGAAAGACAAAATATCCTCAGAATATTTAGTCCCAAGTAACGTTGAGCTCCTATTAGCTCCTGCTTTAAACCCGGAAGCAAAAGCGGCCCTTCAGGATGCAGCCATTAAACGTGACACGAATATGATGTATAGGCAGAAACAACTAGGCACCGCCATTTCTGCCCTGGCCTCTGTTGCAAACATGTTAATTTCTAATGAGACAAGTAAGCAGAAATTGCTTAAACCAATAAGTGACGCCTGCCGCCTGCTGTGTGATGTTCATTTCAGTGAAACGAGAACGCGAAGAAACTTCGTAATTGCTTCTGTGAACTCTAACCTCAAGGACACACTGATTGGTACGTCACGCGACAAGTTTTTGTTCGGTGAAAATATCTCTGAAACATTAAAGACAGCCAAAACTATACAGAGGTCAGGAGAGGTGTTGAAGAACCCCCCGAAAAGAAATGTCTTCACTAAAGATAATTTTGCCCTTAAAAACAACGGAAACCGTTTAAACTTCAAGACGCAGCAACATCGCAAGACGGACAACAAGTTATCCAGCGACAACGGCAGAGGTCGACCGACTCAGCGAGCACCAGCGAGAGGGAGGAACACACGCAAGAACGATCGCTCGCCCCCCGCCGCCGCCGCCGAGGAGGACTCCATATCAGAGACGTTAAACGAGGTAGGTTACGCAGGCAGACTTCAATATTATGTCAATAAATGGTCTCTTATCACTTCTGATAAGACTTTATTATCCTGGATTCGAGGTTATAAAATACCGTTTAAATCTATGCCTACTTGTTCAGTTTTTCCTAGTTATCATCCAAAATCTGACGTAGATCGCAAAGAATTTGATACATGTATCAAAGATTTATTAAAAATTAATGCAATTTCACCATGCGATCACGTGAAAGATGAATTTTTATCGAGTATCTTTCTCGTGCCTAAGCCAAACGGTAGCAAAAGGTTTATTCTGAATCTAAAAAATTTAAACAAGTTTGTTGACACAAAACATTTCAAAATGGAGGACTACCGTACTGCAGCTAAACTCATCACAAAAGATAGTTATATGGGCTTATTAGATTTGAAAGACGCATACTTTTAATCCTATCCATAAATCACATAGAAAGTACCTCCGTTTTCAATATGATGGTCAGTTGTACGAATTTAATTGCCTACCGTTCGGCTTATGCACGGCCCCCTATGTTTTTACCAAACTTCTAAAACCTGTCATAGAATACCTTAGATCACAAACTCTAATGTCTGTTATTTACTTAGACGATATATTTTGTTTAGGAATGAACTATGTTGAATGTTATGATAACATATTACGCACTAAAAACCTCTTGGAAGATCTCGGTTTCAAAATAAACTATGAAAAAAGCCAATTGATACCGTCAACAGAAATTAAATTTTTGGGGTTCATTTTTAATTCCGAAGAAATGATTATGAAACTACCCGATGATAAGAAAATAAAAATTAAAGATAAAATATATACTTTTATGAATTTACGTAAATGTAAATTAAGGGATTTTGCCAAGCTTGTAGGTTTATTAATATCAGCATGTCCCGCTATACAATATTCATGGCTTTATACCAAAACTTTTGAGCGTTATAAATATAAAATTTTACTTCAAAATCCAAGTTATGAGCAGATCATTTACTTGAGTGATCATTTAAAACATGACATGTATTGGTGGCTAAACCACATCGATCATGGGTTTGTTCCCCTTAAAAGTACTAAATATGAAATAGAAATATATTCTGATTCATCGTTAACAGGTTGGGGGTCATTCTCAGAGGGTAAAGAAAGCTATGGGTATTGGAAACAAGATGAAAAGACAGCACACATTAATGAATTGGAACTGAAAGCTGCTTTTCTTGCCCTAAAATGTTTTGCCGATCAATTGCACGCTTGTGATGTTCTCCTAAGATTAGATAATGTAACTGCAATTTCATGTATTAACAGAATGGGTAGCATTCAACATAGTCACTTAAATAAAATTTCTAGAGAAATCTGGGAATGGTGCGAAAAGCGTAAAATTAAAGTATTTGCGTCATATATACATACAAAAGATAATCGCGAAGCGGATTCTTTATCAAGGAAAAAATTCCAAGACACAGAGTGGGAATTAAATGATCAAGCATTTCATGATATAGTTCACTGTTTTGGTTATCCAGAAGTAGACTTATTTGCCAGCCGTTGTAACACTAAATGTTATAAATATGTTTCTTGGAAGAATGACCCTGAAGCGTGGAAAATTGACGCCTTTACCATTTCCTGGGAAAATATTTATTTTTACGCTTTCCCACCATTCGTGTTAATTACTAAGGTTCTACAAAAGATTATACAAGAAAATGCGGAAGGAATTGTAGTAGTTCCATATTGGCCAACCCAACCTTGGTTCCCTGTTTACCAAAAATTGTGCATTTCTGAACAAATCATATTTGAACCTGAAGTCAATTTGCTTATCTCTCCTTTCAGGCGCTGCCACAGCCTGCACAAGACACTGCGATTAGTTGCCGGGAAGCTTTCCGCCAGGCATTGTTGAAAAGAAACCTATCACCCAAATCAGTGGATATTATGTTAGCTTCTTTAAGTGATAACACATATAAACAATATGATTGTAGTATCAGAGCTTGGATAAGTTATTGCAGTAAACATGATTATGATTATTCTCAAACATCTGTTTCAGTACTTCTAAATTTTCTGACAGAAATTTATGAAAAGGGGGCCAAATATGGAACTATCAATTCCTACAAATCTGCAATTTCTTTAATAACTGGTGATTCATTTGACGATGACAGAATTAAGCGCTTTATGAAGGGAGTTTACAGGCTAAGACCTACAAACCCAAAATATGATTTGACATGGGACCCAAGCATCGTACTTAATCACTTAGCGCTTCAATACCCTAATGAAACACTTAGCTTGGAAACTCTCTCTAAAAAAAGCTTCAACTCTCTTGGCTTTGGTGACTGCACATAGGGTTCAAACATTCGCTGCAATAAAAATAAGTAATATTTCAATTGAAAATTCTTGCCAAATTGTTATCAAAATCCCAGATCTCATTAAAACATCCAAACCTAATTCATCCCAGCCGGTATTAAAGCTACCTTTTTTCAATGAACGTCCCGAAATTTGTCCTGCTAGATGTATTCAAGCTTATATAAATAAAACATCAACAATTCGTGACAGTAATAATGACTATTTATTCATTAGTTATAAGAAACCTTATTCTAAAATTAGTTCACAAAGATTAAGTCATTGGATTAAGGATACCCTTTGCAGCAGCGGTGTAGATACGTCGGTCTTTAGTGCACACAGCACTTGTCATGCAGCAACATCAACAGCCAAGAGATTAGGCATAAGTTTAGAAGTAATAAGAAAAACAGCAGGTTGGAGTAGTAATTCTTCCGTTTTTGCCAAGTTCTATAATAAGGAGATTGTTTCCCATTCCAATCAATTCGCTTTATCGATACTTTCTTGTACAGATTAACCTGAAATGATAAAATTATATTAATTATGCACGTCGTGTTTATTACACAATAATAATTTGTTTACATAAAACATTCTTACCTGTTTTATTTTGTCTACCTTCAATTTTACAGAAAAATAATAACATTTTATTTCCTTCATGGGTGGTCTCTGAACATCCTACACTATGTAAACAATAAATCGCGTCGAATGAAGCCGTGAAACATAATTAGAGATCAAACGAACTTACCTGTAAGTGAAGTTCGATCACAATTATGTGAACGGCTTCATTCGACGCGATTTATGCACACACACCCACCCTGTTTTCACATTAAAATCTTGAACCCATCCCACACACACAAATTTTACTTGTAAGAAAGTAGAAAATTGTGAATAAAATGTTATCTGCTATAAACTAAATGAGTCAAAGAGTGAATGTCAGACCGGAAGGGTACAATGGGAGGGGTGGATGAGCAGGGGTAGGTTGGCAGTGTTGCCATCTTAAAATGAAAAAAATTACCAATAAAAATCGATTTGAATTCGAATATTGTAAAATCGATTCAAATTGATTTTTGTTTTTTAAAATATCCGTGCAAGGCTTGTACGTGGAGACGAAACTACACTATGTAAACAATAAATCGCGTCGAATGAAGCCGTTCACATAATTGTGATCGAACTTCACTTACAGGTAAGTTCGTTTGATCTCTAATAATCCTTCCCTGATAGGGGAATGCTTTCTAGCTTACCACGCCTGGTAGCTAGATTGCATTTACAGGGAACGCTTTTGCACACTCTCTGGATTCATACCTAAGTTCTACCACTATACTATCTTTCACTATACCTTGAAACACCACGGATAGAAATTGTTGTTGCTATTGTAAGCTCCACACGACAAAGTTGTTTAAAATTAGCAGGTGTGATGACATCACTACCCTGTTTGTCAGGTTTGTTGTAATTAAACTAACCCCAGCGAGGTAAAGCATCGGTCTCCGTCACCAGGGGCGGAATTAGTATTCCCATAAGGGAGACATTCTAGGAATCACATTTTGTGGAATGTTCTTTGTTGTGTCAGTCAATACAAATAGTAGGTACCTAGTACCGTCTATCAAAACCTGTAGTAAGCGTAGTTTTGTTTTACCGTGAGGAGACGGCTTAGAATGCTAAGAAGAAAAACACACGTAAAGTCTGTTTGCGCGTTATGTTTGCGCTGCGTTACGCATGCATAAGAACAATACGAATTTCGACATTATTATGGTACAAATACGGTTTATGTCAAACGATTTGACAGACGCATCAGTTACGCGTGTCTCTAGCCTGATTTTTATCGGTAGTGCCTTCGTTTAGCCGTGTAAAGTTCTTTATAACTGACTAAGGGAATGGGCAGCAGTGCATTCTGTGAATGCAACATCTTGCACTGCAGTCGTTATTTTGCCTGCCAACCGTGGTGAGAGCATGGCATTATCATATTACCGTCCAATAAGAAGAGGGTATGCCTAGGAGTGAAATGATCCATTCTACCAACTAATAAGAACAATGTTTACTTTTTGGTCACCTAAAATACAACATACACCATGAATACACCATAAAAGTGATTCCATTCACTGTTTAAAGACTGTGAACAACAGATTCTTTTCTGTGATTTTGCAGGTGGGCCCAACCTATACATATTGATAAGGAAAATAATCCTGTACAAACAAAGTTTGCTAACACCCCCCGATTCAACCCTGGCGCCCAGCCTTGACATGCCTTCAAAACGCTAGGAGGGGCCCATATATTGACTTCCATTATAATTGACTAGCTATTTTCCAGCGGGTAGGTCGATAATTTGTAGGTTTTTATGTGTCTCTCTAAGGGTAGGTGGGGCTTCACTTCTACCTAATAATAGGGAAGGTGTATTCATATACCTATTTTGTTCAAGTTCGTTTCAGATTTAATGAGAAAATCATTCAGGTAAGTGTATGGGGGTGTATACGACCGAGCACGAGCGATAGGGGTAGGTAAGTTACTTCAGGGTCGGAACTCACCTATATCTCATTCATTTATCGATACAATATTAGATTTTTGCTCTCACAGTTCTATTACAAATTAGAAAGACGGCCATTCGATTAGGCCATATTAACAGATGTCAAAATCATGCTATAACATGTTTAAATTACTTAATCGTTTTATCAATAACATGGTATAAATATGACAAAAAATTCTGTCTTATTTCTACAAACGAATGTTAGCTTACACATAAAAATTCTGTGACATAATTAAAACTGTCATATATCAACATGTATTCTTTTGAAAATTATAGGCATGTACAGACAGTAATTAGTTCATACCACAATGACATATTCTTTTCAAAATTATACGTACAAACAATAATCAGTTTTTACAACCATAACAACAGACTAATAATACGCACTCCACGCGCAAGGCACAAAATAAGTATTTTCCTAATAAAATATTCAATCTTACTATGGAAAGTGGGAACTATCTACACGTATAGTTACATACACCATACATACATTACATTTTTACAAAATAGAGAGGTAACAGAAGGTTCACTCGACCCTATTTAGGATTTTTGCAGGGTTGCTACTGTCAAAAATATCAAAGTATAAGAATATCAAAATAGCAAAATTTTTATACAAGAACGTCATATGATTAGTTCATAAGCCAATTTTAATCCAAGAAATGCCGTGTGGTGCCGGCAGAGTAGAATAGCACCACCCCCTCTCTTTCCGGGGGGGTCGTAAGAGGCGATCGAGGGATAAACCCGACCCAAACAGCCAGGGCCAACCGTATGGTGGCGTTAATCCACCACAAAAGCATTCCCAAAGAGGGTTGACGTCAGGTAGGCGGCCGGTCGTAAATTTCAGCCAAATCCTTTTGCAACACGATTTCGTGTTCAACGAAAAGTGTTGCGCCGACCCCAAGTAATTGGGATAAGGGCAGGAAGATGATGATGAAATGACGTTTGTGGCAACAGTCTTCTTAGTTACCTAGAGTTCCCCTGAGATTTTAGTTAAAGTCAGTAAGCGTCAAAATTGTCGCTAGTACCTACTGAGTGAGCCATCTGTATAGGCGCCCCACGCGCTGTTTCCCTAGTTTGTGACATTTGTACATAACTTCTGTCGAGTAGACATTTATTGTACAAAATGTGACGTAGTTTACTCGTATGTTGTATCCATTAGACGAGAAACACACGCAACGTCTGTTTGTGCGTTATTTTTGGGCTGCGTAACGCATGCGTTGGGACAACGCAATGCCACCTTATTCTCATACATAATTATTCTTGTCAAATAGTTTGACAAATGCTTCCGTCAACGCGGCGTTGTGCTATATTTTTACGCTAACGGATGCGTCTGTCAAACCGTTTCATATAAACCGTATGTGTAAGAAAATAAGGTGGAAAATCGTATTTTTCAAATGCAACGGATAGGGCTGCGCAAAAATAACGCATCAACGGACGTTATGTGTGTATAGCGCTTCAGGGGTCGGAAATATGGGGCTGGAATAAGATTTCTATCGACCCCGATCTGCGATTGATTTTGTATGAGACGTAATTTTTTATGAGATTTGCTATGAATGCTATGACGAATGTGGATGTTGAATTTTCTACGAAAGAAAATCCCAGCGTCTAGGGTGCAAGCTCCACAGAGGAGACGAAAGACGCAAGATGTCAAATGTCAAACAAGTGATCGTCGGAGACGTGACACGCGCGAAATCGCGACGCTTGTAACCGTTTCCATATAAAATGTATGAAACAAAACAGAAGTGACAAAGCGACACTCGTGAGACGCGCGTCGAATCAATAATGGATGACGATCGTTTGTCTGACAGATGTCATGTTGTGCGCCGCGTCGCGCTTCTATTCTGTGTAGCTTACCCCCCTATGACAATCTTCATTTTATCCTCACGTAGCGTGTTGCTACGGCTACGGTGTAGTATTTCTACGAAATCTTCGTAGCATTAATACAACAGAGCACCAAATTGTCATTCGAAAGGTTTCATTTGTCTATGATTAATACAAAGAACAAAATGAAGTCGCTTTTTGCGGTTCTGTTTGTCAAGGACGGACACCGCTAGATAATTCTAAAATACGCAACAAAAAAGAGTCATTTAAGAAAGGGTTTAATTGAGTAATTCATATACCTATGCCAGGAAACCAACTTATTCCCACCACGGGAAACCAAATAATAGCAGGTGCAACCACTGAGCGGGTCTCTAGTGTGTAACATAATATTATACTAAGGAATCACGTCAAGTACATTGTTCGAAGAAATGAAGCTAGCATGAAAACTTGGTAAATTCTAGGAATATTATAATATTCAGCCATATTTAACCTGAAAGCAAATATTGGAATACCTTAGAAGACTTGTATTATTAATAAAAGCGGAAAATATTGTAGCTCAAAGTCTTTTGCTTTGATAAGTATACGTTTTAAAACTTTTGAGTTTAATGAGATTTTTAATGCATTTACAGTGCTATAAATTATTCTTATAATTTGATAATCGTTGCTTCGTGACGAGTATCAAGAAGTTTAGAAATTCATCAGGGTTCGCCAGGCGCCTGTAGCTCAGTAGGTAGAGCAGTGGGACGGTACTTCACGGCCCCGGGTTGAAGTCCAGGCGGTCGCTAATGAATTTATTTTCAATCTATTGGGATTGTAAACCACTCACAGTGCTATATTATTCTCACAAGTGAAAATAAGAAATAGAAAAAGTGTCATACATCGACCGGGAATCGAACCCCAACGTAAACGCCCCACCGCTCTGCCACTGAGCTATCGATGCACCGGTTGATAAATGCCAAATTTTCTATCTCTTGATGCTCGTCTCCAAGCGACGATCCAGTGACATCTGTAGAAAGTATTTAGAACTTACTACATGGCTAGTCCACATTATGAGTGAAATTCAAACCATATGATGAAGCTTGCTTAATCAATCTATTGGGATTGTAAAGCACTCACAGTGCTAATTATTCTCACAAGTGAAAATAAGAAATAGAAAAAGTGTCACACATGGACCGGGAATCGAACCCGGGCCGCATGGGTAAACGCCCCACCGCTCTGCCACTGAGCTATCGATGCACCGGTTGATGCGGCCCGGGTTCGATTCCCGGTCAATGTATGACACTTTTTCTATTTCTTATTTTCACTTGTGAGAATCAGTTATGTATGTGAATATTATGTATTTATGTATGTATGTGGATAAAAACATTGATATATACATACGTGAAATACACATATCAATAAACAAAGTACTTATCTGCGTCCTAAATTTGTGCCAACAGATTTACCTCGAATACAAAGGATTAAAGGTTAAGCTAGTCATGCCTGAGATAAAAACCTTTGCGAATATTACATATTAAATACTGAAGCCTAGTAAGACTTGGATTCGATTTCCCCGGAGGATTTCAATTGATTTCCAGCTGAAAGTACCCCAACTCCCTCCGGGGCCTCCGGGACTGCCGAAAACAAAGTAGATAAACAATTACATTCGTTTACCCTTTTTCCAAAGTGTTATTCTATTCCGCTGAACGGTTTCACTGCCTGACTCGGCGAAACGATTCCCGCCTGGATATTATTCATTCATCCGCTCGCCGCTCTGAAGGCTTTCAGCAAAACCACAGTACCTAATACTTTTATACAATGTAACAGAGATAGGTCTTAATTTTGAATGACAATAGGAATAACGAGGGGGCAGAAAAGGCGCGCTAACTGCTGCTGTAATCTCATATTCATGTTCCGTAGTTAACGAAAAGGTTCGTTTGTGAACAATGGTTTTGAGTGTCACAAGGGTGCGAATAAGCGGGTGGGGGGTGCGGGGGGTGGGCCGGGGCGCGGGGCGGCGGCGGCAGACCGGGGCGCGCGACTGCGGCGAGCGAACGCCGCGCCGTTTTCCGCCGGAGCGGGCCAAACATAGGAACAGTGTGAAATCTCGTGTGGAAACATGGTCGTTGGTTGAAGTGTGTGCCAGCGTCGCTGCCTGTTGCGCCCGCTCGCACCAGTTGCCGCTTCTCGCTGCCGGCTCCGCGGGCGCGCCTTCTGCCCCCAGTCGATAAATTTTGGTAAGCACGCTTTCTTTTGTTGCCCAATAAGTATTTAATGGACCGACCCTACGTGATGAAAGGCACCAACCGATGAAGAATAATTTACCGCAAGTCATCCATGTACGCAGCCGCTATTTTGAAAGTTCGTGAAAACTGGCGCTAAAATTAGGGGCATGCTCAAGTCGAAACTCGTTATCAGCAACAACGTAGTAAGAACAAAGAAAACCGTAAAATAGGGCGTTTTATTTACAGAGCGGAAGTAAAAACATTTAACTTTATCTTAAAGAGACCCCGGACTTGATTTTACTTGACTCTGTCAATTTATCAGACGCTAAACTTTTCAGCTACCGAAAATACTAACGTGGTAAGGTAACTAAGGGTAGAAACCATGTTATACAACCATGTCCAAGGTCTACGAAAAGAAAGCAGCGGGCGTATGATAAACTGACACTAGGGCACATCGGGTCTTCCGTGGACTCAGTATCCCACAAAGGATCGAAATTCGAAACACACTTGTGCATTTGACGCAAAATTTTAGATTGTTTGAATATGACATTACAGAGTTTCCCATAAGTTGTCAAATCCCATACTATCTTAAATTCTGTGACTGAACTTAAACAGGCGTAGTTTGACCTATGACATGAACATGATGCAAGAAATAATTCCAAGCAACCAGAATCTAGATGCACAAATTAGGAAAACGGCGCGCTAGATGTTTCTCCGTCCTCTCTTCGTGTGGGGCACTGAGTCGTCGAAAGAACCAATGAAACCTGGTGTCAGAGTTGTACAACAACCTACTACAAGTAGCAGGCCTCTCACATGGTTGTGATACGTTTGCCGTCTAAATAGATGTAGAATCGTAGGTAAAAACCTTTGGGTAATATCATAAAAATTTCACGAAATCCTTCAGCCGCACATGACTACGCAAAGGATCAAAGGTTCTCTATAAAAGCTTTGCAGAAGTTGTGGGGACTGTATCTTTTTAAATCGAATAACGTTTGGAAAATCTCGTTCGGTCGCCATTCCCGTTTGGTCCAATGGAAATCCAACTTTGTGTGACACATTAGTTTCCTTCGCCCGTCACTAGCATCCGAGAAACCTTCCGGGCACTTTTGTTGTTGTATCACACGTTATAAATGGGTGGGTATTTTTCTATTAAATAATATTTTTACTTGAAATTCCATGGTCATTGGCTGATCATTCTTTTTTGAGGCTCTATGCTTTACAAGTTAGGGGCATCAATTCTCATCATCACCAACAGTGTAACCCAATGATCGACTAAATTCAAATCTATATTTTTTGGGGGGCACCCACATCCTACTTTTTATCTCTTGTTAGAGCTTTAAGACGATCGCGAAAGAAGCATAAAACCAACGGACAAAGCAACATTGTTATACTGGGAGCTGCTTCCAAGTCTTTCCCCTGAATAGAACTACAAATTGGCTACTTTGTCTCCGGTACTTTGCCTCCAAAGGAAAATAAGTACCTACAATATATCATGCCCATATCCCTTCCGGGTAAGGCAGAGCATAAACGGCTGTAAAATACGGCCATTTACACCAAGTAGGTATGACGAAAGTTTGAGAGTCGTTCAGAAGACTGTGTACCATAGTGACAGGATACCAGCCTGTCGCCTAAAATTGTTATACACATCAACTGTCAAATCCTTAAGTCGTTTCTTACGACACAAAGGAAAGTATGCCTTCTAAATCTAAGAAGATTCTACATAAGTAGCAAAAAATAGTATGGGGATTGGTGAAGTATCTTTACTTGAAGCGAAGGTCCCTTTGCTGGGAACTTTTTACCAATTTTGTCGATCTCTAAAATTAGAAAACTGCAAATTCCTAGATGATTGATGAAAGATTAAGTACCTTGTTGTATTGTTTGAGATGCTCTTTTTTCTTGACATAATAGAGCAAAGAAAAAGTGAAGTGAAATTACGAAACAAAACTACTAAATGAAGGTAAATCCGTACGTAAAACTAGCTCAACTATGATTAATACTACTCGGAAAGGGTTGTAATATCAAATTTACATTTCACATTTCACGTGTAGACCCGATAAACGTAGCGATGTGTGTGTGTGTACAAAGCGTGAAATTCTTAAACAGAGAGGTTGAAACTCTACCTAAGCCTTTGTATTTATATAAGTGACTCGTTTTTAAACTGAAACAATTTCGTTATCTATTTTTGATCGATTATCAACCTTTGAAATACAAACATCAAAAATACAAAAGTATTAAAATAAAATATACTAAACAAGATAAAGCAAATGACCTTAGAGACCCAGAAGGTTCACTCGACCCTATTCAGGATTTTTGCGGTTGTCACTTGTTACATAGCCAGCGTTGTTTCTGTCAAAAATCTCAAAGTACAAGAATATCAAAACAGCAAAATCTTATACAAGAACGTCATATGATTCTTGACGTTCGTGGCAACCGTCTTCTTAGTTACCTTGAGTTACCTTGAGATTCCAGTTAAAGTCAGTAAGCGTCAGAATCGCCGCTATTATTGAGTGAGCCATTTGTACAGGCTTCCTGCGCGCTGTTTTCCTAATTTGTGTAAGAAATCTGTGTCGAATCCTGTGAATGACTAATTTGTTTTGCATTACCAGCATTTTTTATTTTATTTATCATGTTCTAAATACGTCTCTTTGTAATCATATTATCTGTATTTTTACTGTGTCCAACGAACGCGAACGGCCGGGACCAGCAAATTTGCATAGGACCAGAAATGTTTCTCATTTTCCATGCGAATTCTAAGCACAGTTAAAATCCCTCTAATTTTGTATTCCATTATATCGCAATTGTTATTCAAATGCGGATTTAAAGAGTATTGGTATTAAACGGCAACTTGTAAATATTGTATTTACTTGGGTGACCTATATATTACGTCACTCACTAAACTTTTAGTTAAATAGAAATATTTTTAATTTTTGACCGCTGGAAAATATCTGTAAAACTGAAGGGCTGGGCTGGATATGTCGAGCGTTGGGAAACTCTGAAAAACTGAAGTGGAACTGGGTTAGACATGTCTGTAGCATGCACCCCGACAGGTGGGCTAAGATAGCTACGCAGTGGGTGTCTCATGATGGTCGTTGACGACGAGGCCGGTCTCGAAGAAGATGGAGAGATGACCTGAACTTAGTTTTTGGTGACTGGGAATCGGAAACTGAAGACCGAGATAGGTGGCGTAAAAGAAATGGAGACCTTTGCAGCAGCAGTGGGACACAGAATAGGCTACATGAAAAACAATATTATTTATAGGATGACCATGCAATTGTAACTACAGTTTGAACTAAAATTTTGTTACAATAATTAACAATTTTTGTCTTTGCCTCCATTTGATTTGACCTACACATATTTCTATAAGTCAAAATGTGTTATAAAGTTACGAGTTATAAATAAATAAGTGTATGTAGGTGACCTTTTGAGAGCATTTCGATGTTTTTTCACCGAGTCGATTTCGCCTCAAAAAGCTTTATTATAAGTTGAGTTGGAATTCGCCGAAACCTAACTTATTGATGGATTTTGCTTTGATTATTAAAAAGCCCTACAAAAAAAGTTTTCCAATTGACTTTCCTTGCTTCTTACCTTGCGTGTTTTAGGAGGTACATTATTTATTTAGGTAGGTACGAGCATAAATTATGGAGACGGCGGACAGTGCGCTTTTATAGATGGCTCACTCAGTACTAGCGACAATTTTGACTTTTACTGACACTTACTGTAATGAACTAGAATCACATAGGAACTCATATAACTAAGAAGATGGTTGCCATAGCCACGGACGTCATATTTCTTGGATTAAAATTGGCTCTGAACCCTATTACGTTATTGTATTAGATTTTGCTATTTTGACACTTCTTTAATTTGAGATTTTTGACAGTAGCAAACCAGCTATATAACAAGTGACAATCGCAAAAATTCTAAATAAGGTCGAGTGATCCTTCTGTAAACTCTCTAGTTTGTGGTACTACAAGTACGTGAATATTTATGGATTTTTTAATGTTTTTTTAGTTATTTGATTGAACAAGTTCATGATGTGGATAACATCAAAAGCATTTCGTAAATACTTACACAACATACAATAAACAACAATTTCAGAGACTTTCCCCCTTACTAACTTAACTGTATCAAAATCAATGCAACCCAAATATCAATTCAAACCAAAATTGTGGCGATTTTGCGAGGGTCAGCATGGTTCCTCGCCAGAATACAATTTGAATGGGAAACCGAGTAATACAATGGTAATACAATGGTAATTTATGGCAGTCAGCTAAGGCGTGTCGTTTAAATTTGCATCTCATATTTATCATAACTCCCTGCAGCATCAGGTAGGTATATTTTAGTGTTGATGAGGAAGCTTTTATGAGAAAGAGGAGGTGAAGAGGGGCGGGAGGGGTTGTGAGGTAACTAACTACCTACTGACCCATGAACCACGTGTCATCCTTTTTCATTGCGAGGTTGCAGGCTCAACCACCTGAATGCCCGAAAAGGATGATGGTTCCGTGCTTCGGATGGGCACGTTAAGCCGTCGGTCCCAGTTGCTGTCTATGATGGCGGTCGTTACAAAACCATGTCAGAGGCCTGCTACTTGCAGTAGGCGGTTGAAAAACTCTGACATCAGGGTTCATCGGGTCGTTAAACGACTCGGTGTCCCACATGAAAAGAAAGAGATTGCGAGGTTTTGTAAAAGATAGGTGAATAAACCCGAAACGGACTACACTAGACTTAAAAATCAAGCTTGAGTAATGAAAATTCGAGTGAACTTCCAAGATATTATTCCAAGTAGATATTTTTCTTTTATTATAGCTACGATTTCATGCTACAAAACTCTGTCGCAGGCAAACTATCACTTAGTGTGTTATGCCTCAATGCCACAGTGCCCTTCGCATGTCTCCCCGTTTTATCAAGAGCAGACAACTGAAAGTATTTTCAGAATCTACTCATTGTCTACCTTTGAAAGTTTATACCTAAATGTTTGCTATGACCTAAACGTAACCTCATAAAATCAATATTTATGAGACTGGGCCTACTATATTGTTTAGACATTTTAATGATAGTTATTTTATGCTGTTTTTATCAACCGACACCCTTTTTTTCAACGACTATTTGTAAACAGTGATAAAATCTGTTCTGTTTGTATAATTAAAAAGGTATAATATCCTGTTCGAAGTTGTAAGCATTGATTTTGTTTGTCATTATCATTTATTCCATAACAAAAATAATTATTATTTTCCATTAACACAAAGAGTCCACTGCCGGACATTGGCCTCCCCTTATAAGAGGGTATTGCTATAGGTGGAACCTTAAAGTAGACAGGTAAATCTAAGCAAGCTATAGAGTGGGCGTACCTATCGCCCCGCGCCGTGCTGTCAAAACAAAGCAGTTGTTCCATAGACCTAGGTCAAATGTATGAGAAGTTGTAGTGTCGTCACCGGCATTTTGCTACTGATGGAAAGAGTGGTTGTGTTCTTACTACTGTCACCCGTTCTAACTTTTTAGGCGCACTCTCTAGCATACAGGATGTAAAAAAAATCAACTGCAAATATTTTAATGCGTGAACCAGTCCATGAAACTAAACAAACTTTCCCCAAAGAACATAGGTCAAAATATGAAAAATAATTTAAACCCCACTACAAAATGTACCAGCCAAACCAGTCAGTTTGTATGGCAGTTCAAATTTTTTTTCAGGTTTCTATGGGGAAAGTCGTTCAGTTTCATGGGCTGGTTCACCCCGTAAAATTTTTGCCGTTGATTTTGTTACACCGTACTCTAAGAGCAGAACTTACTACGGTTTTCACTACCCACCATAGCTATGTTCCTTTGTGAATTTGTTTAGATTCATGGACTTAATGTCACACAAATATGACAGTGTTGGTTGGGCTGCTTGTTTGATATTACTTGGCCGATCCATGAAGATTACGTGCTTGTAATTTTTTAAATAACATATCTTGGTCAAAGATTGAACTAATATGTTGGTAATCATGTTAAGTTTTCTGTAGTTCAGTTCATACAAACATACATAGGTATATCACGGCTATATTCCTTGCGGAATAGACACGGAAACGGCTGTAATTGACAGCCATTTAGGCCACGTGTGAAAATGTTTGAGACTCATTCTTCTTCTTCTTCTTTTCGTGTGGGACACCGAGTCGTTCAACGGCCCGACTCATTTTGAAAACTGTGTAGCATCATAGTAACAGCCTGACGCCTACAATTGCAATACACAACTCTCAAATCCCTTAGTCCCTTTTAACGACACTCACGGCAAAGATATGGGGCATGGGGTGATGCTATTCTAAGCCGGTACCACAAGGTAATTTCTGTGTTCTATAGTTCATGTCGTACTTAAAACAAAAATGTACGTTTCTTGCAAAATTAAGCTGTATAATAGCTTCTAAGCCGCGAGTAATGTTGTGTGTAGCCGAGCGTGAAATGCGTAATTTCCCTTGCCCCGGCACGCGCCGCCATGTTGTTCTTACTAACTAAATAATCGAGCAAACGGAAGAAAAATTATAGATTAGATTAAAAAAGTAACGCGCAATGAAAATACTGTGACCTCTCAAGGTCAAACAAACGGAGCCCAGCGTTATTTATTTGATTATTTCATTATTGGGTTCCACGAATACGTCGCTTACGTTACGCCCAGATTTCTAATATTCCCGCGTAAGATACAAATATTTCGTAAATGCAGAATTAAAAGTTTTAGGTTCTACACATCCAGTAACTTTGTATTAAAAATATACGTAGGTGCTACCATAGTGTCATGTAAGCGACAAAAAGTTAATGTTTTTAGTTGAATGCCCCTGTTTCAAAAATAATTTCCACAATTATTATCGTAAATAAAATAAAGCCAAGAGAACTATGCAAGCCAATCACTCATAGAAAAAAAAACACGATTCATAACTGTGCTGACGACAAAACATCGTTAGAGCGTTCGCCCGCACGCTCACAAAAAAAAGCCAATTTCTGACAAAAATACTTCTTTAATGTGATGGTTTCTACATTATACGGCGATTGCAGCCGCAGAACAAGCCCTACTTAACAAAACAATAATTAATATAGATAATAAGTATAGTTTGCAATGCAAATTACAATTATTATTTTTGCAAGAATATCTTTTCATGCAAACTATAGGTACCTACATCAGAATAACTTTGCACACGTTTTTGGTGTTATTGTAATGCGTTATGATTTTTAACCTATTTGCTGTAAATTAAAGAAATGAATCATCATCATCTACCTGCCCTTATCCCAATTCAGTTGGGGCCGGCGCAACTTGTTTTGTGAATACATTGAATTCAAGAAATTAATGAAAGAACTAAAATGTTGGCCACTTTCGGTTCTAATTATTATAGGTAGCTTTTTCATGAGGTTTGTTGAGTTTAGTTGAACTTTAAGATAATCCCAGAATTGGATATTCTGATGTATAGTCAGCATGAAGAGATTTTTTTTCGTGATTTGGTGCTAGTCCGCTCGTTATTTGACGTTATTTTTGCACTTTTAACCTTATTCTCATACAAATATGGTTTATGTCAAATTGTTTGACAAATGATTCCGTCAACGCAGCGTCGTGCGATATTTTTGCGGTAACGGATTGATTCGTCTCTCAAACCGTTTGACATAAATTGTATTTGTATGAAAATACGGTGGCAAATCGTGTAGCGCTGCGCAAAAATAACGCATCAACGCACTGTTATAAAATAGCTATGTAAGTAAAACTGCTGAGCTTGCATAGATCCCCTCCTGAAATCTGAAATGCATAGTCATCTTTTTGAACCTAGTTCCCAGTCCCAGTCAGTCCGTCCTGAACCTCCGTGCGCGGCTCACATATTTTCTCTGAATCTTTTGTATTTCTAATTCAAAGTTTTATTATTTCAAAATCCTTTGTGTTTAATTAATTAATAATAAATTTAATTCTAGTTTCAAATAAATAGTTTTTTTTTAAAAAGCGCTGACGTCGGCCCCATATAACATTTGGTGGCAGCGCAAAGGGATTCCGAAAAATCCCTGGACTCCTCCGCGTAAAAACTTCTAAAACCTCAAAAGTGAAGTGAATTACCAATTAAAATAAAAGCTAATAAATCAAGTGACTAAAACTATTTTAAAAATCAAAGTGAATAAATTTCCTAATTCCAATCAAAACTACAAGTGTTGTGTTGGTAAAACAGTGCTAAATTATTTTCGAGGAAAATCTTTTTCCGATTTCCTTCTGGATTATGCATCTTCGTGGAAATAGTGGCAAAGGCTATGCCACTATGCACTTCTTCGTTGCAGTACTGTGAGTTCTATCTGTGCATTCTTATCACTTCCAGACTTTGCGTGGGCGCCGTATTGAATTTCTATGCCTCGATCCAGTGACTATTAAAGTTCAAGTGATATTATACAGGGTCTTTTCCCGTTACTTTTGATATGGTGAAAGGTGAAGAAAATAACAGTGAAAATAATAAAGACGATACCTCAAAAATCGTCATGGCGCCGATAGATTTGAACATTCTTCTAAAATTCATCAACAAATTCGATGGAACTCGTGAAAAACTTAACGCTTTTATAACTAACTGCAAAATGCTATCAAATTGGCCGATGCTACTCAAACAGACATTCTCTTCAAGTACATTCTGAGCCAGCTAGAAGGAAGAGCTGAGATCGCGTGCTCCATAAAAGACTTCGATAAATGGGACCAATTAGAAACTTTTCTTTTGGAAAATTTTGGGAAAAGAAACACTATGCTCATTTGCTAACCGAACTCCAAACTTCAAAGCAACTGCCTAATGAGCCAGCCAACCACTTCGGGCTCCGCGTAGAGACATGCCTGAGCAAACTGCTAACAGAAATAAATGTATCAATTCCTACAAACAAGAAAACGGAATTGGCAGGCCGTGTAGCAGCCATGGAAGACCTAGCTCTACACACGTTCATCATAGGGCTCAATTCACGACTTTCCACTGTCTTAAGATGTCGCAACCCGAAAAACTTGAACGAAGCCATTAGCTTCGCTGTGTCCGAAGTAAAAATTAATCAGTACTCTAGTTCAAGGCCTTCAACTTCTTATCAGTCAGACTCGTCTCGTTCTCGTCCATCGAACCGTGAACATTTCTTTAAACCCTCGATGCACACATCGCAACCATTAGCTATTACTAACTCCAGCAACCCTCCGGTTTGCAGATATTGCAAAGCCGAAGGTCACACCATTGACCGCTGCAGGAAGCGTGAATTTAATAACAACCGCCGTCAAAACTTCAGCTCACCTCAAGGTCAAACTCAAAGGACATTTGTCCGATCTGGGCAAAATTCAGGCGGGCCAAACAGGTCCTTCCAACAAACGCGTAACATTAATCACATCCAAGAAAATTCATCGGATGACGTTTACGTCGTTGAAACTCCCGATGATCATGTTGATCAAAATCATTTAAACTAAACAATGTCCCGCTTAGACGTCGCACGGGACAATCAAGCAAAAAGGCCGACGTCCATTCTATAAGCTCTGTATCGCAAATGGCTAACCGACAGGGTAATAAGCAGCCCCAAACCGATAGCCACTCTGTATCCTCTGTATCTCGCATTGCTAAGCGAAATGAAGTCAAAAAGACTTCCTCTGAATCCTCTGAATCCTCTGTATCCTCTGTATCTCGCACTGTTAAGCGAAATGAAGTCAACAAGACTCCCTCTGAATCCTCTGTATCCTCTGCATCTCGCACTGCTAAGCAGCAGCAAGCCAAGAAGGCTCACTCTGAATCCTCTGTATCCTCTGTATCTGACACTGCAAAGCAGCAGCAAGCCAATAAGGCTCACTCTGAATCCTCTGTTTCTCGCAATGCCAAACAGCAGCCAGTCGATAAGACTAACTCTGAATCCTCTGTACCTCACACTGTTAAACAACAGCCAAGTAGTAATACTTACTCCGCGTCCTCTGCATCCTCTGAATCTACTACATCTTCTAAGTCTTATGCATCCTCCGTATCTGGCAGAACAACCCAGTGTTCATCTTCGAAATCCTCCGTACCTGAAAAATCAAAAATCATAAACCTTACCTCTGCTTCAAACCAATCCTCCAAGAAACCATTCAAAATCTATGAAATCTCTATTAATAAAGGTAATAGGCACTTAGCTCATGTTATGCTCAAAACTGAACTCTCTGATCGTCCTTTGTCATTTTTGGTCGATTCTGGATCTAGCGTTTGTCTCATTAGAAATCAATCCATTAAACGCCATCCAAAACTTATTGATGACAAAATATTATTAAAAGGTATCAATTCAGATGGTGGTCTCGTAGAGACCCTTGGTCATTTTGACCTCAAGCTTTTCCCAGACATTTCATCAGACATTTCATATCAGTTCCATGTCGTTGACGCAATCAGCCTTGAATATGATGGTATTATAGGCGGAGATCTAATGGATGATTTAGGTGGAATAGTTGACTACACCAGAGACACCCTTCAGATCCGTCACATTGTAGTAAGGATTAAGTTCAATGAACCAGTTTATACGATTTCTCCCAGAACCGAAACCGTGATAGAATGTACCGTTAAAAACCCTGAAATGAAAGAAGGTATTATCATTGATCAACATATCTCTGAATCACTGCTAATTGCAAATTGCATTGCCAAGGTCAAATCCAATAACCGAATAAATATTACCGTAATAAATACATCTGAAGATCCTATTACCATTAACCCAAATCTCAAACTTGAGCTAGAACCTTTAGATGAAGAATATATTCATTCAATTCAGAGTCAACAACATCCTTTTTCAAGCGTTACTAAAAGAACTCAAAAAGTCTTAGAACAATTGCGTATCTCCCATCTTAATCAAGAAGAATCCGAACACCTTATCGACGTTTGCTCTAAATATTCAGATATATTTCACCTGCCCGATGACCAACTAACTTCTACATCCAAGATTGAGCACAAAATTAGAACAGAAAGTGACAACCCTATCCACACAAAATCTTACCGTTTTCCTGAATGCCACAAGAAAGAAGTAGAGAAACAAATCACGAAAATGCTAGAACAAGATATAATTTCTCCTTCTGTTTCTCCGTGGTCCTCTCCTATCTGGATCGTCCCTAAAAAGATGGATGCTTCCGGAGAAAGAAAATGGCGCGTCGTAATCGATTACCGCAAGCTGAACGACGTTACCATTGGTGAAACATATCCAATTCCTCAAATATCAGAAATCCTAGATCAATTAGGTAAAAGTAAATATTTCTCAACCCTTGACTTAGCTTCCGGATTTCATCAGATCCCAATATCGAAAGATGACGCCCCTAAAACAGCATTTTCTGTTCCTCAATGACATTTCAATTCAACCGAATGCCATTTGGGCTTAAAAACGCCCCTTCCACTTTCCAAAGGCTTATGAACACTTGTCTCGCTGGACTCCAAGGTATCAAATGCTTTGTATATCTTGATGACATCGTCATCTACTCCTACGACCTTGACACTCACATCAAACATCTCTCGGAAGTCTTTCAGCGACTCCGAGACTTCAATCTCAAACTCCAACCCGACAAGTGTGAGTTCCTTCGTACAGAAGTTTCATATCTCGGACACATCATCAGCGCCGAAGGTGTGCGTCCTAACCCTGATAAAATCAAGGCAGTCAGTCAATTCCCAGTGCCTAAATCTCCGAAAGATATCAAGTCATTCTTAGGCCTTGCCTCCTATTATCGGCGATTCATACAAGATTTTTCCAAAATATCCAAACCCTTAACGTCACTACTCAAGAAAAATGTTCCTTTCGTCTGGAATACAGAACATCAATTAGCATTCGAAAATCTAAAGCAGAAACTGATCTCTGCCCCTGTGCTCATATATCCAGATTTCGAGAAACCTTTTATCCTCACTTGCGATGCCTCTAACTACGCAATTTCCGCTATCCTATCACAAGGCGAGCAAGGCAAAGAACACCCTATTGCCTTTGCTTCACGAACACTAAATAAAGCAGAGTGTAATTACAGCACCACTGAGAAGGAGCTACTAGCTGTCGTGTTCGGTTGCAAAACTTTCCGACCTTACCTGTATGGTCGCAAATTCACCATCGTCACAGACCACAGACCATTACGATGGCTATTTAACCACACCGACCCCAGTAGCAAACTTCAACGTTGGCGTCTTAAACTTGGCGAATACGAATTCGATGAAATCGTATATCAAAAAGGAAAACTCAATTGTGCCGCAGATGCCTTGTCTAGGTATCCAGTAAACCCAATAAATACTCCACCTTTTATTGATGTCAACCAACAAGATGAAAGCCCTTTTCCTCCCGCTGACGACATCCAATTTGACGAAAACCTATTTCCAAACCTAAATCCGTTATCATACAACTCTGATGAACAGCTCGACCCATTCCTCGAAATAGGTCAAAATCCGCATGTCACATCAGCTGAAAGTCCTACGGACTTACCGTTATCAACTCCACCTGCTATTCCAATTTCGAGTCCTAGAAACGAAACACAACAACCTAAACCCTTACCTTTAACAAATCCAACTCCCGCTCCGAGTCCTGAAAGAGAATCGCAAAATCCAGGTCCATCTTCAGTTCCTGAAAATCAAAGCCCTAGTCAACAACCTGATCCTAACCTTACAGATCCACTCCAGTTTCTTGAAGATGATGATACATACAGTAAATGTTTAAAAGCAGTTAATAACCAATCATTTACCCCTGTTGTAAATATAGTAGAACACAATGAAAGTATCCTGAAATCAAAATCCAAAATAGTCATCATACCTACCTCTATCGATCTAGATGAATCCAATCCCTACGTAGAAGAAATACTCGCCAATTACGGTGATACCACAGAATTCCTAGAGAAAGAAAGAAGTCTTTACTCCTCCAACGTCCTAGAATTGAAAAGCCAAACTTACCATTTCCTTTTCGTAAAAGTGCATCATTTCGATGAATCTTCCTACTCCGACATCTTCAAAGCCCTGAAAAATATAAGAAACAATTTAATAGTATCCAGTGACCCAATTGATGACATCTCAATCACAGATTTCAAAAATCCATTCGAAAATCTTGCTTTTCTCAGAATATATAACATAATACTCTACCTTTTCAATCACACTAACATCACCGTCAACATATACCATAATAACATCATATATCCTGTCCCAAGCGAAATCCCAAAAATCCTGAAAGAAAACCATGACATTCCTATTGCTGGTCACCTTGGCTGTACCAGAATGTACAACCGAATCAAAGAAAAATACTTCTGGAAGAATATGCGTGCTGATATTGACCGATATGTTAAAAACTGTGGTCAATGTCAAGCGAACAAAGCCTTACGCTTAACCAATAGAGCCCCGATGCAGATTACAACCACTTCTACCAAACCCTTTGAGCGCGTAGGTCTTGATATTGTCGGACCTCTTCCCGAAGCAGGCCCAACAAAATTGAGATTTATACTTACCATGCAAGATGACCTAACGAAGTATTCTATCGCATATCCTATTTCAAACGCCACAGCAGAAGAATCCTGTGAGTGTGTTGTACATTTTATTACAGTTTTCGGCATACCTAAAATTATATTAAGTGACCAAGGTGTCAACTTCACAGCCGACCTGTTCAAGAGAACCTGTGAATTCCTGAAAATAAAACAATTATGGTCCAGTCCCTATCATCCTCAAACTCAAGGTGCTCTCGAGCGCAGTCACTCCACCTTAAAGGAATATTTAAAGTCATACGTGAATGAAAACCAATCCGATTGGCACAAGTTCGTGTACACTGCCATGTTGGCATATAATACCAGTGTACATACCACTACTCAGTTCACACCATACGAGCTGGTCTTTGGACACAAACCTCATATTCCAGACTCTGTATACGAGTTACGATCAGATTTGACATATCCCGAATACATCAAGAAATTGCATCACCGCCTCAGATTGTCACGTGACAAAGCTCTGGAAAACATCCAGAAATCCAAGGAAAGGTCAAAGGCTTACTATGACCAGCGGTCCCGGCCAGTCAGGTATAAAGTAGGAGACATGGTTTATCTCAAAAACCATTCAAGGCTGCGGAAAGCTCTTTCCCCAATCTGGAAAGGCCCCTACAAGATCATAAGCGTCCATCCAAACAATACCCTGACGCTCTTAATCAATCGACGCCATGTAAAACATCACTTCGATGAAGTGAAACCTGCTTAAATGTAAATAGATAGATAGAGTAGTCCTTAGGTTAGATAGTAGGTCATTAAGCAGTAGAAATAAAATTATTCTATTATTCTATTCCAGTTCTACCATTTCGCTTACGTATGGAACCCTCGTCGAGCCCATACAAAGTAACCCAGGAATTTATTTCAACCCCTTGGGACACATGAAAATAACTAATGAAGATCTTAGCACATCCCGTTTCCTTTGCCAGCAAAACGAAGTTATAGAGGATATAGAATGTCATAATTCTCTACAGCCTTTGCGATCGCGTTATCTCGATATTCTGAAAGACTATCAAGCCGTTTCTCATCTTATTTCCAAACGGTCAAAGCGTTCTGCTTGGTTTGCTGGAGTTGGCACAGTCTTCAAACACATTTTCGGAACTATGGACGAAGATGATGCGATAATGTATAACAGCGCTCTTCAAACTCTCCAGAGTAATGATAAAAAATTAACATCCCTTATTAAACAGAATATTTTATTAGCAACATCTGCAATTACTAACTTTAACGAAACCTTAAAATCAATTAGTGTAAATGAAGCTCGTTTGAATGACGCTGTCGAGAAGTTGTCTGTCGATTTAAGAAATCTGTCAATTGTTTCAAATATCCTAAATGTTAGAATAAGCATTAATGAAGTTATTAACGTTATCGAAACTAGCCTACTAACTCTTTCTTTCAAAGTCGATGATATGTTAAACTCTATTCTGTTTACAAAAGCAATGTTTTGCATCCTGCGATTTTAACACCGAATCAATTATATAAAGAACTTATTAATAGTGTAAGTCATCTACCTAGATATAGAGAATTTCCTATTAAAATAGATTTAGATACTATTCATAGAATAATTATTTTGTCCGACTTAAGTTGTTACAGCGTAGATAATAAAATTGTATTCATAATTAAAGTTCCACTAGTACATCACACAGAATATTATCTGTACAAGAATATCCCGTTACCTGTGCCTCATAATTCACAGAACCCCAACTCCTACGCAATGATAATCCCAACAACGGAGTTCATTGCATTAAGTGAAGACAAAACATCCTTCTGTACCTTATCATTGTTGAACTCTTGTAAACAAATTGGTAGTCAGTTGTTTATATGTAATAAAGTAAATGAATACTCGTCTGTAGATTCAAGCTCTAGTTGCGAACTGGAAATAATGACAAAGAGAGTAACTACTTTACCAAAATCTTGTAATGTCAGATTTTTATCCGGAAATGTAAATATTTTAGAAAAGCTGAGTGATAACAAATGGTTGTATGTTCAATCCGAAAGTAGTAAACTATCTATTGAATGTAACTCAGACTTAACTGAACTAAGTCTATCCGGTACAGGTGTCCTAAACCTACCTGAAAACTGTATTGCATACTTTAAGAATATTCGTTTATTTTCTAAGTCTAGCCCTAAGATTAGTATTAATGAGATAAAATCCGACTTTAATCTGATCAATGATACTTGCTGTAATATCGAGAAATTTAAGAGTCACTTACCTTCCATGTCTTACATTAACTTAACGTCATTGAATCTCGAAAACCTATCTGGAATTAAAAGTAAAGCTGATGATATACTTACCGATTTAAAGTTATTAGATAATCAACCAGATATTCTAAAGTCAATTAATTATACTTACCCTTCATTGTCTATTATTAGCATACTAAGTATTATTGTACTTGTAATCTATCTTACATTTAAGATGAAATGTTATGGAAAATGCCGCCGTCCCGTTCCAAAACCTGAAAATCCTGAAAATATTGAAATCCCTGAAATTGTTGAATCATCCTCGCGTCCCAGAATCAAAGTCATGTAAAATTTTGTATTTAGCATAAACTTCGCATTCTTAAAATGCGTAAGTTTAGTCTTCCACGGGGAGTTGTTATAAAATAGCTATGTAAGTAAAACTGCTGAGCTTGCATAGATCCCCTCCTGAAATCTGAAATGCATAGTCATCTTTTTGAACCTAGTTCCCAGTCCCAGTCAGTCCGTCCTGAACCTCCGTGCGCGGCTCACATATTTTCTCTGAATCTTTTGTATTTCTAATTCAAAGTTTTATTATTTCAAAATCCTTTGTGTTTAATTAATTAATAATAAATTTAATTCTAGTTTCAAATAAATAGTTTTTTTTTAAAAAGCGCTGACGTCGGCCCCATATAACAGCACGTTACGGGTGTTAAGCGCCTTACCTATAAGCGAGTTTTACTAGCGCCATAATTCTGTGCACGTATTTCGTCTGCACCGGATCGATCCAGGTGCCGTGTTTCGAAGTACACCTACATGTAACGAAGTTTCTTCCGCTGAAAGCATGGGCGGGCGTCCTTTGTAAAAAAAAAATGTGGTTTTGGCGGCACGTCTACATTTGTGTCAATGTCTATCAAGACGATTCTTCTTCTTCTTTGGGTAGGACATCAAGTCATACAACGACCCCGTGAACCCTGGTTGCAAAGCTTTTCAATCGCCTACTGCAAGTAGCAAGCCTTTGGCACGGTTGTGTCACAATCGCCGCCTAAGACCGGAAACTGAACCTGAAACCTTCTGCGTCGCAGGCAGTCGTACTTATCACTGCGCCTCATCGGCTGTCGATCAAGACGATCACGATGACAGGTGTAGGTACACCTAGTTGGATAAGAAACACACACAGATACAGGCATAATTCAGATTATAATAGATAAACGGATTTTTCATCATTTAAACGTCTGACCGTCTGAGGCGTATTGGTTTTTCGTTATTGTTGGAGACATGGTATCTTCTGAACAAGTTTCAATCGGACAAAGACGAAAAATATTTTATTGTATCTGTTTCTAAAAATAGGATAAAAAATAAAAAGTATCTGTTTCTGTAGCAGCGTGAGCTTATAATATTTTTTTTCACTTTACTGACAGAGAATTCTAGTCTAGACACTTACAAAGTCTTCAAAATCTATGTCCAAGTTCCATTATGTTATTGAAACCCTCGCAACAGGTCCTCAATAAGCAAAGGAACAAACGATGCCGTTCCCGGTTTATAGGTCGGTTTACGATGGTGCCGGATAATATCAAGACGCAATATCTTATACTGTCGCTTCGTGTTTGTCGGGAAAACAGTAAGTATATTAGATGGGCCATACAATATGGAAGGAAACGACTTCTAACGCAGCCGCGTTTCTAAGTAATAATAAAGATCTTTACTTATTTACCAACCAAGCAAGTTACTTTTCTGAGAAACATTTTATTGAGCTTAAAGATGTAGTGTGATGCCGGTTTAGAATAGCATCACCCCAATTCTACCAATGGGTCGTGCAAAAAGCGACTAAGGGATAATCATCCAGAAAACAAACTGCGCTCGCCAATCCGGCTGCCAAGCGTGGTAAGGAGGCCCATGTCCAGCAGTGAACTGTTATCGCTGTTATGGTATGGTTATGGTGCTTAAAGAATAAATGATTGATAATATGGAGAATCGCTCAGAGTTGCTACTTCTTTAAAATTTCAATCCACTTTATATCAACAGTATGAATACGGACAGCTTCCTCTCCACATCATTCGACATTATAAAATTTTCTTTCTTCTAATTAGGTAGACGAGTTTTTAAGTAAAATCTCGTTCTATTATCAGTAGTAAAATAATGAAAATACTAAGTAAAATGAAATTCACGGGCATGCCTGAAAATTGATAAGAGTGGTCTTTAAAAATAAGCGAAAACGTCTACTACGGGAAAACGTCGGTACGAATAGCCGTAAACTTGAAAAAAGCAGATATTTATCTAGCATTTTCTAAGTAATTGAATTAACTTAGGGGATTCAGGTGGACCTTTAAAGATTTAGAGCAGGGCTCTACAATCAGTGTTGAAAGTAGTTGCTAGCTATCAAATAAAAATGATTCAGTAGGCGAGAACTTTGATGTTCAATAAATGATATCTGAAACCCAATAATTCTGTCTAGTATTTGATTGATTCAGACATGAACAGTGGTTGTCAGCGGAATTACCTGGGATTGCATGTTAATTCTTGTTATTAAACGAGACACGCGATCCATCATTGCTCGTGCTCGCTTCGCTTGTGTGGCTCGTGTCGACGTACCTATCACGGGCATGACAAATTGTCTTGCGATAAATCACGGGCTTATTGCTTACTTACAGATGTATTGACAAAGCTTAGGGAAGCGACGCACCTGCGTACAGATCGCAATATACATAATCGAATGTTAGAATTCACGAGTCAAATCGTTGAAATCCACGACTGAGCAGTTATGTTAGGTAAGATAAGTCATTTCAAAGAAATGAGACATTACTTACAAGTAAGACATACCTAGGCGGAAAATATTTAATGTCATATTAATACATAATTCGAATTTCATGACATGAAGTAATAATTGGTGTCATAGATATTTGATATATCTTATTTAGTAGCACCTCATGTCATTTTGTTTATGGATTTAACATATTGGTACTCCAAAATGTTGTTAACAATAACTTCTCACATGTCATACTTGGCAATATCAACATGAGCAACCGTATTTTTACGACCCTTATCTCTCTGCCTCCCCAGCAAGTCTCGACCATTTTGCTCACATAGCAGAAACTATGTAGCTATATATCGATGTATTTTACATCAAGTTTCAGTAAATGCCCGCCCAGTTGAGAGAAAAACATAAAACTTCCTCGGTAAGCGGGCTTTGTACTTACCTCATTACCGTGTGTCCAAACTTCCGGATTGGAAACGCGACAAGTTTCGTCTTTTACCTACTTTCGGTTCTACCACAGAATAAGGTACGAAAAGTAAGACTACTTCGAATGAAAATTATGCGTACTCACGGAAAAATGTTGACTTGCACCGGCCACGATTTTTACCCAAATAAGGGAAATAGTCAATGTCAGGTAGTATGGTGGGTGAGGTGAAATCACTGGCGGAGGGGAGGGAAAAATGGAAATTACCCCATCGACAACAGACTTCTCTAAAGTTTAAAAAGAAGAAACCCGCGAATACTATTAATATTATTTGTCATGACAATTGATAGTGCCCTTTAATTATCATGTACCTACAAAAAAGTCACCTCGTCAATAATGACTTGCTTACCTTTCCGCAATAGGCATAGCTTCACCAGACTTAAATTTTTTACTACTTATATCTGACAAAAGTTGAAGATAACTTTGAAGTACTTTTATGGTGTAGTAACAAATCTTTAACCACTATCACATTCTTTTTCACCACTACAATTCTCAGAATGCTGCCGAATTTTCTGCTTATTTCACTTTACTGTGGTTCTACTTAACCCAGGGGCTATTCCGAATAAAGCCGGCGGGTGAAAAGAAGGGTACGAGCTCAACTTTTCCGAACTTGCACCTCGCAAGTAGCAACTTATACTTGGCTAACCCAATCCGGCACGCGTCCAACTAAATAAAGTTTCCGACTCGACGAGCGATTCTTTGGGAATGTTGTCTTTAGAATATTTAAACTCTCGTTTCGTTGGCAACTTTAGTTTTAAATGCGGGGAGAAATGTTTATCGGACGCTTTAAACACATAACGTTCGTCTGTGCGATATTTTTGCGCAGTCCTATCCGTTGCCTTTGAAAAATACGATTTTTCACCTTCTTTTCATACACACGGTTTGACGGACGCATCTGTTCGCGTCAACGCTGTGTCGACGGAAGCATTTGTCAAATAAGTTGACATGAAACATATTATTTGTATGAGCATAAGAAAAAAAATCGTTTTGTTCTAAAGCATGCGTTACACTGTGCAAAAATAATGTCGAAACGGACGTCATGTGTGTGTAAAGCGCCTTGGGGTTGAAGACGGATTGTACTCATGAAAATTTTTGAGCTTAAAAATGTGGATGTTTGATTGAATTAATAATATAGAAATATTAATTTGTTTTTGTACCTACTAGCTAGTAAAGTTAGTATAGCAAATAGGTATGTTACGACTCGTACTCTGAATACACATTTCATATTTTTGCACTAGTTTACTACTTCACAAAAATCGTCGTAAAACTGTACGTCAATGTTTTACAGTTCCAACGCTTACTATCTAAAAATTGTACACAAACCTGCGAATAAAGTCCAATATTTTTTTAGGCAGACGGATAGCAGAATATATTTTATTTATTAACGGCTTTTATTTGATTCTGCTGTTTTTCATTCCCGGCACCTGTTGCCAGTGCCCAGTTTTGCGAAACTACAGGCTAGAATCCTACAAGCGAAATTCGATGTACATTGCGTAGCCAGTTTAATTATGGGATAATAATAGCTAACCGACTACGCAATGTACTTCCTATTTCATCTGTAGAATTGTAGCTTGTAGTTTCGATAGGCCACGCTCGCGCTATAGTATTTACTATCAACGTGCTTTCAATAAAAGTCATAATTCTTCTTTAGTGCCACTATTTCTCCACTTCAGATACATTAGCTGTGGGGCGAGAAATAACAAGAAATACACCTTCGCAAGAATTCATTTCGAAGCAACAAAGTGTTATAAACTACCTGACCATTTATAATGCTAGACTTGCTTTTAGTTTGGTAAAAAACTATTTAGCCCTAAAGAAATTAAACTTTGTGATAAATGTTTAATAGAACTTCGATCGAATTTACTTATTTCTATGCCCAAGAACCAACTACTTCAAGTCTTAGTCAAAGTTTAAGGCAAGAAACACACGCAACGTTTGTTTTTGCGTCATTCATTTGATTCTCCAACCTTCATACGGATACGAAGTACGTTTATGTCAAACATCGTACGACGCTGCGTCGACGGATGCGTCTGTCAAACCATTTGACACGTACCGTATTCGTATGAAAATAAGGTGAAAATTGAACAAACAACGCACAAAAAGACGTTGCCGTGTGTTTCTTACCTTTAAAGCAATAGGTAGGTATGTATGTACCTATATTTTCTGTTTTTGATCAGTCCTACGCTCGTAGTTTCTGCGCGAGTAATAAACCTGATAAATAAAGTTCGAAAAAGAAAAATAATAATTGATTTTTACAATAAAAGAAGCAAAAATATCTCAAAGACTTCCATCTAAATTACCTTCATTGCTTAGTCTAGTAAACTAATCGATTGTGAGCTCAGACCTCAACCCGCCTGAGGCATTTACTTTGTGTCTGCGATACCTATTTACAATGCTTGTATTATCTGTGGGCGAGCCCTCTGATAAATTGAACAAAGGGAACGAAGGGAATGTAGATAAATTGCTACAATCCCATTGTTTACACAATCCGCCTCTCAGGGCGACAGAACGCAGTCAGATGTTAACGACAATTGTACAACAGGCTTTGAAGCTTCGGAGAATGTCACAATTCACACGTACCGGTTGTTTTGGTTTGTGACAGTCAAATACAAATTATGATTGACCGGCGTCATGAGGCGGCAACTTGTGCCATCATCTTTTAAATTATGCAACGCGAAACTGATAAAACGACGCAAAATACAACATAACCTAAAAATTGCATAGGCAATAAAAATAACTGTTTTGATAACATTTTGCTCCAATGTGAATTAGTATTGATAATTCAACACATAAAATCACACCTTCACCCTTTATGGTGTAAGCAGAGCGTCAATGGCCTTATAAATAACAATGCTTGCCACATTTTATAACATAGAAAAATAACTTATAATTTTGAATTTAATCTTGGGACTCCCGTTTCGTATAAAGATGATATTTGCAAGATTGTGATAAAAATCAATCATAATTTTTAGTTTTAGCAAGAATTTCATACAATACCGTTTTCGGAATTCGGCAAATTCGGGGTGGGCCCAGAATTGATTATCACATTTTTGAAATGTTTTAGAACCGGGTCCGTCAAAAACCGGAAAAACTTGCGGTGTGCGTGACAACAGCCTTGGCTGTAATTCTGAATCATGGTGAACATCAATTCCGATTATGTTTGAGTAGTGTAGCGGTTTGAGACTTGTGCTTGTACAGTCAAAGGAGATTATTGTCCAATCCGGGTCTAAATTAATTTCATGAATCTCGTATTGTCGGCGTAAAAGTTTTCCGTGAAAGTTGACATCAATTAAAACCTGTTTAGTTTCGTATCAAATACGCGCGGTGCGATTTGCGTCTCGAGCCACTTTTCTTTTTGAGCGGACGGCGCTGGCAACACTGTTTGTCCTTGTCCCGTCCTGTGGCCGTGCGCTCGCATCGTTGATGCGAATTTTAATTATAAATGGTGTAATTTAGTGTGCTTTCGGTTTTCTCGTGTGGTTTTCCCTGTTCGGTGGGGAAGTGAACCAAGTGGATTTGGTTCCGGCGCTTTGATTGAGAATCACGCGACCGCCGGCAAAATATAACCTCACTTTTCGTCGCTCGCGTCGCGGCTGCCGATAGACACATATTTTTAATTGTTTTCTTGATTGGGGGCCAACGGGGCCGATTTCTCATTCGGAGAGAAATCTTTTAGTTATTTTTGTGTTAAAAACATTATTGATGTCGAACTGTGAACTATAGTGAATACCAAGGAAAGGATTTCGAGAACAAGCGGATGTTCCAGTGCAGTGAGTTTAGGTTATTCTCTATTCCTGTGCTCCTCAAATATCCTGAATACCTGATTCCTGTCATACCTAAACTCACAAAGAAACGGCGTCATAATTCGCACGGTAAGCAATTCGCTGTTAGGTTCTGTATTGCAGTGATTTGGCAACATTACGTGGAGGTCACCACCCTGATGACCTTTGGTACAACCGGAACTTGGTACATATACTTTAGACATGAGCTGCGATAGTGCGGTAGAATATTAGTCATATTGTAGGAAATTAAGGGCCGTTGCAGACGGATCCCAGAATTTCTCGGCCGGAAACTTTCCGGAACGAAAATTTTCTCATTGAATTTATTTTATTTAGCTGTGGTAAAGAGCACTACGAATCGTAGTCAAATGTTGTTCCGAGGCTGATCGACCATTTAGTTTTAGATTTTAAGATAACTTTAATTTGCTTCCACTGCGCTAAGATCAGCTTCGGAATCAAACATTTTTTGGTAGCAGAGCGTGGTTGCTTTATTGCAACATAGTTAACCGTAATTTAGTATTAAGCGTGTTTTTTATATTACCCACATATTTTATTAATTTTGGAAAATATTGTTTCGGTTTTTTTTTGTGACTGTATTGTTTGCCTAGTGAACGGTACCTTATCGGTAAGGTCTAGGCCAGTCAACTAACATTTATTTTGTGGTACTTGTTTATTGGTTTTTCATTTTTATTAAGTCGAGTGTGTAAAAGTTGGTACCATGGCTCCCTCGATCGCCAGGTATAAGGCTGCTATAAAGACAGAATTTAGGTGGTTTACTACCACAGCGGCAATGATCGGCCGCGAGGACCGGGAGGACGCGCTCTTGAAAAGTGCACTACAGGTAGATGAACGGGTTCTGGTTGTGTCGGAACACCTCACAGAGTGCCTCATGCTCCTTGAGGAAGCTCCTAACCCTGAAGATAAGGAGCTGGTCGAGGGCGATGTAAGCCAGTGCTTGGGAGCTGGCACAGGACATTGAGCAGGCAGCTGCGGACATATCTAGGCGACGTGACGGAAAGGAAAAGCCATTCCGTGGTAAAGTGGGACAAGGATTACAGGTGCCTCTTCCGCCTGTTACGGTTCCAGTCTTTGCAGGCGATTACGCCGACTGGCCGGCGTTTGAGGACCTGTATAGCAGCGTGGTCCACACACGGACGGACATAATGCCAGCGTACAAGATGGCTCAGCTGATGTCCAGGCTACAAGGAGAGCCTCATGAATTGCTGACGCATTTGGCGGTCTCGGATAGCAATTATGAGGTGGCGTGGAAGATCCTTACCGACCGGTATCGGAACAAGCGCCTGATTGTAGACAGGCTGTTAGACCAGTGGCTGTCTATACCAACCATAACGCGAGGTACGGACCTCCGCGAGAAAATCTTCCACCCAGTCAGCGTCGCGGTCAGCGCACTGGAGCGACAGGGTTTGCCAGTGGCGGGCTACGGTTATTAGGGTGGTCCTTATTTTCGAAAGTTTGAAATATTATTGGGGCACCCTCTTATTATGTTCTTTGTGCTAAAATATGACTACACAATTTTTATTTTATTTTTAAAATTACTTTTAGAGGTGGCGGATGTCATTTGAAAAATTAATTTAGAGCTAAACTTGAAAACGGGTGTTCATGAAAAATATGTAAAAAATGTGGGTTTTTATCTCTTTATGTGACTTATGAATATAAAAAAAATCTTATTTTTATGGTTTTCGCCCCCCATTTGCTTGTTATTTCCATGAAAAAGTACTTACAATATGCGTAGATTAATTTCGTTACGGCCGTAAGTGAGAAAGTTTAGTTGAGTTTTGGATATGCCTTTTGTCGTATTGTTATTTGCTATTATGGCGTAATATTGATCTGTTTACATAAAAACAAAAGTAAAATCTGATTACTTTGCATAAATTGTCACCAGTGCGCCCCTAAACAATTCAGGCTTTTGCTGGACCGAGTATACGGTTTTGTTCACTAAATATTAAAATTGATCGAAATCTAACACATATTTTATTTTAAATTAGCAATTTAGTTATTATCTAAAAGATCCTGTAAAAATCTAGAATAAAACAATTTTACTAAATTTACTACATATTTCAAACTTGAAATCGGGTCATTTTCGTCAAAATATTTAAAACCTTGATAACTTTTTTATTAATTATTTTAGACAGCTTAATGGTAAAGACTATCTGTTGAAATAGGTAGTTCTTTAAATTTATTAATTCAAAGTATCCCATGTTCTTATAGAATTTTTAGAAATAATTTTAATGAAAAACCCCGTTTTCATGAAAGATGGTGCTTAGTGATTTTTATTATAATATGACTATATTTAGGTTTGAAATTGGAAATCCTATAGCTTTTAGGTCGCTCTAAAATAATTTTGACTCAAAAAAAAATTGGTATTTATTTTGAAAAGAAAAAATTGATTTAATGTTTTAAAATTCTGGCGCCACCCCTAAACATTTATTAAAAATTCTGAAAAAAATACTGTTTTAGTTTCTAAGTGTATATTTCACATTGCGGGGGTGCCCCACTGACATTTCCAAAAAAAAGTTTTTTCGACCATATAAGGACCACCCTAACGGTTATATCTTGGTCCACACAGTGCTTCGCCGCCTGCCGAGCGAAATGGTCGCTCGATTCGAGCAGCTCCATGGGGGCAAGTCCTCGGACCACCTCCCGACCTACGAGGATCTGAAGTCGTTCCTCGAGGCCGAAAGCAGGCGAGTGGACGTCCAGGCTGGTGAAGCCCCTCGCAAGGAGACCTCTGCCCCTCGCCACCCGGAACGGCCGGGTGCACCGGCGCGAGGAGGCAACAGTAGGCAACCCAGGCGGTACAACACTGCATTGGAATCAGGGTGTGCCTACTGCAGGGAGACAGGCCACGGGGTGACAGCGTGTCAGGAGTTTGCTGCGCAGCGGGTTCAGAGGAGACGGGTGTGGCAGCAGAGGCGTTGGTGTTTTCGGTGCCTGGGGCCGCATCAGGTGCGAGAGTGCCCTTCAAGCACCAACTGTAGGTACTGCCAGGGTGCACACCATCCGCTGCTCTGCATGAATCGCTCCGGAGGCGCCGGGGGCAGCGCTGGATCGGATCAGCGAAGAGAGCCTGCCCACCAAGGGAGGGAGCAACGCTCCCCACCCCCTCCAAGGAGGAGCCCACCTCCGCATCGGTCACAGGGACAGGCAGGGGGACGTCAACAGACAGAGCCCACTTACCCAAGGACGGGGACGATCCCCACCACGGCAGCAGGTGCCGGATTGGGGAGGAGCGGCACAGGAACGTGGCCAAGGACACCCATCCCAGGTACGGGATCCAACGGGCGGGTGTCAGGAGAGCACTAGGCGGCCGCCAGGGTACATGCAGTATTCTGCGGGCTTGAGCCACCTGGTTGGGTCTCAAGACCCACGCATGCCTCCGCCTATGCCTGAGTACCCGCGGCTACAGGCGCAACCTCGGTACGGACGTTTGCCGTTGGGGTACTATAGAGCTCCAGCCATGGCCTTTATGGGCAGACCTCCCTACCAGCAGGAGTACCCCACAGGTTTGGGTAGCGAGGGGATACCCCGCGGACGCGGCCTCACCGCGTTTAGATTCCCGCTAGGTAATCGCCGCCTACTCATCAGCTTCGGCCCCGTCCAATCACGGTACTTTTGCCAACGGCTAAGATTTGGGTATGGGGATACGGTGGCCGGACCATTCAAGTAAGAGCCCTACTGGATACAGGGGCTCAGGGATGTATTGTATCGAGTAAGCTGGTGAGTAGGCTAGGCCTAAATGTACAGCCAAGTGCGGATGAAGCTGTAGGCATCGGGGCCTAAATGTGCCTGACATTCGGGGTCAGACGAACTTTGAGTTCACATTAGGTAGCACATGTACAGGCGTCAGCTATCAAGTCTCAGCCGTGGTGCTGGATGAAGTGGTTGGGAAACTCCCTCAGATTAGGTTACCACCAACGGTACGAGGGCTAACCACAGGGTTGGAGTTAGCTGATCCTGATTTTGATACTCCTGGTACGGTGGACGTACTTCTCGGGTCAGACGTCCTCGGGAGATTATGGTGCGGTAGGAAGAAGGTACTCCAGGAAGCTGGTTTGGTGGCCGTAGATACCACAGGGGTATGTTGTTTTCGGCCCAGTTTGAGACCTCAGGACCTACCAGAAGGGGATACGGTCCTCTATGGTAGTGTGCTGTCAGAGGTGCTGCAGAGGTTTTGGGAGTTGAAGAGCGCCCACGGCGGACAGACGGAAGCCAGAGGATGACGAGTGCGAGTTGTTCTATCAATACAACACTGCGAGATGCCCGTCAGGCAGATTCGTGACCAGGCTACCTTTTCTCCCAAACCGCCCTGCTTTAGGTAGTTCGCGACAGCTCGCGGAACGGAGACTACTCGGAATGGAGCGGAAGATGAGGCGAGACCCAGCACTTCGGCAGAAGTATATAGAATTCATGCGGGAATATATTCAATTGGGCCACATGTCGGTGTCCAGCCTGAATTGGAGGTGTGTCGAGCATTATTACATTCCACACCTGGCTGTCTTGAAGTCACCTGAGGCGAAAATACGGTGGTGTTTGACGGTTCTGCTCCTACCTCGAATGGTGTGTCTGTGAACCAATGTTTGCACGCGGGTCCTAAATTGAACCGGGACATTGTGGACATTCTCACAGACTTTCGGTTACACCAGGTAGCGTTCGTCGCAGACGTCAAAATGATGTTTCGCCAAACCATGATACATCCGGATGACCGTCGGTATCAGCTGATTTTGTGGCGTGAGAGCCCAGATGAGCCGATGGTCACATACGAACTTAACATGGTGACGTATGGACTTAAGCCAAGTCCGTATTTGGCAGTACGTACGCTGCGAGAGTTGGCCGCACAGGAAAGGGTAAGATACCCTCGAGCCGCAGCAGTACTGGATCGCGACGTCTACGTGGACGATATCTGCACGGGTGCTGATAGCGTGGAGTAGGCGCTAATTCTACGAGACGAGCTGATCGCGATCATGGGTTCAGGAGGTTACGAGTTGCGGAAATGGTTGTCCAGTTGCCCAGAGCTCCTGGGGTTTGCCAGGCGAGTTCCATCAGGACCCGCACCTCTTTGAGAACCCGGACAATCCAAACACGTTGGGCATCCTCGGGGTGCAATATAGGCCAACGCATGACGTATTCACGTACAAGATTGAGCCCGGCCTTTTGGAGAAAACTTGGAGTAAGCGGTCGATACTGTCGACAATCGCTAGAACGTTCGATCCTAACGGATGGATCGCCCCGGTTACGTTCATGGCGAAGTGCTTTTTACAAAGGTTGTGGCTAGCCAACTTAGGATGGGACGACCAACTCTCCGGAGAGTTGTTGAAGGATTGGCTCAAGTTTGTGACCACCTTACCAGTGATTGTG
Organism: Phthorimaea operculella; assembly: GCA_024500475.1. NCBI lineage: Eukaryota > Metazoa > Arthropoda > Insecta > Lepidoptera > Gelechiidae > Phthorimaea > Phthorimaea operculella. Next base: position 760,123 of record JANFCV010000215.1, read on the forward strand.
CACATCGCGATACCCCGCAAGTTAGTCCCATCGGTGGGATGTAAGGCTACCCTACATGGGTTTTGTGACGCCTCGGAGCGAGGGTACGCGGCAGCTGTATACCTTCGGACAGCAAGTTCAACGGGAACTGTGCACGTGCGTCTGGTTATGGCCAAAAGTAAGGTGGCACCAGTCAGAACTAGATGGACCATCCCCAAATTGGAATTGGCAGGGGCAGCTCTTCTAGCGCGCTTGCTAAATCATGTAACCTGCAATCTGCGTGGTACCATCAACTTGGATGAAACGGTGTACGCGTGGACTGACAGTCGGATAGTTCTGTGCTGGTTGCAGACGTCGGTACATACACTTGAGGTTTTCGTTGCAAATCGGGTGTCACAGATTGGGGTCGGAAACTCCGTTAGTGTGGAGGCACGTACCGGGAGAATGGAACCCAGCGGACTGCGCTTCGCGCGGGTGCAGGGCACCTGATTTGGTGAGTCACCCACTGTGGTGGGGACCTCAATGGCTGACTGAGTCGCCGCAGGAATGGCCATTCAACGAGTGCAGGGCGCCGCTTGGGCCACCTGATCGAGGTTTGCGAGTGAACGTGGGGCAACTCGTACCGAAGCCTAACCCAGCTTTCTTGCTGGAACGGTATAGCTCCCTCGACAAACTTCTTGGGGTGACAGGTTGGATCAAACGGTTCGTGAACAAATGCAGAAAGCCTCAAGCAGAACGGAACTTTACACCTGTCCTCTCGCCTGCGGAACGGAATGCGGCTCTATGCTCATTAGTTAGAGTCGTCCAGGCGGAACATTTTGAAGAGGAGGTCAGGCTGCTCAGGGATGGACGTGGAAAGCTGAAGGAGGAATTGTGCGCCTCAACCCTTCCTGGATGAGCAAGGTATGCTCAGGGTTGGAGGCAGACTTCGAACGCTAGCCTGCCCTTGTCGGCTCGGCATCCACTGGTACTTCCAAAAAGGGGACCCTGAGTTGAGCTCTTAGTCAGGGATCGTCATGAGAAAAACTCGCACGCGGGCTGTAATGCGCTATTGGCCATCCTACAGCGCGAGTTCTGGATCTTATCGGGACGACGAACGGTACGTAGCGTTGTGTTTAGGTGCTTGCCTTGTTACCGCTTGAAGGCAGCCACAATGCAGCCACAGATGGGAGATCTTCCACCGGACCGGGTGACGGAGGCCTGGACGTTTGCAGGTGTGGGAACGGATTTCGCAGGCCCTTTCATGGTAAAGGCATCACGCCTACGGAACGCAAAGTCTATAAAGGCGTACTTGTGCGTGTTCGTGTGCCTAGCCACCAAGGCCGTCCACTTGGAGCTCGTGGCCGACCTTTCTACGGAGGCCTTTTTGGCAGCGCTAGAGAGATTTACGTCGCGAAGAGGGCGACCAGCGCTGGTCAGGTCGGATTGTGGTACCAACTTTAAGGGTGCTGATCGGTGTATGAAAGAAATTGTAACGTTCTTACGGGAGAACGAAGAAGCCATCAGCACGGGCCTCTCCCGTCAGGGCATTACCTGGGTGTTCGATCCACCAGCGTGCCCTCACTGGGGTGGTATTTTTGAAGCGCATGTAAAGTCCGCTAAGACGCATTTGTTGCGCGTCGTAGTGTTAACAATTTTGACTTTCGAGGAGCTGGCGACCGTGTTTTGTAAAATTGAGGCTGTACTCAATTCGCGTCCTTTGTGTCCGCTCAGCTCAGACCCAAATGATTTAGAGGCCCTGACGCCAGGGCATTTCTTAATTGGCCGCCCACTTAACGCCTTGCCGGAATATCCCTATACGGAGGTGAATAGCAATCGTTTGTCGCGTTACCAGTTGTTGCAGCAAATGACTCAAAACTTTTGGATGCGTTGGTCGCTTGAGTACTTGCACATTCTGCAGCAACGCCTTAAGTGGACGGACAGGACTGAACCCCCCTGCATTGGGGATCTCGTTCTGGTTAAGGATGCCAACCTACCGCCACTGCGTTGGCGCCGGGGGCGCATTCTCAACCTGTTTCCGGGTAGTGATGGCACTCCTCGAGTTGCAGAAGTTCAGGTGGGGATTCAGTCCTTGAGCAGTAGCTACATTATCACGCCTGCCATGCATAGAGCGGACCGATGGGTCGGTCCGGGGCGGGTGAATGTTTAGTTTCGTATCAAATACGCGCGGTGCGATTTGCGTCTCGAGCCACTTTTCTTTTTGAGCGGACGGCGCTGGCAACACTGTTTGTCCTTGTCCCGTCCTGTGGCCGTGCGCTCGCATCGTTGATGCGAATTTTAATTATAAATGGTGTAATTTAGTGTGCTTTCGGTTTTCTCGTGTGGTTTTCCCTGTTCGGTGGGGAAGTGAACCAAGTGGATTTGGTTCCGGCGCTTTGATTGAGAATCACGCGACCGCCGGCAAAATATAACCTCACTTTTCGTCGCTCGCGTCGCGGCTGCCGATAGCCACATATTTTTAATTGTTTTCTTGATTGGGGGCAACAGGGCCGATTTCTCATTCGGAGAGAAATCTTTAGTTATTTTTGTGTTAAAACATTATTGATGTCGAACTGTGACATATAGTGAATAAAAAGTAAAGGATTTCGAGAAAAAGAGTATGTTACAGTGCAGTGAGTTTAGGTTATTCTCTATTCCTGTGCTCCTCAAATATCCTGAATACCTGATTCCTGTCATACCTAAACTCACAAAGAAACGGCGTCATAATTCGCACGGTAAGCAATTCGCTGTTAGGTTCTGTATTGCAGTGATTTGGCAACATTACGTGGAGGTCACCACCCTGATGACCTTTGGTACAACCGGAACTTGGTACATATACTTTAGACATGAGCTGCGATAGTGCGGTAGAATATTAGTCATATTGTAGGAAATTAGGGCCGTTGCAGACGGATCCCAGAATTTTCGGCCGGAAACTTCCGGAACGAAAATTTTCTCATTGAATTTATTTTATTTAGCTGTGGTAAAGAGCACTACGAATCGTAGTCAAATGTTGTTCCGAGGCTGATCGACCATTTAGTTTTAGATTTTAAGATAACTTTAATTTGCTTCCACTGCGCTAAGATCAGCTTCGGAATCAAACAAAACCAATACATGAAATAAAGACGCTGTTAACTCCACCTCCCTAAACAAATGCAGCGGAAGTGATGCGTTTTTTGAAATAAATATTTCGAGTGATTCAAGAGGAACATGTATACCTATGCTTAAAACGTTTCGGTATTTTTTTTATTATTATTTAGTAAAACGAATACTTTTTCACCTGTACCTACTACAAAAA